>JAJOZX010007956.1:0-198231 GCA_023014485.1 Bathynomus jamesi
GAGAAATAATGAACTAACCGACGCTCTAAAAGAAATATCTGAAACATTGAGAGCCCAGTATGAATAAGTGACAAAAAGTGACAAAGCGATACCTGAAATAGATGCATTCTTTGAAGAGAAATTGCAAGGAGAGTGTATAACAGACTTTGATTTTACCCCAGAAGATGTGGCGAGAGCTATAGGACAAATGACACCTCATTCAGCTGCAGATCCGGACAATTGGAACGCATTATTGATTAAAACTGCAAAAATGAATAGCTACACCTTTATACTGGATAGTGGAGAAGATCCCTAGACACTGGGAAATACCGAGCATCTTGAAAAGAGCAAACATTGTCCATATATACGAAGGAGGGGGCAGATCTCAAGCAAAGAACTATAGACCAGTGTCATTGACGTCCCACCTCACCAAAGTATTTGAAAGAATAGTTAGAGAGAAAATTTACGATTTCTTGGAGACACTGGAAAGATTCAACGAAAATTAGCACGGATTCCGATCAGGTAGATCATGCGTATCACAACTAATAGAGCACTACAACAATATCCTAGATGCACTGAAATGCAATGACAACTACGATGTCAAATACACGGATTTTGCTAAAGCTTTCGACAAATGTGATCACGGTATAATAGCACAAAATGAAATATATGGGAATAACAGGCAAAGTGGGAAAATGGATTTAAACTTCCTCAGAGAACGTCTACAGATCGTCAAAATTCAAAGTATATCATCATCAGAATCGAAGTACGCAGCTCAGTACCACAAGGTACAGTATTGGCCCCACTCCTGTTCATTATCAGCTAACAGACATAGACAGCAGAGTAAACAGCAACAGTATCCTTTGCAGACGATACAAAGATCAGCAGAAAAATCAGCGATGTAATGAAGTGGAGGCCTTACAGAGGGACACAACAAAATATAAAATGGTCAGAAGACAACAACATGACATTAACACCGAGAAATTTCAGCTCTTGAGATATGGTAGAAATGAGGAACTTAAACAGGCTGTATATTATGCTCCAGATAGACAGGAAATTCAAAGAAGCACGAAAGCGATCGATCTAGGGGTAATAATGACCGATGATGCGAAATTTGAAACACAAAATCAGATAGCTATAAATAAAGCAAAAGAGTAGCGGGACAGGTACTAAGAACGTTCAAAAGAAGGGACAGGACAGTAATGATTCGCCTGCTAAAAACACTGATTATACCAAACTTGACTACTGCTCAGTCTTGACGTCCTCATATAAAAAGTAGAAACTAATAGACTAGAAGAAACTCAGAGACATTTCACAGCAAAGACTGATAGCTGCAAAAAACTCAACTACTGGGAAAAACTACGTAAACTAAATCTGTACTCTTTGGAAAGAGGAAGAGAGAGGTACACCATAATCTACATATGGAAAATGATCGAAAAACTGGTACCAAACCTCAAACTAAACCCAATTACCATTCAAACAACACTGGAAAATAGGAAAGGCAGGATGTGTAGTGTCCCCATATTAAAGGCCCGACAAGGGACCTCTTCAACACTGAAGGAAAATAACTTCGTTGTCAGGGGTCCAAGCCTTTTTAATCAGCTTCCAAAGGACCTCAGAAACGTTACAGGGGTCAAAATTACAGGGGTCACAAAAATAAATAAAAATAAAAATAAATTTATTTTTATTTTTTATTTTTTTGTGACCTATATATCATTCAGGCATTATCTATAAAATTGGTTGTAAACAATCCATTTGATCTTGTGTTGAATTCGGGCAAAGTGCTAAAATTGGTAGTTTTCTTTACAAATTTGTATGCTCCTCCCACAATTTTTATTTCTATATTTATTATATATATATATATATATTTTTTTTTTTTGTAACCTATATATAGTCTTGAACTCTTTATTTACTTCAGTGTTCCTGAGGATGTCATTAGACGAAAGCGCTTGAGCACCACTCCGTGTTTCCTTTCCTTCGTGGTTTTATTCATCATAAATATTTTTCACGTGTTACTTTCGTGAAATAATTTTCATATATATATATATATATATAAGCAAACAACCACAGGGAAAAGGAAAACAAAGTCCGAGCGCTTTCGTGATATATTCACATATTCTGTTCCTCCTTGATAATGTGAATATATCACGAAAGCGCTCGGACTTTGTGTTTCCTTTTCCCTGTGGTTGTTTGCTTATTAATAAGATCACGTGTTATTTTGTGATTTTAGTGCATATATATATATATATATATTATATATATATATATATATATATGATGAAAATAACTTTCGTGGTTATTTTCATCATAAATATTATTCACGTGTTATTTTCGTTAAAACTAACGAAAATAACAACTTAACCTAACCAATTGTCAAGGGCATACAGTTGACCTAACCGGACATACAGGTGACCTAACCTGGCATACATTTGACATAACCGGACATACATTTGACCTAACCGGCATACAATTGACCTAACCGGGCATACAGTTGATCTAACCAGGCAAATGATCTTGTACGAAATGACCAAGTGGAATTTCAGCCATTTTGCGTAATGGCTGAAACTTTTAGTCATTTCGCGAAATGGCTGTTTCACTTGGTCATTTCGCGAAATGACTAAAATCTTCAGCCATTACGCGAAATGGCTGAAATTCCACCTTGGTCATTTCGTACAAGATCATTTGCCTGGTTAGATCAACTGTATGCCCGGTTAGGTCAATTGTATGCCAGGTTAGGTCAAATGTATGTCCGGTTATGTCAAATGTATGCCAGGTTAGGTCACCTGTATGTCCGGTTAGGTCAACTGTATGCCCTTGACAATTGGTTAGGTTAAGTTGTTATTTTCGTTAGTTTTAACGAAAATAACACGACTTAACCTAACCAATTGTCAAGGGCATACAGTTGACTTAACCGGGCCTTCAATGGCGGACATCGGAATAACATTGAAGGCCTAATTAGTATTTGAAAACCTTTATATTGAAAATTCAAATTCAAATGTGTTCAAATGTTCAAATGTGTTCAAATGTGTATTTGAAGAGTGTTTCTCACTTATTTGAACAGACCTGTGGATGTATGTATGTATGTTTTAACAGATTTAGTTAGTTAAATAGAGGTTTCCAATTTTATTGTGATGTTTGTTATTTCTATGAATTCATGACAAAGTCATTTTAGCCATTTCACGAAATGACCAAGGTGGAATTCCAGCCATTTCCCGTAATGGCTGAAGATTTTAGTCATTTCGCGAAATGACCAAGTGAAACAGCCATTTCGCGAAATGACTGTGTATATATATATATATATATATATATAATATATAGAGAGAGAGAGAGAGAGGAGAGAGAGAGAGTTGCAAGGAGTTACAAGGACAAGAGGAAAGAGGAAAGCCTCAAAAACCTTTCGGTCCGCTCGGGGAGATTCCTGTTTTTAAATTAGTTCATTTTTTAACTATTCTAGCAGTAGCAGAAAACTGGATAGAAAAGCATAAGGCTCTTTCCCCACCCTCGACTCCCTCCCCGCCAGAGGAAAATTTGTAGAAAAGAGAACAATATAGAAGTTAGCCCTAAAGTTACAGTACGCACACATATAAACCAATCACTCGATAGCACAGGTTGTACAAACTAACTAATAATACATAACACATAATACTATATTTGCGCTGATCTTATATGAACTACTTGGTATCGTCACAAAAACCTCGAACATATGGTTTTGATCTTATACAAATATTAACTATTTTATAGAAGAAATTACCACAGATGGAGGCACTGAATGTTTTAAGTTCCACTTTAAAACCATTACTTCTTGTCGGATTGGTATTAAATGAGAATAATTTCCTATAGTCTACCCGGTCTATTCCATTGAACATCTTGAAGACTTGAATAAGCTAACCGCGTAACTTCCTGGTCTCTAAGGTAAAGAAATTTAAGCGTTTTAATTTTCGTTGATAGTTTTGCAGTCTCAGTGAAGCGATCAATTTTTTGGCCCTTGCTTGTGCCCTTTCCAACCTTTCTATATCCTTCCTTAGGGACGGAGACCAAAGCTGCACATAATACTCGAATTGAGGTCTAACTCGTAAATTTAAAAAGACATTACAGTCTCCTTGTTTTAAATTGGAACTGTTCTTTACTATAACCTAGTATTTTTAAGTCCCTCTTTTCGACTTTGCACAGTGCATTGACGGTTTGAGATCATTACTAATATGAATTCCTAAGTCTTTCTTTAGATCATTCTCATTCAAGTTCCTTCCCAAGAGAGAGTAATCGGTCTTCAGGTTCTTGTAACCTATGTGCATTACCTTACATGTGTCCAAGTTGAATGGCATCTGCCAAGTAGCAGACCATTCGCCCAATCTATCAATATCATTTTGAAGCGTTCTCACACCCTCCTTATTACAGTAGTAAAGTACTTACACTATTTCCTAGTTTGGTATCGTCTGCAAATTTAGAAATTGTACTAAGGAGCCCAACGTCTATTAATATTGATGATAAAAATTAAAGGACCCAGAACGAAACCCTGTGGAGCCCCACTGGTGACGGGGGCCCAACCCGAAGCCACTCCCTTTATTACCACTCTCTGTTTTCTATCTCTTAATCAATCTTCAATCCAGTTTGAAACGAGCCCAGTAATTCCTAGTTCTCTAACTTTAGTCATCAATCTTGCGTGAAAGATTTTGTCAAAGGTTGTTGAAAGTCGAGATACACTATATCTATTGCTCTAGTTGAGTCGTATAAAGTATACATATAGAAACATTTTAACATGTTTCTTAGACAAGATCTATGTCGCCTAAATTTATATTGAGAATAAAAAATTTAATTGTTTGATTCAAGGTGATACACGATACGTTCTGTAATAAAAATAATGGATGCCAACAGATTGCCGACAATTGACGTTAAACTACAGTAATCGGGCGGTAATTACAAGGATTTTGCCTATTCCCCTTTTTAAAGGTTGGTATTACATTTGCTAATTTCCAGTCGGTTGGAACTTTCTCTAATTCGAATGATTGTTTGAACATAGTCACTAAATCATCAACAATATTGTGGCTAACCTCTTTTGATACCCTTGGAAGAAATAAGTCAGGAACGGGTGATTTGTACTTATTAATCTTGTCAATTAATTGGTGCACCTCAGGTCTCGTAAAACTTATGGTATCTAATGGATAGTCACCGTCGTACGTAATCTGGGGATTTAGTACTTCAGTTAAGTCTTCTACCGTGAAAACTGTGACGAAGAACTCGTTTAGTGTATTAGGTATATTTATATCACTAAATTTCAGTATGCCGTTTCTATCTTTTAGGGGACCTACAGAATTTTTAGCGTCTTTTCTCGAGTATTAATTGGAACCCTGAAGTCAAACCTAATGAAATTGTGGTCGCTGTTACTCAAAGTTTCGCCAATAGTCAGGTGAGAGACTAGCTCATCTTCGCTTGTGAATATGACCTTTCCTTTCAACCCTTCAAAGGTTCCGTGCGATGATTCCTCATTTCACGAAGGTCAAGGTTGTCGCTCCTCCTCTCGAGTTGGCCTGGTGAAGGAGCGAGTTGGTTTCTTGTACTCTTCACCTCACATCGCCAGGTACGCCCGGGTCATCGGGGATTGTTCTGAGCCAGGCGTCTAATCTTCTTTTGAAGATGTCCACTGCAACACCAATCGTGTTCCTTAGGTCTTTGGGCAGCTGATTAAACAGTTTTGGTCCTCTCACAACAAAACTATTTTCTTTCAGGGTTAAAGATGTTCCCTGTCTAGCCTTTAATTTGGGAACACGACACAGTCTTCCTTTCCTACTTTCCACCGTTGTTTGGGGAGTTACAGGGTTCAGAGTAAGATTAGGGACTAGTTTCTCTATTATTTTCCAAGTGTAAATAATGGCGTATCTCTCTCTTCTCCTTTCCAGTGAATATAGGTTTAGTTCGCGTAACCTTTCCCAGTAATTTAGTTCTTTGCACCCCTTGATCTTGGCTGTGAAGCTTCTCTGAATCCCTTCTAACTGTCTAATGTCTTCTTTTTTACATGGGGATGTTAGGACCGAGCAGTATTCCAATTTGGATATGATCAGTGTTTTCATTAGAGGAATCATTATATTCCTATCCCTTCGTTTAAAGAGATCTACTAGTCCCTAGTAGGACCGTCAACCCACTGACTTAATAAATTATCCTCTGCAAAGAGAGAGAGAGAGAGAGAGAGAGAGAGAGAGAGAGAGAGAGAGAGAGAGAGAGAGAGAGAGAGAGAGAGAGAGAGAGAGAGTCTCCAAAACAGGACGTTCTAGTTCATTTAATTTATATGCTGCAAAGTGTTTGACACAAATTTCTACGATAAATCATTGTTTTCACAGAACTTTTGAGCTTTTACATTTATTTAGGCTAGGCTATCAACAGCACCGGCCCTAGCAAATGCGAGGCCCAATTCGAGATTTTTAAAGTGGGGCCCTAAGTTTAAAGTTACCTACCTATAGTGGGTGCATGCTTACTGAAAGAAAAGAACAATGATTCAACAACAAATATAATTTATTTTGGATGTGATCACAAGGAAACCTTTCTGGCTTTCATAGTGGCAAATTCGGCAATGAGGTCTGTATAGTTAGTTTCTCGCAATGTCGTTTTCAATGGAGAGGATCGCCAGATTACTGAGTCGATCTTGCAGCAGTTCTGATTTCTGTCGTATTTCATGCCGTATTTAATTTACCACTCAAAACCAAAATATTTTTTATACTGTACTCATATATTTGCTGGGCCCCTAATAGCTCGGGGCCCAAAGCAGCCGCTTTGCTTGCTTTGCCCAAAGGCCGGCCCTGGCTATCAAGGCGTATTCTGCAGGTGGAACGTGATTTTAATGCACAATTTGGAGTAAGGAAAGCTCATAGCGGATTTGCAATAAAGAGACTAGTGAAGAAATTTGTAGACACTGCAGATGTGGAAGCCAATATGAAAAATCGTGTTCGTCGAAAGAAGACTGTAGCATACTCCATCTTGCATTGTAAATACGATGATATACTAGCCTAAATACATGTAAAAAATCCAAAGTTCTGTGAAAATAATGATGTGTCGTAGAAATTTGTCAAATACTTTGTACCATACGAATATATATATATATATAACACACCTCCTATTCCGACATTGCTAAATCTGCTTCATGTGGTGTAACCTAATATTGGTTTAAATTCGACTGAAACATTGAATGTGAACCTAAAAATGAGGATGAAAGTAAATACGATTATGAGATGTAATGCGAAGATAATGAAAATGCGCGCTAGTGCTAATGTTCTGAGAGTGAACATGAACTTCCCACGACACGCCATTCGTGGTCCAGCCGTGACAACTTTCAAAGTGAGAATTGCAAACTTAACTTAATCTAACCGACAAAAGCCTATCAACTTTATCTAACCTAACCTAACTTAATATAACCCAGAACCGAAGTGGAAATGACATGAAGAACAGAAATGATATGAAGTGGGAAGAGAGTTATTAGCCCACAACCTACAACGTGCGTATAACAGTTTGAACTTCGACTAACATGTGTTCTAAATTACATGAAAAAAACAACTCTACACCGACTTTAATGTTAAGAAATCGATCCGAAATATAAGCAGACTTAAATAAAAGAAATTTCATGGAATTTATTTTTTTATGTAGAAAGGAGGGGCCAAGGGTGGGTGCCCGCAAAAATACCTCCCCGCCCCCCTTTATAAGAGAGAGAGAGTCAAAGTCAAGGTCTCCGGGGCTCACGATGCTATTTATTTTTTTATATAAATTTTGAAAAGATTGTGTCGTGAAGAAAAGAGGAAGAAGTGTGTGCATGAGAGTATGCTGGACTGCTTCACACGGTAGCTGAGACATTAGAGAAGATCAGCTAAAGAGGGCAGTGACAGGAGAAACGGGAGTTCCAGCACTCCCTGTCCCTGCCTAACGTTCCACCCCCAGAGTACTTCCATGGTCGACTGGTGTCCACAATCTCCTCCAATGAAATTACAGCCTCGTATTTGATTACATTAATTTCAACAGAGTTAAGATAAGCTACATTCCAATACTTGTTTTGCATTGCATTTGAACAAAGCAATTACAATACAGGCTGACTGGAGCAAGTGTAGTTTACGTCCCCCTGTTGTGCCTAGTGTAGTTTACGTTCCCCTACATTATCTTACTGTAGTTTACGTTCCCCTACATTATCCTAGTGTAGTTTGCGTTTCCCAACTTTGTCCGCGCATACCTAATCAAATAAAACGTTAAAACTAACGAAAATATTACGACTTAACCTAACCAATCGTCAATTTATATATATATATATATTTCACAATTAAACACGTGAAATGAATGAATGATGCAAACCCACAAGGAAAAAGGAAAATGATTCCAAGGCCTTTCGTGTATTCAGAAGTACACCTCGTCAGGGAATTCCCTGACGAGGTGTACTTCTGAGTACAAGAAAGGCCTTGGAATCATTTTTCTTTTTCCTTGTGGATTTGCATCATATATATATACACAAACTCAGAATGGTCCCCTGAGAAACTTATATGTTAAACGCAGACCGTGCATGGAACAAGGAACTCTTCTGGGAAAATTAAATCCACTATAGTCCGAATAAGTAATGGTAAATGACAAATACCATAGTTTTACTTTTTCATGATGCAAGCCCGACGTGGGCAACGGGTCTCTCGCGAAGAGGTCCCATAAACATAGCTTCCCTCACCAGCTATCTGCAAAGCTGGATCCTGTCTGCTTTGCAAATAGCTGGTGAGGGAAGCTCTCTTTGCGAGAGACCCGTTGCCCACGTCGGGCTTGCATCATGAAAAAGAAAAACTATGGTATTTGTCATTTACCATTACTTATTCGGACTATAGTGGATTTAATTTTCCCAGAAGAGTTCCTTGTTCCATGCACGGTCTGTGTTTAACATATATATATATATATATATACATATACATACGAGTCGTCAAGTTTCAAGCGATAAGTTTCGACCGAGTGACGAGTGATAAGTAGAAGTGGCTCACGAGTTGCTATGTTCAATCTCCCTCTGCGGTCTGCTATGTTTCAGTTTGTTTTTCGGAGTGTCTTCTTCTTCAGCTTCCATGGCGAACATTTTCATTTTCTCTCTGAAGATGAGTTTCTCAGGTTCTGGGCTGCGAGAGGCCGCTGCCTTCTGCGCCTGCTCCATGAGACGGCGTTCCCTGGGGTCTCTGTAAACTTATATATATATATATATATATATATATATATATATATATATATATATATATATATTGACGATTGGTTAGGTTAAGTCGTAATATTTTCGTTAGTTTTAACGTTTTATTTGATGGATTCATTTAAAAAATGTCTCCTAAAGATCCTAGTGTAGTTTACGTTCCCCAAGTTTGACCTAGCGTAGTTTGTGTCCCCTTTTGTGTCAGGGGGACGTAAACTACACTTGCTCCGGCTGACTCAATCGGGCTATCATCATTCTCTGAACGTGACATTTAATCGGTGTTATTTTAAGTTAGGTTAAACCAGTCTAGGTTAGATTAGGTAAAGTTAAGTTATTAGAATCGACGAAATGTGTCTGACTCCATTAATTTCTTATTAAAAGTACAAAATATTTCATATTAAGGGAACATGGCGTAATTTTAATTTGTGTGTCAAGTTTTCGTGCGCATTCACCTAATCCATATTTGGCTCAGTTTTAACAGGTTCGATTCCGATGCATCGAATCTTTCTTTTTTCTTATTTTCCCGAAGCTTTTACAAGATTAAAAACCAGTCTCAATGAATTAATTCGCATCACGTACGTTGTTGCCATATTGTTCTCTCTCTCTCTCTCTTTCTCTCTCTCTCTCTCTCTCTCTCTTTCTCTCTCTTTCTCTCTCTCTCTCTGTACAACACACACACACACACACACACACACACACACTGTAATAAATTTTTGGAGACCAACAAGACAAGCACGAATGCAATGAAGAAAGATGAGCCGATTTCTGAAATCTTTCTTCTCCTTCTCATGTCTTCTTTTTTTCAGTATTTTCAGTTTTTATTTTTGTAATAGTCTCCCTTCCTTTCAACAGATTTTTTTGCCAGTAAAGAATATATAAAATGACAGGATGCCAATTATTAATCACTGCGGCTGCTCGAATTACAGCGAAATAATTTGACAAAGTAGATCATATTAGGTCAGACCTTCTTGTATCTGTCTGTCATGATTTTTATGATTCAGAAGAAATAGAACATGCGAGGGTACAATTAAACACCCTGTTCGGTGTACCCTCCCAACTCGTAGAGGTAATTCTAAACGAGAATACCCTGAAAGACATTATAAATAAAGTGTCGACCCTCCGGGATAATGAGAATAATATTACCTTTTACGTTACTAACTTCCATAGAATACCGGTAATCTCTATGGGTGACGTAACGTCTCGGTGCTCCTCAAACAGTATAATGAGGTACAAAAGTCGATAGTTGAACTGAAACACCAACACGTGGTGTCAAATCAGAAAAACGCGATTTCGCTAGAACATTCCGGTCAGAGTTAGATGCGTTGAAAGAGACGCTCCTCCCAAAGCCCAGTTACTCGGAAGTAGTTCAGCAAGCCAGATCTCCAAGAAGCGCGTCGGGCAGCGAGGGAAACGAAATCCCCGCCTCCAACTCCCCCCCTGAAGGTGGGGTGGAAACGCAGCATGCAGGGGTAGCGGTCAACCCCCTCCCGTTCAGGAAAGGACCCTGCTCCCGATTCACAATGAGGAACAGGGACGGTCCAATGCCGAGAGTCGAGGCATCATTGCCCCTTCCCTGCCTCCCACTGCAGAGGAGAGGTGTTCGATTACGCCTCGCTCGGTGCGCAGTTCCCCCCTCCCACCGAAGAAGGAGGGCACGCGCGGCCGTCAGGTATAAACACCGCTAACAGACCCTCACCAAGCCACAGAGTAAGGGAGGGGCCTCCTATCCCCAAAGGTTGTGCCACCCATCCCCCAGGCAGGCGAACCCTGCCTCAGGGAGATCGAGGGAGAGGACGGGTGGGTAACTGTTAATAGGGCCCTTCCCAAAGGTTCCTCAACCGGTCTCCGCGGCGAGGCCACCGATGGAGAATCTCACCCTCTTTGTGTCGCGAATTCAGCTCTCGAACGAGGCAAGCGATATTCGACACATGAGAAGTCATTGGTGAACACAGTATAGTGATAGTTAATAAACTAAACACGAAATCTCCGTATTATAACTCTTTTAAAGTAATAATTAAAGGTGTAAATGCGCATTTCAACCCGTATAATATGAGTCAATGGCCAGACGGTATTATTGTTAAGGAGTTTATTCACTTTTCCAGGAGATTTGATAACAGGCAATAATAATAATAATAATAATAATAATAATAATAATAATAATAGGCGCCCTAACGGTAATGCCTGAAAGTTGTACTGTGTAATAATAATAATCTTACTAATAATAAATTTTCTATCAGTCATGGCGGATAACTTGTTGAAAATAGTCTCATATAATGTAAGGTCAGTGAGGAATTCAACTGTAGATGTTCATAAAATCTGCGACAGTGCAGATTTGATACTCCTGCAGGAGCACTGGCTACCTAAGCAAGAGCTAAAATTCCTCTCTACCATCCATGATGACTTTATGTACCATGCGTCATCAGCAGTAGACTTGTCAGATGAATTAATGTACGGTAGGCCTTTTGGTGGTGTTGCTTTCTTATAAGGAAAAATTTGTCAAAACATATAAATTTTTAACAAGCGATAATGTAAGGTTGTTAGGCATTGAATTACAAGTGAACAATGATTGCATATTAATTGTAAACTGCTATTTACCATACAACAACGGCAGTAATCTAGATGAATACATTGATTTGCTGTACAAAATTAAGTCATTATCAGATAACCCCAAATATTCTCACTGTATAATAATGGGGGACTTTAACGCACATGTGAACTCGGAATTCTTTGTAGAATTGGGTAACATGTGCGAGTCGGCCAATTTAAGTATAAGTGATGTAGATGTATTAGGGGTAGCCAGTGGTAATTTTACATACGTTAGCGATATGAGTGGTACCACCAGGTGGATTGATCATTGTCTCACTAGTAATAATCTAAAGGATCGAATTGTTAGAGTTCATATTTGCATGATTTCCTTCTTTCTGATCATAGACCATTAGAAATATTAATTAACGTTACCAATTTATGCGCAACACGACTTAACAAGAACTCAATAGGTAAGAATAATCGCGTCGATTGGTCCAATGTTAATATGCAGCAGAGAATAGAATACAAAGACAGAACAGTCACCTCTTTAATAATTTAGAAATTTTGCACCTTGCCTGTAATAATCCTTGCTCAAATGATTCTCACTGTAAACTCATAGATAGGTATTATAGTAAGATAATATCCCTGTTAAGAGAAGCAGGAAGCCCCTGATTAAATCTTACAACTATCATACTAAGGTTATTCCTGGATGGAATGATTTTATTGCCCCCCTGAAGAGGGAATCGAAAGACGCCTATGATTTGTGGTGCTTTCATGGTAGACCCAGATTAGGACCAGTATACATAAATATGTGTAGAAGTCGGGGTCAGTATAAGGCGGCCATAAGGCGATGTAAACAGGAAGAAGAGTCTATTCGAGCATCAAAAGCCTGTGAAGCTCGCATAAATAACGATAATAACAAATTTTGGAAATTTGTTAAGAATCAAACGGGTGTCAAAAATGTCCTCCCTCCGACAATCGATGGGGTGTCGGGGGAGGATGAAATTGCAAAGCTGTGGAAAAACCACTACTCTAACATTCTTAACAGTGTGAGTAGGGATAATCTTAAGATAGATTGCAGCGAAACGATTGTGGGAGGGACAAGGGAAAATATTTTGATATCATTTTCTGAAGTAAAGAGGTTAATTAAAGAGTTAAAGACTGGTTCTGCGTCAGGGGTAGATGACTTATCGAATGAGCACTTAAAATATGCAAATGACGTAGTATGTCTGCATATATCATTGCTCCTATCAGCCATGCTTGCTCATAGCTATATCCCTGCAGAGTTCATGAGGGTATATATCTTGCCCCTGGTCAAAAATAAGTACGGAGACATTCTGTCCAGCAATAATTACAGGCCTATTGCTGTCGCTTCCTGCTTCTCGAAACTACTAGAAAAACTCTTGTTACTCCGATTAAATGATTTCCTATGGACATCTCCTAATCAGTTTGGCTTTAAAAGGTCCCACTCAACTGACCTGTGTATCTATGTACTTAAAGAAACAATATCTAAATACATTGACAGTAATTTATAGCTGTTTCCTGATATAAGTAAGGCATATGATAGGGTGAACCACAATATTTTATTTGCAAAACTAGAAGACAGGAAGGTTCCCATGTACATATTAAATTTATTGAAATTTTGGTATTCCCACCAATCTTTCACTGTTAGGTGGGGCAATGTACTATCCGAGTGTTTTGGCTCCTCTTGCGGGGTGAGACAAGGCTCCTTGCTCTCCCCTATGCTGTTTAATGTGTATATTGACGGATTAATTGCTTCACTTAATGAGGCAACAGGGATGTTGTATAGATAACACAAGGATAAATAACTTAGTTTATGCCGATGATATGGTGTTAATAAGTCCCTCTGTTAAAGGTCTGGATCGGCTACTAAAAGTCTGCGAAGTGTATTCGCAGAAACATGATATTCTTTTTAATGTTACAAAAACTAAGGTTATGCAATTTCATCCTAAAAGCTGTAATCAGCCAGCTGATATAAGGTTTAAAATGAATGGTGAAGTAATTGAGGAAGTACAAGAGTTTAAGTATTTGGGTCAAACTATTACCAGCTCCTTGAGTGATGACTCGGATATAAGAAAACAATCTCGAAGCCTGTGTGCTAAAGCGAATATGACCATAAGGAACTTTCGTTTCTGTACAAGTGAAGCTAAAGACACTCTTTCGTACTTTCTGCAGTAATATATACGGTCAGCAACTGGGTGAATTATAAAAAAGGTTCTGGCAGAACCCTAAATTTGCTGTACAACAGGTCTTTTAGACTCTTACATAAATTACCCCGAGATGCTCAGCTTCGCAAATGTTTGCTACCCGCAATGTCCCGAGCTTCCCGGAGGTAACAAGACGTGCTCAACACAGTCTAATGCAAAGAATTAAAAAATCAACCAACCCGATCATCCAAGCTATCCATGAGTCCTGCCATTTATCCTCTAAGCTATGGACTTCTTGGTACGAAAACGTCTGTCTGTAGCTCCACTTAACTTCGACAGTGCAGTATTATTTCTAATCAATTGTATATATTTCTATCCTTAGTATATGAACTGTCATTGTATTAATAATATTTGTCATATGGACTAGTCTGCCAATAAACCTTTTCATTTAATTTCATTTCTTTTCATATAGCCTATGTATCAGACATGGCGTCTATTACTGGTTTCTCTCACTATTACTATTTCTATTACTGTTACTTTTGATTTTTTCTATTACTATTACTATTACTTTATTTTTCTTCTATTACTATTATTATTACTTTATTTTTCATCTATTACTATTACTTTTGTATGTGGGGTACTTCACTCATTTGAAAAGGGTGCTTATGTCTATTTAAATGCAATTAGAAGCAGTGTGTTAACAAATATTTGTTTCAACCAAATCATTACAATTTCAGGCTTGATAAATTTGACTTTATTGAAAGAAAAATTTGCCACAATATTAGTTTTTGGTGTGTAATGAAGAAGCATGACATGGTTGGTTTTTATTATTCCCTTGTCAAAGAAAACGGTTGAATGACAGCAGTAACTATGAGAAAATTTTCGACAACCCAGAGTTAATGAAGTGCCACTGTAATAGAAAAGTAATACACTATTATCTATTACTTTGTCTTCTATTACTATTACTATTGCAAATAAAATATTATGATCTATTACTATTACTATTACAGCTAAAAAATTATGATCTATTACTATTACTATTACAGCTAAAAAATTATGATCTATTACTATTACTATTACCTCATGTCTGGTATATATATATATATATATATACAAGCAGAGCTTTCGGCTCCCTGCCCTACGAGCGGGGCTTGTGCTTCGCAAACGCCTACGGCGAGGGCAGGTTAGGGTTATCCCTTTGGAGGAGGTCATTCTCCGTCTCCCCCAAAACCCCCTCACCCCCTTTATGCAACTTGGGGGCTAACCCCCACCCCTTGTTGCCTAACCCCCCTCCCGCATTACCCCACCCATTGTTGCATAACCCCCCTCCCCATTACCCCCACCCCTATCTAGAAATGAAATAGGATATTGAAATAGGATATTGGTCCAAAATTATGTTATCCTATTTCATTTTTAGATAACTGCCATAGGAAAGCCAAGAATAGGTATTATGATGTGTAACTGTAAAGAAATTTGAGCGTAGAAATATCCTTAGCCTACCTTACCATGTTAATTTTCAATATCTTCCGACTTTACTTAAAGCAATTGGTATCAATGTAGTCTTTAAGTATAATAATACTGTTAAATCACGTTAAATCACGCCTAATAAAGAATAGCCCGGATAATGCGGTTGGTTGTGTGTATTCGATCGGATGTACACAATGTAATTTTGTATAATAGGTCAAACAAGAAAAACTTTAGATATCAGGATAAAATAGCATAAATATGCGTGCAGAACAGCAAATAATTGTAATGAATTATTTAACCATATGTATAGATGCAATCATAGTATCAAGTGGGGCAGTTCTGAAACCCTCGTTAAAAACACAGATATAATTGAAAGGAATATTCTAGAATGTGCATTTATCCATTTTAAAAATAATTTCAATAACAGTGCGGGAATGTATAAAATTGACAACATCCTGTTAAAATACCTTTTGCCTCTAATTAACTCTTGTTAATCAGGTGCTAATCTTTTTATTTTTCCGTCCCGTTGTACATATGTATATATTTTTGTCATCTCGCCTTCTCCCTTCATTCCCTGACGAGGTGTACTTCTGAATACACGAAAAGCCTTGGAATCATTTTTCTTTTTCCTTGTGGATTTGCATCATATATATATATATATATATATATATAATGAACAGGAACACCAGAGAAAATACAAACATCCTTCAAGGTTTAATAGTACCAACGTTTCGGAATGCACTAATTCCATCTTCAGGGCTAAAACAATAAAATTCCAAATCACATACAAAATTACAAAATACAAATTGCTTAATAACAATTTAAAATAAACTTAAAAAATTATAAAAAGTAGCTAAGAAAATGTAAACATTAAAACTAAAAGGTAAATAAATGTGAAGTTAAAAAGTTAAAATTATAAAAAGTAAAAGCATTAAAATTGAAATGTAAATAAAATAAACTAGTACCTTAACCAAAACATAGCAGATCTATCGATGATTCGTCAGAATTTAGGTCTGGTTTTAGTTTATAAATAAACAGAGACTCCATAATTTTAAGCTTAAGGTCAGAGCTTCCAGCAGCAAGTACGGTGAAATTAGACTGTGAAATTGGGTGGTTATTGTTGTGCGAGTGATTACGTATGAGAGAATTAGGTGGTTTGCCAAGGGGTAAATTTGTACGGACCGATTTACCGAGATGTTCGTAAATACGAGATTTTAAATGTCTTTTAGTTTTACCTATATATGACCCCATACAGTGGTCACACTTGTATTGATAAACTATAGATGACTTAAGAAGTGTAGGAATAACATCCTTGTATTTAAATAAATGGTAAATCGATTTAGACGGGGTGAATATAATTTTAATACACAGTTGTGGTAGAATTCCTTGAGCAATTTTAAAAGTTTATTTCTAATGCTAAAACTTGAGGTTCCCATATAGGGCAAAGTGAAATACAGGATATCTTTGGGGACTGTAATTAAGTTTCTAGTTGTAGGGCTTATTAGTCTATTTAGGTTCTGCCTATTGTAGTCTCCACCAGTCTAGAAGGGAAATTATTCTTGGCAAGGAGTTTTCGGATGAAATCTAGTTCATCGTGTAGTTTGAAGTAATCTGAACAGATATTGAAAGCTCTATTGGTCAGAGTCGAGATTAATTTCGTTTGAAACCTAAAGGGATAAAGGAAGAAAAGTTCATAGTAAGATTGGTAAATGTCGGCTTTCGGTAAACGGAAGTTTCAAAAGAATTAGTTTTTATTATCTTAATGTCCAAAAAGGACAGAGAGCTATTAGATTCAACTTCTGAAGTAAATTGAATGTTAGGGTGCTTAGAATTAAGGTAATTACGAAACAAAGGGATATGGTCTGGTGATTTAAAGGAGAAAAGTGTCATCAATATATCTTCTATAAAAAACCGGTTTAAAGTTGGAAGGACACTCATTCAACCATTTGACTTCATGATGACACAGAAACGCGTTAGCTAAGGTGGGACCAAGAGGCAGACCCATTTGAACACCTTCAGTCTGTTTAAAATATTCACCGTTGAATATAAATATAAGGTCTTCCACGGAAAATTTTAATAGTTCTTTCATTTGGCCTCTATTAAAACCCTGCACAGTATCAGTATTATTAAAAAGATTATCAATACATATATCAATAGTTTCTGCAACAGGCACATTGGTAATAAAGATTTTACATCGAAGCTAGCCATTGTGTAAGAATTATTATTTAATGAGGTAATTTCTCTAACGAAAGAAAAAGAATCCCGTGCTGTATACAAATTATAAGTTATAGGTGATAGTATGGGAACCAAGAATTTGAAAGGTTATAACTAAAAGTTCCAAGAGCCGATAAAATTGGCCTAAGCGGACAATTAGGTTTGTGTATTTTAGGGAGTCCATACATAATGCCTGGGCTGGATCCAGAAACAAATAATTTAGTAAAAACCGTGTCTGAGATTATATTATTAGATTTAAGTTTTCTAAGATACCTATTAATTTTATCTTCCTGTTTTAAAATTAAAGCAAAAATGTCACCAGTTACTTTAGTAAATCTAGTTGCATCATTTAAAATATCTAACACTTTATCAACATAAACATTCCTGTCCAAAAGAACAACGCCATTGCCTTTGTCTGGTTGAAATGGTCAAATGGTTGAATGAGTGTCCTTCCAACTTTAAACCGGTTTTTTATAGAAGATATATTGATGACACTTTTCTCCTGTTTAAATCACCAGACCATATCCCTTTGTTTCGTAATTACCTTAATTCTAAGCACCCTAACATTCAATTTACTTCAGAAGTTGAATCTAATAGCTCTCTGTCCTTTTTGGACATTAAGATAATAAAAACTAATTCCTCTTTTGAAACTTCCGTTTACCGAAAGCCGACATTTACCAATCTTACTATGAACTTTTCTTCCTTTATCCCTTTAGGTTTCAAACGAAATTTAATCTCGACTCTGACCAATAGAGCTTTCAATATCTGTTCAGATTACTTCAAACTACACGATGAACTAGATTTCATCCGAAAACTCCTTGCCAAGAATAATTTCCCTTCTAGACTGGTGGAGACTACAATAGGCAGAACCTTAAATAGACTAATAAGCCCTACAACTAGAAACTTAATTACAGTCCCCAAAGATATCCTGTATTTCACTTTGCCCTATATGGGAACCTCAAGTTTTAGCATTAGAAATAAACTTTTAAAATTGCTCAAGGAATTCTACCCACAACTGTGTATTAAAATTATATTCACCCCGTCTAAATCGATTTACCATTTATTTAAATACAAGGATGTTATTCCTACACTTCTTAAGTCATCTATAGTTTATCAATACAAGTGTGACCACTGTATGGGGTCATATATAGGTAAAACTAAAAGACATTTAAAATCTCGTATTTACGAACATCTCGGTAAATCGGTCCGTACAAATTTACCCCTTGGCAAACCACCTAATTCTCTCATACGTAATCACTCGCACAACAATAACCACCCAATTTCACAGTCTAATTTCACCGTACTTGCTGCTGGAAGCTCTGACCTTAAGCTTAAAATTATGGAGTCTCTGTTTATTTATAAACTAAAACCAGACCTAAATTCTGACGAATCATCGATAGATCTGCTATGTTTTGGTTAAGGTACTAGTTTATTTTATTTACATTTCAATTTTAATGCTTTTACTTTTTATAATTTTAACTTTTAACTTCACATTTATTTACCTTTTAGTTTTAATGTTTTACATTTTCTTAGCTACTTTTTATAATTTTTTAAGTTTATTTTAAATTGTTATTAAGCAATTTGTATTTTGTAATTTTGTATGTGATTTGGAATTTTATTGTTTTAGCCCTGAAGATGGAATTAGTGCATTCCGAAACGTTGGTACTATTAAACCTTGAAGGATGTTTGTATTTTCTCTGGTGTTCCTGTTCATTATTAAACTGCGTTTTCCACGCCACCAATCAATAGCCGATATATATATATATATATATATATATAATGAATTGATTTCAGCTTTGTTTTGTGGCTATATTTCGGTGTCATTTGCACTGTGGAGGTCAGAGTGTCAAAGTGGCACATAACGTTTGGTCTCAACTTTATTGATGCTAAGCGGTTTTCCCATACAGACGAATCGAACGATTTTTTTCAATATTTAAAGCGTCTTTTTATCTCATTTATGAGTGACTGCGATACCAATAAAGGCACTATCATCAGAAAACAGAAAACGAAGATTATTGACACCATATATATATATATATATATATATATATAGAGAGAGAGAGAGAGATAGATAGATAGATAGATAGATAGATAGATTCGAAAAACGAAAACTTGAAAAAAATTGCAGTTTACAATTAGCACTTTAGCTTTAGAAAATTACTTTGTATCATCTGTCTATTTACAGCAATTGGTTCCTGAGAAGAACAAAATAGTTAAAAGTAATTGAAAATAACGTTTAAACCCTTACAAATATTAACTTAAATTAAAATTAATTATAAATGATTAAAAGTTATTAAAACTAATGAATAAGACAATGTGGAATGCTTTTCGAAATCAAAATTAGTTAAAAGTAATTAAAAGTGATATAAAATATGTCTTCAACATTGTGAAACTGTATTAGAAATTAAAAGAGGTTCTTTTGACATATTATTAACACCTTCCAATGTAAAATGGTAAAAGAAAACCAGAAAAAAGATCAAAATAAATTAAATTATAAATGGCTGGACACAAAGTGTAAAAGATTTGCATAGAGGTAACAGTATATATATATACTTACTGTATATATCAAATATATAATTTTATTATTAATTTTTTTTTAACAAGACTCAGAACCTCCCATAAAGTACCCATTTTTCATCATTATATTTCCCCAAGAAAAGATTACGTAAGGCTACCCCTTCTCCCCTCCTCCGGGCATCCTCCAAGGATATACAGTATATATATACACAGTGGCGGCTTGGGCTTGAAATTATTGGTGAGGCTGAATACTAAAATTGCCACAAAAAAAATTTGTTAAGGAGGTTTGCAAACACATATTAATATAAAAAACTGAAATGCATTGCTTATTTGAAAGAAAATCTTAATTTCAGATATACGTATTATTTTTCACTTAGCTATTTGAACGGGAACGCCGTTCTTCTACTCTTTAAAGCTGCAAACCGCTCAATCACTTTTTGTTTGAATGCTGAAATATTGCCTATGCCTTTGTGGATGGACAATACAGCTTAGTTCATTTAATCTCTTTTGACTCACAGAGTTTCGTAGGAGTCTTAACTCTTTTGAAAATGTTGAAACACATTTCGGATTCTGCTTTAGATGTGGATGCAACTAAAAGTATTTCTAAAACTTTTGAAACGTTAGTGAATGTATGATAGCTCTAAATTCACTATCGGCAATACGTTTAAATAATGCACTCGCGCATTGCACTGTACTGACTCTAAAAGTTTCCTTGCTCTACGAGACTCGCAGTTTACTGATCACTTTGACTTTCACCACCATTGGGTAATGTTCAACGACTCTTTGCATATGACTGTAACGAAATTGTCGCCTATCAGTTTCAAATTTGGTGGGATCCACTATCGAAAATGGTAACAAATATTCAGGTGCTGCGAATCTTTCTCTCATTTGGTTGCCTACTATGTCACAGACTTCTTTGGCGTCAAGGATAAGCTGTGTTTGGTATCGTTGTATTCGCTTTCTTGCTGGCTCTTTGTCGTAGAGTTCTTTTGGCTGTTCTTTCGGATCCTTGAAATTTTCTCTTTTCTCCTGCACAGCCAATTCAAAGTTCCTTAAAGTTTGGCTTACTTACCGTCACTACATTTGGCGATCGGGTTTGTAACGTATTGTACAATGTACATGATGTTCACATGAAACAAAGTTTCGTATAAAGACTCGAGAAATATAAAAAATATTATATCATTAAGCAAATGCTCAACTCCAACAGATTCCCTGATTGAAGAATCAACCACTTCGAATTTTTCGAAGCACCTCAGCAGTCAGCAGTGCCTCTTTATTCTCGTAAATACTAATAATTACTCAAGACTGAAAATTCGACTTTGATTCGACTGGTATTGAAACGTTTCGATCACGGATGGAGCGTAACAAATCTGTCCTTTTAGATTATAAAGAAAAAATTATGAAAATCCCGATACGTTGTGAAAAACAGTCTCACTTCTTTAAAGGTCGAACACACTTGCTTCAAAACTAAATTAAGCTGATGAGCGTGACAGTGAACAAAATGAGGGTAAGGAAAGAACTCTTTCATACGAGTTTGTACATCACTGTATGTACCACTCATTACCGCAGCACCACCAAATGTTTGTGCAGTGATATTGAGTTCCAGGCGTAGAGTTCAAGATCGTTCTTTAAAACAACTATAAGACCGGCTGTAGTTCGATTGTGCAACTCTACAAATTAAAGAAAATTTTCCCAGAACTATTCCTTCAGCAAATCTTAAAATTATGGCAAATTGAGATTTATTTGATATATCTGCAGTCCCGTCGGCCCCAACTGACACAAAATTTGTTTTCTCAATTTCATTCTTTAATTCCTCTTTATATACAATTTTTTTAGGCAGAAAGGAGGGGCCAAGGGGAAGCGCCAACAAAAATGTCCGCTCCACGATAGAAGGAGCAGGAGAGAGTAAAAATTATGGTCCAGAGTTTTCGAGATGCCTGGATACTCTGCATTTAAAAGATTGAAGGTCATAGACAAAGGGAAAAAATGAATTGAGGAAGATTGTTCCAGAGTTGATCGGTTGAGTAGATGAAATATTGAGAATACTGGTTAATCCTTGCGTTAGAGAGTTGGACACAAAATGAATGAGAATGTGTTGAAAGTCTGATACTGCGTGCTCTCCTTAAAGGAGGAGGCATGTAATTAGAGAATTCAGAAGAGCAGTGTCCGTTACAATACCGATATTAAAGAGAGAATGAGGCAACATTACAGCGAAAAGAGAGGGAATGAAGACGGTCAGTAAGAGGCGGGGAATTGATGAGGAAAAAGTCTTTGATTCTACCTGGTTAAGTAGAGTAGAGCCGTGTGGGTTGAGCCACCCCACACATGAGAAGCGTACTCCACACATGGGCGGACAAGACCCCTGTAGAGCAACCGAATGGGGATTAAGAAACTGCGGAGCCGATATAGCGCACCTAACCACTTAGAAGCTGCATTAGAATATATACAATCTCGAGAAAAGGAAACATCAAGAATGTTAAGAGAAGAGGAAGGATTGAGTTGTGTATTGTTGAAGTTGAGGGGGTAGTCCTGTGGAAGATTTTGACGCGTAGATAGATGAAGGAACTGGTTTTTTGAGACACTGAAAGCCACAAGGTTTCCTCTGTCCCAATCAGAGATAGTAAAAAGATCAGAGATGAGGTGCGCCATAGCCGTCTCACGCGAAGCATGGAGTGACTGTTGAGAGGGACGCTTTTTGAAGTAGGTGTAGAAGTGAAAGGTGGAATCATCAGCATAGAAGAACAGTGGCTATGTACAACCGCAGCTATACTCTAGGTCTGCCAGAAAGGAAGACAGAGATAAAGGAACGGACAGAAATATAGAAACCGAAGGAGGGCAGTTTGGAAGTTAAGGATTCGTTCCAGACTCTATCAGATGCCTTTGATATGTTTAGCACAATAGCAAAGGTTTCACCGAAATCTCGAAAGGAGGATGACCAACAGTCAGAGAGATATGCAAGAAGATCGCCAGCAGAGCGTCCCTTGCGGAACCATACTGACGATCTGAAGAAGATTGTGAGAAGAAAGATGTTTAAGAATCTTCCTAGTAAGGATAGATAAAAAACTTTAGAAAAGCAAGAAATCAAAGCAGTTGGATGATAGTTGGAGAGTTGAGAGCAGTCACCCTTCTTTGGGACAGGCTGAATGAAAGCGAACTTCCAGCAGGAAGGAAAAGTACCAGATGAAAGAGACAAAACCGAAAAAGTTTACCAAGGCGGGGCTTTAGCACAGAAGTATTGTTTTGATAACAACATGGGGGATACCATCAGGACCGTAAGCCTACCTAGAGTTGAGCCCAGATATGTCAGAAAAAAACCATTTGGAAGAGATTCTAATTTGAGACATAATTAAATCAGAGGGAGGAAGAGATGGAAGAACAGCACTGGAATCGTCTAGCGTTGAGGTGAAGGCGAAAGTTTCGGACAAATGTTTAACCCTTTAATCCCTGAATTTTTTGTAGGGTGAAGTTATGAATGCGCGTATTTGAAAACGTTAGCAATTTGTACCATTTAAATTTGTACCATTAGTCCTTAAAGGGTTAAGATCCTTCAAACCCGTCTTAGTCTACACACATTCTGCACCGTAAATCATACAATAAAAACAAAACGTCTTTTCTCGTCGCTCACCGTTAGTCACTCAACTTTGTCAAAAAGAATAATCAATTTTGTTTACCGTCTTTCTGCTGAAGCTTGAAGTCTTTCGGTTGATGAGGTTCAAGTCGTTTCAGCTGTAACCTTTCTTTTTGCTTCAACAGACAAAATTCAACTTTAATAACGTGTTCACCTTATTCATAGTTTAACCTGCTACCTACGACCATTTTCACTTCATTTATATGTATGAAAAGTTTTTCACCAAAATAAATACATCGTGGCAAAATTAACACGAGTTCCACGCACTGCACTGCTTTTCTCATTCACAGGCTGCTCGAAAGTAGCTCCATCAGACACTACCTACGCAGCACGTAGGGCCAATATTCAAACAAAAACACACAATTCTTTATGCGACAGAAACGCCACCACTGTCGCCGCGGGGACTGAACTAAACTTAGCCCATTGCCAGCGTACACTAAGAATGATAATATTTTACAAAGCAAAAACTCTGTGAGTGCCAAGCGTCAATCTATATTCTTTACAATCTGTAGAAAGGTTAGTGAGGATGAGCCCCATTAACCCTTAATGACAAGCCGCCAATATACATGTATATATACTGTAGAGTGTAGAGGGTGTATCATAAGTCTTTTTCTCATAGGTATTTTGTGTTAATAATACTTTGTATCTGGAGTTCAGATAATTGACGTTATGGGTGACGATACAGATCAAAAGAAGGTGAAAACTGTTTTGTTACGTATTGTTGGTAGAAGCCAGAGGGGACATGTCAGTAATTCCATGAACGACACCAATGATCTCATTGACAAACCAACGAATCAGGGTGTCGTTCATGGAATAACTGACCTACCTCGCTCTGGTGGCTTCTAACAGCAACATGTAAAAAACAACTTCCACCTTCTCGTAATCTGTATTGTCGCCATATCTTCAGTTATCTGAAGTCTAAATAAAAATGTATTATTAACGCAAGATACCTATGAGAACGGATTTATGATACATTCTGATATATATATATACACGAGGGTAATTCAATAAGTATCCGCACATTTTATTTTCACAATTTTATTTTACATCTGATAGATTATAAACACATCACTTCTCAACATAGTCCCCCTGTTTCTCAATACACTTAGTCCAGCGATCTACAAGCTTCCTAATGTCATCACAAAAGAATGTTTTTGGCTGTGTGCGTAGCTAGTCATGCACCGCCTCATTCGGGTCATCATCGCCTTGGAATCAAAGCGTCTTTTAGTGGTCCAAACAAGTAAAAATCCGAAGGTGCCAGGTCTGGATTGTAGGATGGATGGTCGAGAACTTCAAATTTAAGTTCTTGACGGCATTTTCTAGTCTGTGCAGCGGTATGAGGGCGCGCATTGTCGTGTAAACAGAATAACACCTTCCGACAATCTCCCTCTCCGTTTTGTGCGAATTGCTTGCTTTAACTCATTCCGAAGCATGTCAGAATACGCTGCACTTGTTACTGTAGTTCCACGCTCTAGATAATGTTCAAGGATAGGGTCTCGTGTATCCCAAAACAGTGTTAGCATAACTTTACCTGCTGACGGCTGCGCTTTGAACTTCCTTGCAACGGAAGATGTTGGATGCTTCCATTGCATGCTCTGTCGTTTGCTTTCTGGTTCATAGTTATGGATCCAGGTTTCATCTCCAGTGATAATGTGCTCCAAAAAGTTTTCACCTTCATTATGATACCGCGCCAAAAGACGAGAGCAGACGTCCATACGATTACGCTTGTGCTTTTTCTAAAAGACGCTTTGAGAGGTCAGCGATTCCAAGGCGATGATGACCTGAAGGAGGCGGTGCATGACTGGCTACGCACACAGCCAAAAACATTCTTTTGTGATGACATTAGGAAGCTTGTAGATCGCTGGACTAAGTGTAATGAGAAACAGGGACTATGTTGAGAAGTGATGTGTTTATAATCTATCAGATGTGAAAAAAATTGTGAAAATAAAAAGTGCAGATACTTATTGAAGTATCCTCGTGTGTGTATATATATATATATATATTATAGGGAATCTGTGTAACTAGGAATTCATGTAAGGTTAAGTCGTGATATTTTCGTTAGTTTTAACGAAAATATCACGCTTTAACGTTACATGAAATACCTGAACATTTTAGGGATTTCATGAAATCCCTAGTTACACAGATTCCCTGTAATATATATATATACATATATATGAGAGAAAGAAATAGAGAAAGAACAATATATAGGAATAAAAATGTTCTTTGATTTCTGATTTCACGTTCTGTCTCCGAGTCACGTCTGGAGGTGCTTCATTTGCCGCCTAAATCCACTCCGAATCTTTTTAAGCTGCCACAATCGCCCTCCGAAGATTATCGGCGATTAAACGCACGATCCGACTCGAAAGCGGAAAGCCAAAAAATAATATGCACACACGAAGACGTTTAACTGGATTTCAGTCAACAATAATGAAAAAAGAATGTGAGAGAGAGAGAGAGAGAGAGAGAGAGAGAGAGTCCATATTTTTTGAGGTTTACACTAAGGATAGTTTTGGTCCCATTTGGTTTTGTGAAACTTTCTGCGAGAAAGACTACTGAATGGAATTCTAAGTTCCTTTAAAAGAATTTCTTCCGTGTTTTAAGTCTTTGATTTGCTTTTAATTTTGTTGCAACTCATTTTTCCTCCAAATTTTATTTCATTTTCAAGAAAGAAAAATTTTTCTTCACTTCATTCGATACATTTCGGAACAAAATATTTAATACTTAATAATAAATAAGTAGAGAACATTTTCTGAACCAAGAAATATTATCCTTTTAGAGAAGATGTAAGGGTGAAAATAAGACAAAAAGGATTGCGACATCCACCCCCTCCCCACCTCACGCTCCCCAAAATGTGGACAGTAATGGACATCATATTAAGATAAAGTTATTCGTATTTGAAATTTCAGAAATAGTTGTCAACAGTGGTTTTAGAGCGTCCTTTTATTCCCGAATGAAGACCGCTCTCTCTCTCTCTCTCTCTCTCTCTCTCTCTCTCTCTCTCCTCTCACACACACACACACACACACACACACACACACACACTCCTTGCACGGATTAGAATTCACTAAATTTGTCGTGTGTAGGATAAAATTACATACAGTATGATATGTATCTTTACCAGAATATTCAGCGAGTCAGACAACGTTTCTGCTTCTCTTTGCCCTCAATCGCGTGTTGCATGTTGGATGCGTGGGACGATACAATAATGTTTGAGCATATTTCACCTCCTTCCTAACATCTAGGGTCATACGATGGAGGGGACCTACAGCCTTTCGTGCGATGAAACCCATACACCCCTCTCAAGAAAGACTTAGAGAGGTACCTTTTGTCGCTGGAATCTTTGTCCAAGCCGAGGCTGGAACGCAGGACCTTCAGAATAGTAGCCCCGCGCTTTTCCACTAGGCTACACATATACAAAGGACGTATAATACCATGCCTTGACGTGGAATCATGCATTAGTGTGGAATCACTGATCCTTCGTCTTCATGTGGTTTGAGAACCAGCCAGCAGACCAAAAGTCTGACCGTAGCCTATCATGCCAAAGGAAAAAAATCCTCAACAGGATCATTTGTGGCCTTTTAGGAGGTATGGCGTGTTCGACGTCGGAATCTGTTGTCACATTTTTTAAGAGGACTGCTAGTCTCCTTGGGGAGTTCGTAGGGCCGGGGTTCGGATGCCTAAATCTACATTGAGGGCTTACTCTCACAACTATGTGCGTCTGAACATCCAATGGAGTGCGTCTGGTACCTTTCTCTGGTACCCTTCTCCGTTTCAGTTTTATTTCCTCTCTTTCTCTCTCTCTCTCTTGTCCTCATTTCTTCTACTTTTTCGTTTCTCTTCTTCTATTTCCCCCTATTCCTTAGGTCCACACACCTGTCTTGTACAATTTGAATCTCGTCGCAAGACGAGGCATTTGCCTATAATTAACCTTTTAAATAGCTACGTAAGAGAAGGAACTGATTGTGGCAGTCCAATGGTGAAATGATGCGATGAATTGGTGCTTAACCCTTGGTATTACTAAGCAATGAAAATCATTCAAAATTCGTGTTGAAGATTAGTTTACGTCGCGTAGCCTTCGCCCTAATCTTCAATAAGGAAATACGAACGCGAGACAAGTGTATGCTTAGTGCGAATGTATTCTATTACAGTTTTTAATAGTTTTATAAATTTCCTATAACTTTTCCTTCAAAACTTTTTCTGCCAGCAACCTATATGTTGATAAGTGCATACAATCATAGTATGTACGTTTTTCTGAACTTTTCCCATTTTGTGTGTTGTTGTTGTTTATGAATTTCTCTCTCTCTCTCTCTCTCTCTCTCTCTCTCTCTCCATTAATCGGAGGTGACCCAGGTGAAACAGTTAAGTTTGAAATATAATGCAAAATATTCATGTAATATATTTATTTCGTAGTGTGGGCATTTCGAAAGCAAACATTTAAGAAGAACATTTATGCGTTAAATAATTTTTACTCATTGCTATAGTATATACAGGGTGGCCCATAAGTCCCAATCGGTTATAATTAAAGCGAAAATCCATCTAGCGGAGCTCATACTAACGTATTCGATTACTAAACAAAGAATATTTGTCAAGATTCTTATATTTTGCACTTTGAATAAACTAATCAATGAATATTTCTAAACTTCTTATAAAAATTTTATTTTGTTTGATTTTTTTTTTTGTATTTTCGCTTTAATTCTAACCGATTTTGACTTATGGGCCACCATGTGGATACGATTTTATTGTCCTCAACTTTGAAGTGCTATTCAAAGAGAGAGAGTTTTAAGATCACTGAATATCTGATGTCTACCTTTCCCTTTAAAAGCTCTTCAGCTATTCTGTTGCAGTTTGCTTCCAAATTTGTTCACAAAGAGGTCTAAATTTAGGTTAGAACACGTCGGTGGTCAGGAAATTGCTTTATCAAAATAATCAGGAAAGCGGTGAAGAAAGTATTGCTGATGACTTTAGAATACAAAAAGTCCACGACGTATCGAAATTTTTGGGGTCCATTTTGATTAAACCATTTGCCATTTTAATAAGGACGTGTCATATTTCTGTAACATCACTTTCAACATCTCCATAATCCAGAGTATGGAGAAACTTCTTAATTTTAACTGGTCTCAGTTTATACTTTAGAAATAGATACGTTTAAGTTCATGTTTCTCGTTTGAATAAGTTTATATATCGGGTGGTCCATAAAAAAACGCCTTGAGATTTGAACATCAATAACTTAACAAATATTCAGTTTACACTTCCAAAATTTACAAAACTTTTACCTCAATCTATTCCTAAGCCATCATAAAAATTTCAGACCTCTACATGGAATACCTTTTCCACAGCTGAGGGAACAATGAGGTATGGTGAAAAAAACGAATGTCATAAATCCTAAATGTGTATAGCTGTACCTGGCAACTATTCTAAGACTTGTAACAGTTTCCTTAGCCTATGGATAATCTGTTAGTCTCTGAAAAACGTCAGATGATATAGGCTACGCCCATCTTAAATATTGTTTTTTAAACTTACCCTTCAAATTATGGTTCTAACTAACGGTGAAAAAGTGGTGAGTGAAAAGTGTTTCTTGGAAAAAAGATGGACTGGGGCAAGAATTTTGAGGGAATTCCAGGAATAACTTGTAATGTTACGTCTGTGAATAGAATAATTAAAACACTTAAAGCAACCGGTTCGAAGGCACGGAAGCGTGGAAGTGGGTCGGCCTAAAACAGTTTACACTCAAGACAATATAGCAATAATCGAAATGATGAGCCTATTTCAAGAGAATCGACCTGGGTCACACTGCTCTCAGAGGAAAATTGCAAGAAATTTAGGTATCAGTCGACGTTCCATACAAAGAATGCAGAGAACGGTAGGACTTAAAGCATTTAAAAGGATCCGTGTTTCAAGACGTGACAGCAATGTAAGAGCTAAAATAAAAATTCGTTGTAGAAAATTGCTTGATAGATTTTCGTCCAATGATGTTAAAAAAAATAGTTTTTACAGATGAAAAAGATTTCACCATCGACATTGCTCGAAACTCCCAGAACGATGTTGTTTATGGTCGGCGTAAGAAAGACATTTCTCCATCGAGACTTTACCACCAAACAAGTCAGTTTTCCAAAAAAATCATGGTATTAGCAGGTGTATCGTGGAATGGAAAGACGAAAATTAATTTAATTTCAGAAAATAAAAAAATTAATTCAGAAACCTATGTAAATCTCTTAGAGGAGAATCTTTTGCCTGATTGTCGGCGTCTGTATTATGGAAACGATTTCATACTCCAACAAGATGGTGCTACAGCTCATACTAGCAAGTTCACACAGGATTATCTACAACAGAATGTAATCAACTTCATTGGAAAAAAGGACTGGCCCTTGCAGTCACCTGATTGCAATCCCATGGGTTATTGCATATGGAACACTCTAGAAGAGAAGATTTATGAATGCCAAACAGAAAAGTTACAGAAATGCAATTAAAAAAAATACTGGAATGTTGGGACAAAATAACATTAACAGAAATCAGAAAATGTATCATGTCGTGGAAGAAAAGGTTAAGATTAGTTTGTAAGCAGGACGGCGGACATTATTGATCATATTTGTTGATAAGATGTGAATAACAAACATTTTTCACTTTATGATATTGTTTTTTTTCACCATACCTCATTGTTCCCTTAGCTGTGGAAAAAGTATTTTATGTAGAGGTCTGAAATTTTTATGATGGCTTATCAATAGATTGAAGTAAAAGTTAAGTAAATTTTGGAAGTGTGAACTGTATATTTTTTAAGTTATTGATGTTCAAATCTCAAGGCGTTTTTTTTGGGCCACCCGATATATATGATGATAATGATGATAATGATAAGCTTTATTAGCAGGATACAAATCCCATAACATAGTACAATACGTTTGTCAATATAAAAGATAAGTCGAACAGTAATACATTTAAAAACAAACCAAAAATTATGCCTACAGGAGACAAACAAAAGATACGTACTGAAACAAGTAATAATGATAAAAAAAAAACCTACTCACTGCTAAGACTACAAAAATGATGATAATGACAATAATACTGTTTATTGGCAGGAGACAGACCCCCCAACCTGAAAAAAATATATGTTACGCCCAAACATCGAAATTGCTCAGTGAGCGAAAAAAACAGCCACAACGCGTTGTGGATGCATCTAAGTGATCACACACCGATGTTAGATATTTATTCGCTTCATGGCCGTTCTCAAACAACCGCAACGCGTTGTGGACGATTTGAAACGACCACACACCGATGTTTTTCATCAAACTCTATTTAAACATGACGTATATTGAAATGATATAAACACGACGTATATTTATCGACGTATTCACCGATTAAAAAGCAAAGTTAAGCAGATATGCTAGAAAAAAGATAAAGTCCTTTAAAAAATTATTATCAATAATTTTCCCGTAGGTTTCGATTAATTTTAAGCAACTTTAGAATGAGCCGCAAATGTAAAAATTAACCAGCTGGTTAGGTTAGTTGAATGCCCGGTTAGGTCAACTGAGTGGCCGGTTATGTCAACTAAGTGCCCGGTTAGGTTAACTGAATGTCAGGTTAGGTTAATTGTACGCCCTTGACGATTGGTTAGGTTAAGCCGTAATATTTTCGTTAATTTTAACAAAAATATCACGACTTAACCTAACGAATCGTCAAGGGCGTACAGTTGACCTAACCGGGCATTCAGTTAACCTAACCGAGCATTCACTAATTTTCAAATCGTCCACAACGCGTTGTGGTCATATCCGAATCGTCCACAACGCGTTGTGGTTGTTTGAGAACGGCCATGAAGCAAAAAAATATCTAACTCGGTGTGTGGTCACTTAGATGCATCCACAACGTGTTGTGGCTGTTTTTTTCGCTCACTGAGCGATTTCGATGTTTGGGCGTAACATATATATATATATACATATACACAGCAGGATTCAAAATTTTTTTAACACTTATATGAGTTTTAATTTCTTAAACAATTTTTGTGATGCAGACAGTGGTTCATACAGTCTGTACTTGCTGTCCACGGATATCTATGCATGTATGAAAGCGGTCAAACGTTCCTTCCAGAGTCCTAAGGCACATCTCTGGTGGTACTGAGTGAATGACATCTGTAATGCTTTCCCATATAAGATAATAAAAACCCACTCTAATAGACAGAGTTTATTTCCACAACAGTTTCGATGCCCACTGGCATCCTCTTCGGGTGGATACAGAAAAACGAATGAACCAAAAACAAGAGGGAAAACAGTCCAGGGACCACTAAGAAATTCGCACCTAGGTTAGATCCCGTTCTCCTGACACTGGAAGGGCATTTTTATTAAACGGACCCGCTTATAAGCACATTCGCACAAATTTAAAACTATCTTCTTGTTCTATACATACAGATTCTATTATTTTTTTTTACATAATTATTACATTTATTATTAAATTTATTACATTTAATATTGCATTATTATTTTATTACAGAAATTATAAATTTATTATTACATTGATTATTACATTGTTGTTTATTATACAGAAATTATAAACCGAAAAACGAATAAAAAAGGCGAGAAGGAAACAATCCAGAGACCATTAAGAAATTCGCACCTAGGCTGAATCCCGTTCCCCCGACCCCAGAAGGGCATTTTTATTAAAGGGTCCCGCTTATAAGTACATTCGCACAAATTAAAACTATCTTCTTATTCTATACATACAGATTCTATTATTTTGACATAATTACTGCATTTATTATTGCAATTACATTTTTTAACATTTATTATTATTACCTTTACATTAATTATTACATTTATTTATTATTACATTTATGCATTTATATTTATTTCACATTATTACTTCCATTATTACATTTACATTTACGTTTATTATTCCATTTACATTTTACTGAAAAAAAAAAACCCGAATGAAACCAAAAGCGAGTAAGGAAACAATCCAGAGACCTTTAAGAAATTCACACTTAGGTTAGAATACGTTCACTCGACGCCGTAAGGGATTTTTTTGACCAAGAATCGCCCCCCTAAAGCGTCTTTCGCTGAATTCAACAAAACTATCAGGAACTTATAAAGAGGTCCCGGCGATTGACCCTAAAAGATTTCTAACAGATTAACCCCAAACCCCACATTTACGGCTTACCAAAACCCATAAGATTACTGTAATATACCACTCCGTCCATTATTTCACACAGAGTTTCCTTTAGTTACAGGTTATCTAAATTTCTTGCAGATAAATTGTTCCATTAGTTGGTAAATTTTCAGGCTCGCACATTACTAATTTCCTGTGACTTTATTAACAAAGTTATGTCCTTAAATTTAAAACGGGGAAGAATGATCAGTTTGACGTGAGTCCTTGTTTACGAAAGTTCCATTGATGATGTAACTTAGTTTTTTTTAGATAGAAATTTGCCAACATATAACGTAGAACTAGGCATGCCCACTAGGGCATATCATACTCTGGGTTCAGGGTTGAAATTTTGGAAAAACAAAGTGGCTAATATGTATTCCTATGTAAAAATTAATTCTAAGATGGGTTTATTATTTGCAACTTTTCCGAAAAATCTCATTTTCATGGTCAAAATCGCGATTTTCTGATTTGAAGGCTGCCTAATGCAGCCTCAGGGCACCCAAACCAAAGCGCGCAGCTGTTCTGCATATGATTTCTCTAAAAGCTGCTTTTCTGACCTCATCCTTACTTTCTTGCGTGTTTCAACACCTCTGGGTGCTGAAAAAATGTTTAGATTTCACGTAAAACTTAAGAATTTTAAGTTTTTTTCAAAGAATAGGCGCGGCTCACCAGCTCTACTCTGATCGAGTAGTGGGAGACTTGCCACCTCCACGTGTAGGTTTACACGCCTGTTCTTCCTGGATCCCTGAAAAGCGTGGCCTCATAAGATCTTATATTATGATCTTATGAGGACTTTCAGCTCTTATGAGCATTAACGATGGCTTCAGCCTCTTCATCAGCCACTTGAACCTGAAAAGCTCTTAAGTATGTCCTGCTTCGATCTGAACACTGGGAGCATTTCTTGATGGTCTATCCTGGCTCTCACCCACCCATCTCTCCTCTCGTGACTGAGTATGAACAGAGAAAGCGTCCATTTTGAGTGGTTTTCCTGAGATCCTCGAGCTCAGTCAAGGTCATCTTGCAGGTGAAAATAGGCTCGTAAATATTCTGATTCCCAGTTGATGAGATCCTCAGGTGAAGTGGCTTGCAGATTGACTTGGGATTTTTATGGGGCCTCACTGTCGTATCACCAAAGTCTCTTCCTTCTCGATCTTCTCTATCTGGTTCTAGGCAAAAGCTCTCTGATGCTCATCCTCACTGCACAGGAATGAAACCAGGATGTTCTCAGGATGTGCGTGGTAAGCTCCTCTTATCACTGCAGCAGAGATGATGTTCCTGACCTCGGTAGTCTGGTTCCTCAGCAGCCTCAGGCTTGAAAAAACGTGTGCAGGACCAAATTTGAGGTGGTGCTTCACTTTGATGTCGTAGTACATTTTGAAGTAGAAGTTAAGGCAGAACTTCACGAGGACCTCGAGCCTCCTCAACACCTCCCCCTTCAGTCCGTTCTCCATCATCCACAACAACAAGATGGCCTGTGCAGTAGTGAGCCACCTGGATTGGTTCAGAGGTCCGCATTTGAGACCAGCCAACTGTGGACTGAGACTTCCAGACTTGATGGCTTCGATCAGAAGATAGCAGTTGTGTTGGTATGTGGAGAGAGATTTGACTATCTCTACTGGCAGCTCTATGATATCTTCAGTTCCTTCCACTGGTTTGAAGTTGAAGTTGACCTCAAGTTCATTCACTTTCTCAAGAAGTTTTCCAATAGGCCCACTGAACCCTGACCGGGGAGTTACAGGGCCGTCCAGCTTGATGATTAAGTGCCTCAGGGGGAGCTCGTTCACATGGAGCTGACAGATCATCCAGTGGCACTTGCGACCCAGCATCTTCTCCAATAGGGCTATGGCGCCTCCAGACCACCCCGTGTTGGTGTTGGTAGAGTCTCCTCCAATCATTACAAGGCTCTCGTCAGCTCCGTGATCCAGAAGCCACTCATGTGGGCCCTGAGCGATCTTATGAGCAGGCTTTTCTCCTTCCTCAGGTTCCTCGGGAGTGAAATGGAAGAGGTACTTTCCTTGAGGCTCCCACGTGATAGTGTAATGCTCCTCGATCACTTTGCCAGGATGAAATCTCCCTGTCACTTCGTCATATTTCAACACATTTGTGTTCCTATCCTGCTTGCCATCAAAGAATATCCCAGAGATCTTCTCCTCTGACCTCTGCGTGAGAAATGCGTCCAAATGGTTACAAAGATTCAAATGGAGTAGATTTTTTCCTTATGTATGTAGGTATTAAACCTGTGTAAGAGTTAAGCAAAGTTAATGTGTCTAAATGGCAACAAATTACGACAAATGGTTAAAAATATGAGGTTGTGTTCAATTGAATATTCGGTAGTTCAACATAGAACGGAAAACCGCAATTTTGAACATGATAACGCGATTTTTGGGAAAAGTTGCAGAAAAGAAACCCCTCTTAGAATTAAATTTTACATAAAAGTAAATATTAGCCAGAGTGAAATTCGGACTCGAAAAAGTATGATATGCCTTAATGCCCACATCTGTATTTTTAGAACTGATAAAACTCTGTGTCACCAATAATGCCTTCTCCTTCGGTGAAGAATTTTATTTGCAACGTTTTGGTATGGGAATGGGGTCCCCTTTATCCCCAATACTGAGTACATTATACATGGAATATTATGAGTCGGAATTGTTGCAAACAATATGTCCCAGGAATCTAATTTGGTTTCGTTATGTAGATGATAGTTTCTCATTTTGGCCTGACCAGTGGAACAACTTTGACACTTTCTTTCAGTCATTAAATAATCTTGTTCCCTCTATTAAATTTAAATATGAATGGGAGAACGACAAACAATTACCTTTTCTAGATGTTTTGGTCATTAACGAAAGCGGAAAGCCCAATTTCACGGTCTATAGGAAACCTACTCATTGTAATTCGTACATTCATTATTTTTCATATCATGATGAAGGGGTTAAAAGCTCAATTATTTCTTCCATATTTCTAAGAGCACTCAGGATTTGTAGTCCACATTTGCTGGACCCGGAAATTTCAAAGATTTCGAACATTTTAAAGGATTTAAAATATCCTGAGTGGTTTATCAGAAAGGCGTATTTTAAAGCCAGAAAATCTTTTTATGCCCCTCGGGAACCTTCAGTTAACCAAAAACAATATGTGAGTTTGCCTTACATTGCCGGCTTAGAAAGAGTAAAACCGTTGACGAAAGATTTTAAGTTTGCTTTGGCGTTCAAATATTCGTTTACCGTGAAAAGTAAATTGGTTAGGAATAACGTTGCAAAACAGGAACAAGCCTGTGTCTACAGCATTCTCTGTAAAAGTTGTGATTTAGTATACGTAGGAGAAACTGGAAGAAATATTGAAACCCGTATTAAATAACAAATATGCCTTCAGAAGTTGTAATACTAATAATGCCATTTTTTATCACGCCAGCCAAAATAATCATGCTATAGATTGGGAATCAAGTACTGTAAGGTACTTATAAATGTAATAATTATATATGTCAAAAGAAAATAATGGAATCTGTATGTATAGAACAAGAAGATAATTTTAATTTGTGCGAAGGTACTTAAAGTTAGATCCTTTAATGAGATTCTTGGTCAAAAAATCCCTTACGGAGTCGGGTGAACGGGTTCTAACCTAAGTGTGAATTTCTTAAAGGTCTCTAGATTGTTTCCTTACTCACTTTTGGTTCATTCTGTTTTTGTTTTTTTTCCGTAAAATGTAAATGGAATAATAAACGTAAATGTAAATGTAATAATGGAAGTAATAAATGTGGAAATAAATATAAATGCAATAAATGTAATAATAAAGGTAATAAAATATATGTAATAATTAGTGTAAAGGTAATAATAATAAATGTTAAAAAAATGTAAATGCAATAATAAATGCAGTAATTATGTCAAAATAATAGAATCTATATGTATAGAACAAGAAGATACTTTTAATTTGTGCGAATGTGCTTATAAGCGGGACCCTTTAATAAAAATGCCCTTCTGTGGTCGGCGGAACGGGATCTAGCCTCGGTGAAAATTTCTTAATGGTCTCTGGATTGTTTCCTTCTCGCCTTTTTCATTCGTTTTTCGGTTTATAATTTCTGTATAATAAACAACAATGTAATAATCAATGTAATAATAAATTTATAATTTCTGTAATAAAATAATAATGCAATATTAAATGTAATAAACTTAATAATAAATGTAATAATTATGTGAAAAAAAATAATAGAATCTGTATGTATAGAACAAGAAGATAGTTTTAAATTTGTGCGAATGTACTTATAAGCGGGTCACTTTAATAAAAATGCCCTTTCAGTGTCGGGAGAACGGGATCTAACCTAGGTGCGAATTTCTTAATGGTCCCTGGATTGTTTTCCCTCTTGTTTTGGTTCATTCGTTTTCTGTATCCACCGAAGAGGATGCCAGTGGGCATCGAAACTGTTGTGGAAATAAAATCTGTCTATTAGAGTGGGTTTTTATTATCATATTTTGCATTCCCATATAAGCGTTAACATATTTTTTAATCACCCTGTATATATATTACTGGGGCAAATCAAGAGGTTAAAACAGCAGGTATTGAGGGGTAGGCAACAACGATTTATTCTACTGTTCTGCATTTTAAGAAAGAAAATTTCTTAAACAAATTATCTTGTGTTCCTTAAGTGTTTATTTTAAGAGAATTAAAAATTGTGTCATCCCACAATTTATTAAGAATAATAAAATAATTTAATATTAGAAACAAAGCCTTTACCACATATATTTATAACCACATATATTTATATCCGTTTTATATAAAATTATTATTTTATATAAAAACGTATGAATTCCTTAATTGAGATCATATATTGTTGGTTATAATTTTGACAAATGAAAAGTTGGATTTTATACTAATTGAATGGTATTATTTTAATCTTATTCTATTAGAATGATTTAGCTTCCATAATCTTTTTTTTTTTTTTATTTTGAAATGCAATGACGTCCTACAGTGCTAATTCGTCCGTAAATTAAAGAACGATTTTAATCATAGATCTCTAATCCTGTCACCCGCATAAATTTAACGTTAATCGAGTCTTTATAGGAAAACTTAAATTTAATTTGCGTCAGGCAAAACTTTTTAAATTTTGCAACGAAAGGACATTGTTTATATTTGTTGGAATCGCAGTTTTTGGCGATTCCAAATCTAAAAATATAATTTTTCTACACCATTACTATAATAGTAGTATAAGAAGAGTTTAAATCTATATATTCATATAAAATTTTATATTGTAATGACCTCGTTGTTCGGCGCTCTTAAGAGTTCTCCAAATTTTATCCTTGGATTTCTTCTACTTTAGTTGACTTTTGTCTTCATGAAGAGTTTTGGTCGAAGTACAAAGTACAGTAATCAATTTGTATAAAAAAGAAAGTTCTCGTGTCGGTTTTATACCATTTATTCATTTGTCTGCGATTACTGCAGTTTTAATATATATATATATATATATATATTATAAATATATATATATATATATATATATACAGGGCGTCCCAAAAAAATGTATACACACTTTAACAGCTGATAGCTCAATTGATGTTTCTTTCTTTCCAAGTTAAACCCATTAGAATTAATAATGGCAGTCAGACTAAGCTTTGAACAAAGGAAATTCATTCTAAAATGCTACTGGAAGTGTGAAAACGCAGTTGAAGTGCAAAGACAGTTTAGGAGGGAGTTTCAAACAGATCCACCAACGCGACTTACCATCACTCGAATTAGAGATAAGTTTGAAGCCGATGGAACTGTTCAGAATGTCCACAAGAAGCGTTCCGGAAGACCACGGACATCGACAAGCCCCACAAAGCAAGAAAGAGTACTGGAAACGTATCACCAAAGTCCAAGAAAATCTGTGCGGCAAGCGAGTCGTGAGGTAGGAATTTCAGAATCGTCTGTCCAACGCATTTTGAAGCGCTGTCAATGGAAAAGTTACATTCCAAGATTAGTCCATGCTATTAATGAAGATGATCCGGACCAAAGAGTGGAGTATTGCGAGTGGTACTTGGCACGATGTGGATGTGGATTGGACGAAGGGGTTTCGTAGAATACCCTCCGCGTTCACCAGACCTCACACCACTAGACTTTTTTTTATGGGGATACTTAAAAGACAAAGTCTACGCTATAAAACCTGCAACAGTCGCTGAATTGAGAGCAGCCATTGAACGAGAATGCACACAAATACCAAACGAAATGTTTCGTGATGTTTGCGATTCCATTGCTTCGCGTTATCAGCAGTGCCTGGACCAGAACGGACGTCAGTTTGAAAACAGGCGTTGACAAAACAATTAAATAATGTCTGTAGATTCTATTACATTTTGAAAATGAAATGTATTTTAATAAACACTGCCTTTATAAGTATTTAAAGTGTGTATACATTTTTTTGGGACGCCCTGTGTATATAATATATATATATAAGCAAACAACCACAAGGAAAAGGAAACACAAAGTCCGAGCGCTTTCGTGATATATTCACATTATCAAGGAGGAACAGAAAATAGACGGAGAATACAAAGTAAATGAGTTAAATAGACAAGCAAAAAATTCACAATTGGCACATCAAATTAAAGGCCTTAAAGCCCTCTAAAGATTTTTTCAATTGATAACATAATCTGTAGGCAGCTAAATAACTGAATATAAAAAATATATACTGTATAGATGAAATTAGACAAAAAGAAAACCAATACAGAGAACAAAAATTATTATAATGGTTATTAACACTAATATTTAATTAAAACAGGCAATTAATTGGCAAGAATTTAATGAAAAACAAATAGATAACGTAGATAACAAATAGAAAACATAATCTGTAGGCTGCTTAATTACTATACAGATGAAATTAGACAAAACACCAGTACAGAAAACCAAAAAAAAATTATTATAATGGTTATTAACACTAATATTTAATTGAAGTAGGAAAAATTAAGAGGCCCGAAAAATGAAAACAAAGGGAAAGTTGCCATCGTCTTACAGATTATTACAAAATTTCAACAAACAATCTGGAAAAAAAAAAAAATAAAAAATAAAATATTGTTATCCCAACAGCAACCCACTTCAAAAATCCAATAAACCACCCAGCAACCAAAGATTATACACGAAAGAAATATTACAATTAAAATAGACACATAAGAATGTTAACAGTTCTTACAATAATATTTATTTATTTAACCAAGGCAAACCATTAAGAGGCAAAAAATGCAGTTAAGAAAACAGTAGGCCCATCGCCAACTTACTGACAATGTACGAATCTAATTTGTACAACCCAGGGCTAATATTAAAGACCAAATCCGCATTATTCTTGATCACACTTGATTCCAATATATTTCTGCTAACAATAGATTTACTAAACCTTAATTTGGAAGCATTTTTCCAATCAATGGGATGATTAGAATCTCTTACGTGAATGAAAATGGCGTTAGATTCCTGGCCACTTCTTATACTGTATTGATGCTGTTTAATACGTAACTCAAGGGTCTTACCAGTTTGGCCAATGTAAAATTTATTACATATTGTGCAAGGGATTTTATATACACAACCATGTTCACTTAAAGGGGAGTTCTTAATCAATGAATTCTTAATGACATCTAAATTTTTGAACGCAATATTTACGTTAAAAGTCCTCAGCAGATTCGGCAGCTCAAGGAAATTTTCTCTGAATGGTAACACTAAAACATTTTTTGTGTTATAAGGAATCTTATCCTTTACTTCGTAGAAGGTTTTCTTTGCCATTTTTAAGGACTTATCTATGCAGTTCTTTGGGTATTTTAAATCAAAAGCAATTTTGTATATTTTACTAATTTCATCGTCAATAAACTCAGGGCTACAAATTCGTAGGCCTCTTAGAAACAAAGTAGAAAGAACGGATCGTTTTACATTAATGTGGTGATCAGAATAATAATGTATATAGGAACAATTATTAGTGGGTTTTCTGTAAATATTGTACTTAAACTTTTTTCCAGACCTATATATTAAAACAACTAAAAAAGGAATCGAAGAATCTTTTTCTATTCAACTGTAAAATTGATAGAGGGAATTAAATTATTAAGTTTGGGTAGGAATTCATTGAGATTTAAAGTCACTGGCCAAAGACAAAGAACATCATCTACATATCTAAACCATGGAACATAATTTGGCAGAATCTTCCTTAATAACTTACTTTCAAAAAACTCCATATATAAGTTACTCAAAATGGGGGAGAGAGGGTTTCCCATCGCCATACCAAATTTCTGTCTAAAATATTCATTATTGAACACAAATTTTGAGTCTACTATGCACAGCTTAATTAATTCTATAATTGTGGCCACAGGTAAAGGCAAATTATGCTTAACCAATTCTTCCGAAAGAAACACTAAAAGATCCTCCACCGGGACTCTTGTAAATAAAGCGGTAACATCAAAGCTTACCAATCTAAAATTGTAATTGACACTGATACTATTTAATTTTTCCACAAGGTCTACATTATATTTATGTGTGATTGTGAAATTGTGCCAAGGAGAGGATTAAGAATGGAGACAAGCCATTTGGATACCTTATATGAGATAGATCCTATAGAACTAACAATAGGCCTTGCCGGATTATTTGGCTTATGAGTTTTAATCAGGCCATACATATAAGGTAATGACGGTGAAGTACTCAGAAACTGTTTAAGTAACATTTCATTCCCCTTCAAAAGTTGTTTAATTTTCTTGTTGAATGCACTGTTCACAGTTTCAAGGGGATTGTTCCTTAATTTCACGTAAGTGTCCGCATCATTGGCCAAAATGGTAAGACCCTTGAGTTACGTATTAAACAGCATCAATACAGTATAAGAAGTGGCCAGGAATCTAACGCCATTTTCATTCACGTAAGAGATTCTAATCATCCCATTGATTGGAAAAATGCTTCCAATTAAGGTTTAGTAAATCTATTGTTAGCAGAAATATATAGGAATCAAGTGTGATCAAGAATAATGCGGATTTGGTTTAATATTAGCCCTGGTTGTACAAATTAGATTCGTACATTGTCAGTAAGTTGGCGATGGGCCTACTGTTTTCTTAACCGCATTTTTGCCTCTAATGGTTTGCCTTGGTTAAATAAATAAATATTATTGTAAGAACTGTTAACATTCTTATGTGTTTATTTTAATTGTAATATTTCTTTCGTGTATAATCTTTGGCTGGGTGGTTTATTGGATTTTGAAGTGGGTTGCTGTTGGGATAACAATTTTTTTTTTTTTTTTTTTTTTTTTTTTCCAGATTGTTTGTTGAAATTTTGAATAATCTGTAAGACGATGGCAACTTTCCCTTTGTTTTCATTAATTTCGGGCCTCTTAATTTTCCCTACTTCAATTAAATATTAGTGTTAATAACCATTATAATAATTTTTTTTTGGTTTTCTGTACTGGTGTTTTGTCTAATTTCATCTGTATAGTAATTAAGCAGCCTACAGATTATGTTTTCTATTTGTTATCTACGTTATCTATTGTTTTTCATTAAATTCTGCCAATTAATTGCCTGTTTTAATTAAATATTAGTGTTAATAACCATTATAATAATTTTTGTTCTCTGTATTGGTTTCTTTTTGTCTAATGTCATCTATACAGTACAATTTTTTATATTCAGTTATTTAGCTGCCTACAGATTATGTATCAATTGAAAAAATCTTTAGAGGGCTTTAAGGCCTTTAATTTGATGTGCCAATTGTGAATTTTTTGCTTGTCTATTTAACTCATTTACTTGTATTCTCCGTCTATTTTCTGTTCCTCCTTGATAATGTGAATATATCACGAAAGCGCTCGGACTTTGTGTTTCCTTTTCCTTGTGGTGTTTGCTTATTAATAAGGTCACGTGTTATTTTGTGATTCTAGTGCATATATATATATGTATATATCTCTGCAACTAGGTAAATTTTATGTGTGTGTGTGGTGTGTGTGTGTGTGTAATGCTAAAAAATAAATAAATATGTATTAGATTTGATGAAATATATGAGGCGATGCGTTGAACTTCATCGAAAGTGATTGAAAGTTAAAACTTTTTTCTCGAAATTTTCAAGTTGAAAAGAAATTTTCAATTTTGGAAAGTGAATTAATAAAACTGAAAATAGTTTCCCTTTTCCACGCCTGTAATTGAAGAGACGATCTGTCAAATATTTTATCTCTGATCAATAATGAATTTAATTAATGCATATCGTAAATTGTCGCATTTTAAAAATTATTATGTCAGGGTTTGTATAGTAAAAATGCATATTTATATATGTTGAAGAACACTAACGCACGTTTCGAATATTACACGTTTGTTCTGGAAAAGTGCAGTGCGCGTTTTAAATAATTTTTTTAATGTGATGATTAATTATTATAAAATTTAAGTATTATTAATTCTTTTAAAAATTAAAACATGTTTTAAATTGTTATGAAGGAATGAGGAATTGCTTTTTCGGTGGTGAATGAATGTTATCTCCAATAATGTTACAGTATTTAGAAAAAGAACACTTTCTTGGAAAATTGTTAATAACATTTTTATCTTTTCATAATAAATAATACATATATTTAAGTTGACTTTATACTCATTTTAGAGAATATACAAACTTTTCATTGCAAGCTCCATATAAGACCCTCCAAGGAAGAAATGGCTAGCGACAAAAGTAAAAAATGCCAGAAAACGCAGTTAAAGTTGTAAAGGGTGTCCAAGAAGCCTTGGAGGGGTTTTATTTGGCTATAACTTTTTTGTTTGGGATCAAATAAAAAAAGGTTTGTAACACTTGAAAATATATTTATTGCGATTTTAATTACAAATTTAATATCTGGTGAAAATCTTCATTTTCATTGCGTAAATCCTAAATCGCATTAGTGTACGTTATCCGACTCTGATGATCTTGTGGTCTAATTTCTTGAGCAATTTGAATTTTGTACGGGTAAAGATTGATATCCTCTCTTAAAATTCGATATAAGGAACTTCTTGAAATGTTTAATTCCTGCTGCGTCGTCGGACTAATGTGGATTTTCCTCAACACTTTCACGAACCATCTCAACTCGCGTTGGACTTCGGCTTGTCCGAGGACGCCCAGTACGTAGTTCGTCTCCCTGACCCTTTCCCATACGAAATTTAGCGACGTACCGCCGAATTACTCGATCAGAAGGAGCAGAACGTGTGTTGAATTTTAATCGAAAAGCTCTTTGAGCGGCCACGATGGAAGAGTTGTTTGTCAAATAAAGTTCCACAATAGCCACTCTTTGTTGCACTGTCCAGGATTCCATTTTCATTAATCGCAGCAAGGGTACTTTAATTTGAAAAGCAAAATAAATAAATTAATCAAAAAAGAAAAAAGTTAGAGCCAAATAAAAACCCCTCCAAGACTTCTGGAACACCCTGTACTAAATTTTAAAGTGACATAACTTTTGAACGTTTAAAGATATTTCGACAAAATATCTTCAAAAGTTCAAAGGTTTCAAATTAATATAAAATTTTTTTGTTTTGCCGTTTTTTTTTGTTTTTGTCGCTTAGCCACTTCTTCCTAAGAGGGCCTCATATCATCTTTTCGAGCTTATTTTAATTTTATTTTTAGGTATTTGTTGCATTTTAAATCAAATGGTAGTTTAAAATATTTATACAGGATGATCCATAAAGGTGTTCCCATAAATAATTTATTACAAGTTATTACTTTTGGGGACACCTTTATGGATCACCTTATATAATCACACACATTTTTGAAAGTTCATTCCACCTCACCTACGGAACTACACACTAGATTTTTTCTTTCTTTTTTTACTTTTATTTTGCTGACCATGTCATTCTTTCCAAACCATTTCACTCTTGATCACCTTTTAGTTTCCTCTTGCCTACTTAAAGGAACAAATTATGTACGAACATGATTCATTCATTCATTCATGGGTGTCTGGAGGATTTTTTCCATGGGGGTTAAGACCACAACCTGCGAACGCAGGGAGTGTCATTTTTCCCAACAGAAAATTTTGAGAATCAGATTTTGAGAATCAGATGCCTGCAAACATTATTCTGTGGCATTTGGAATCTTTTCGGCATGTGGAAATGAACCGAACGATGGCAATAATTAATGCGTTATAATGTCAATAATTATCGCCTTTCCCCCAAATCTTTCTCGTGTTCTCTTTTCAGCGTTATTAATAAAGACAAGGTTCAGTTGATAAGTTATTTAATGAATTTGAAAAGTTAAGAAATTTTATTCATTAACTAATAAAATCTGTTTAATTAAGATTCTTTATAAAACGAAAATCGTTTGGCGAGGATACCGCTAATCTCAGCGAGAACGAAAGTGGCAAAAAAAATAGCTAATTTTGTCATTTTTCCATGATATTTGTGATTTTTCAAATTTTCTTCTGAAATTCCATGGGGAGGGGAGGTCAAATGTTCCCTTTTTCCCCCCTTTACAGACGCCCATGTATTCACTGAATCTTTTTGTTTTCACCTGGTTCTTAGATTCCCTTCCCTTCACTACAGGGTGTCCACACGCATCATAAGAACATAAACAATGTCTATTTATTTGTCTCCATCAGGCCAAATATGTGAGGAACATTCAAAGAAACCTGTTTTTTCGTTTACAAACATGTTTTGAGATTGGTGAGAATCATTTCGAACAAACAAATAAAACAAATAAAATAAATAAAAACAACATAAATGTATTTTCCTATGATGCATGACTTTATGGACACCCTGTAGTAATTTATTCCGGTCTTAGAGGAGGACTGAGATTTTTGAAGTTTGATTCACTTCTACACGTCGCTCTCCATACTTTCCAGACCGTCTAAGGAAGAACTTTCCAACCTTTATCATGTGCGACCTCGAAAATCATGTTCACACAGTTCATGACCTTAAAACACTGGTCGAAGTTTAACAAACTCCCTAAAAGTTATTATATTTATATATATAATTCAGGGGCGACGCCAGACTTTTCACATAGGTCAGGCACAAGCATTATGGGCTTGATATGACTTCGATAGAATTCATATTAATGAATATGTAAATTTGTTTTTTAAATAATTTTGCTTTGTTTTCAAAAATTACTTAAAGCCTACTAAATCAATAAATTGTTTAATAAATAATAACTTACTTGCATTTTATTATGTCTTTAGAGAATGTCTTTCATATTTAATTAATACATGAGTCATTATACATAAACTCCAACCTCCTCGGTTTCAATGCAAATTCTTCGATGACCTTGTCATGTAGAATCTTTTGCCTCTCCAGGGAAACCACAATTTCTTTCTCTATTGCAATTCTTGCCAAACATACTAGTCTTTCCTGACCAGTTCTGTTCCTTAGATACGTCTTAATTCGATTTAATGTTGAAAAACTTCTCTCTCTGGATGCACTGCTCACTGGTATAGTTAAAACTAATCTAAACAGTTTTGCAGATTCGCTAAAAGCTTTTTCTAAATCTAAGTCACTGCATAATTTTAGCAGTTCTTTGACATTTTTGCAGGCAGTAAAATAATCAGGTTTATAAATGTACTTCACTGTAAATGGGTATCTAAGGTCTAGTAAAAAAGGAAAAAAAACTCACATACACACACAAAAAGCACAAAAGAAAAAAATCAAATGCATTGAAACGAATACGACACGGTCCCTGAGGTAACTGACAATGAGGAAAGCCGTGCGCAATTCATAGTTGCCATATATCTCCATTTTCACTCAAACAGCTTTCTGAGGATGAGATTTGGCACCCAGCGTAATTAGGCACTTAGAAATATGCCTGACTTGTAAACTGAAAAACTCGCTTTTCTCTTCTTTGAAAAAATAGATTGACAAAATTATATACTTATCTGATTGTTTGACAGATCCTATACTAATGTTGATTTTAAATACACTAAATTTCGTAAAAGTTTCATTTTTTCATAAGTGTGATGCAAGGCATCAGAAATGATGCCTGACCTGGCTTTGTGGCTTAATGCGCTCGATCGCTCAGGCGTCATAAAACAAGTCTGACTTTGCCCAAAGCGGCACAAGGAGAGAAGGAAAAAATGCGGCATTCTAAATTTTATATTGCTCTAATAAAGTGACCATAATAAATAGATCTTTGAAATACACAAATTTAAATTTTACATGATGACCAGGAAATTATTATATATATATATATATATATATATATATATATATATATATATGCACATTAATTAAAAAAAATAACACTTATATGGATTTTTCTGTCACAAGGATTTGTAGATTAATACCACCAGAGATGTGCCTTAGGGCTCTAGAAGCAACATTTGACCGCTTTCATACATGGTTAAATATCCGTGGACAGCAAGTAGAGACTGTATGAAGCACTGTTTGCATCACAAAAAATGTTTACAAATAAATTGGAAATAAAAAATAAAACCCCATATAAGTGTTAACATTTTTTGAATCACCCCTGTATATTGGAGGAGGAGGAGGGAGGGGCGACAAGCTTGACCTTCGAGAAATGAGGAATCATCACACTGAACATTTGAAAGGTTGAAAGGTGTATATATATATATATATATATATATATATATATATATATATATATATATATAAAAGGAACAACAAGACTAGTCTATATACAAACATTTAATTTGCAGAGCTTTCGACATTTCAAATGTCATCCTCACTGCTAAAAATGATATATATATATGTATATATATATATATGTATATATATATATATGTATATATATATATATATATATATATATATATATATATATATATATATATACACATATATATATATATATATATATATATATATATATATATACACAATTAAAACCAACTATGAACTTAAAACAATTTAAATATTCATAAATATCACAGCGAAAAACATGAAATCATACAGTTAATACAATTAAAATATAAAATATTGTAAAAGGAAGTATAAAACTGGGGCTTACATTTAAAATAAGAAAAGAATAAATGTAAGTAAAACCATTATAAATAATTTAGCTGAACATTATGGAAAAGTTTAAAATGTAAAACGTTAAAATCTATAAAATCTTAAAATCTTAAAAGGAACAAATCAGGTACAAGTTATTCAATCACAGAGACAGCAAAGAATGGGAAAGAATGAAAATTTTTTTCGTTAACGGCACTAACTTGGTTGGTTAGCTGGTAGGTAGGCGGGTAAAGAAAAATTTTGTTGAAGGATATTGAGGTTGTGGAATGGAGTATAATGATTTATATCAGGTTTATGCTTAAAAATGAGTATGGTTTCTAAGAGGGGTAGGTCGTGTTTATTGGCTTTAGCAATTATCGTAAAGTTAGTAGATTTAATTGGGTGGTCTAACTGATGGGTGTGGGAACGTATATGTGATTGAGAGGGATTCGCGAGTCTATTATTAGTACGGCTACTAATACCCTTGTGCTCATCGATACGAATTTGGAGTTGGCGTGCAGTCATGCCAACGTACGACGATGCGCAATCGTCACATGTACAGTATATTTATAAATGACCGATGAGCACAAGGGCTTTGAAATTATATTTTTAAATTTGAAAAAAGGGTGTAATTTACGCTCTAATGTGTAAATACATTGAACAGAAATTTGTGGATAAAATCCGTTGATAAGTTTACCAATTTTTCTCTTCAACACAAGACTTTCGGGTCCACAGTAAGGGAGTTTAAAATATATAACCTTCTTTTGTACTGTAGTAACGACGATTTTAGTTTTATTAGAGAATGTTGAGTTCATGAATTTTTTTATTACACTGTCAATAAGTTTAGAAGGAAACCATTACCTAGTAAGAACTTTTTAAGGAATTCCAACTCGACATGAAGAAGATGGTAGTTGGAGCAAATCTCGTATGAACGGCATAAAAGGGTAAGAATAAGGTTACGTTTGTACTTGAGAGGTGCGAAGCTGTCAAATTTCATTCCCAAGCCTGTGGACGTGGGTTTACGAAAAACTTTGCAAATTTATTCCTCTCTTACTACGAGAAAAAGTGGTTGGAGGAGTGCCCCAGCATTTTAAACCAATCTTCTTCCGTCGTTACGTAGACGGTTTTGTGCTATTTAAATCTTCAGGCCATATTGAACTTTTTCATCAATATTTAAATTCAAAACATAGTAACATCAAATTCACTTCTGAAACAGAAAACGACAATTCTTTGCCATTCTTGGACATAAATATTACTCGTAGCAGTAGTCGTTTCGTAACACCAGTTTTTCGTAAACCCACCCACCCACCCATTGTATTAACTGTATGATTTCATGTTTTTCGCTGTGATATTTGTGAATATTTAAATTGTTTTAAGTTCATAGTTGGTTTTAATTGTATATATATAAATATCTCATTTTTAGCACTGAGGATGACATTTGAAATGTCGAAAGCTCTGCAAATTAAATGTTTGTATATGGACTAGTCTTGTTGTTCCTTATTCGACTAAGGTTTCCACCTTAACTAATCACCGACATTCTACAAAACGCATCCGAAACACTGGAAATGCTATATTTTTGGGTGGGCAAAGACTACTCGCTTATATTGTGCTTGTTTAAAAGTGAGTTTTTAAATATACTGTATATTTATATGAAGTACCTAGTACCAGATTACACGAGAAAATATAGAAATTATTCGTCGTTTGAAACAACTTATCTGATTTCCTCTCCAATTTGCGTGTGTGTGTGTGTGTGTGTGGTGTGTGTGTGTGTGTGTGTGTGTGCGCGCGCGCGCGCTCTCTTTCCACTCCATTCTTTTCTTATCTGACTCTTCTATGAATCCAATATCTCGCAGTAAAGTAAATATGCATAAAACAGCAGATTCGAGCACAATTACAGAGGAATGTTCAAAGCAATTTACTCAACCTATAATTTTATTTCTTAGTTCCGCGATCACGTTTTCACGTCTTGGTTAAAATTCATTTTTGTTCATAAAACAAAAGGAAAGAACCTAAATGCATTAACAAATGATGAAAATAATAATTTTCTCTCTCTCTCTCTCTCTCTGACCTTCTATTCAACCTGGTTGTGGCGATTTTTTTTATCATGAAAAATCGTGCGGATTCATGCATGATATTCATATAAAGGGTGGTCGAAAGTCAGGAGTCAAAGGAGCCAGAGAGAATGGATCTTTTCCGTTCTATGGCCGCCACTATTTTTAAATGAAAATTATTCTTTTAGTTAAAAAATGTGTGTGTGTGTGTGTGTGTGTGTGTGTGTGTGTGTGTAAAGCCTGAAAATACGATACATTGACGTTTAACTCGCCTATCAGAATAAATACTCACTAACTAAAAGAAAATATGTCTTTTTTCAGCCCCAAAAGTGCCAAATACCCCTGATAATACTACTACTACTTCTACTACTACTACTAATAATAATAATAGTATGCTTTATTGGTACTGATCCTTATCATAAATGAAGTAGGTTATGTTATTGTACAGTCATTATAACACATTGTAGTCTATTATTGAGAAGAGAGTTTAAGATAACTAAAATTATATTTACTTATCAGCATATAAAGACATCCTTGCAGCATTATTCCAAAATAATATAAACATCTAGTACTCAGTCGTTAGATCAAAAGCCTCACTCTTCTAATATAAAATATCCAAACAGACGATGTATTGACCTTGTAGTAATGTCTAATTAAAAATTAGAATGTTTTGGTTATAAGAAATTAATAAAGAAGATAATAATATTTAATAAATGTAATTACGATAAATAATGGTTTGTTTATAAAAAAAATATAGAAATACGAATTGATAACGCCTGAACACAGGCTAAAGGCTGGGTAGGACCGTAGGAATGCCCGCCAGTCATCGGGCGGCCTTGGGCTTAAGTAACTTGGTGTATTTGTGCGTTAAGATGTAATTGTAAATTTAGAATATTCTTTTGTCTTTCTCTCCGGTTAGAATGTTAACGTTAATTTCCCCCTCGCATTATTACCCCGTTTATCTAAAGCGTTTCGGCATAAATAAAAGTTAGTAAAATGTTAATACGCGTATAATTCCCCCCCCCCCCGGTCTCCCTTGCATTGTTTGAATTATAACGGCTTTCCACTCGGTCACGTCTACCGTATTTATAAAGTACACCGAAAGCGAGTGAAACGAGTGTAAAGAGAATGATTAATGATAGAAGAGAAATGGAATAAAGAAAGAGAAAATAGTACCAAAAGCAAGATAAGAAAGGTTAATAAAGTTAATTACTACAACCTTCAATTTTGTTTTTGTTGATACCATTCTCTTAATTCTGAATAAATTCAGTATGTCTATAAAGAGCTACAGATCTACAGAAGCTAAGGCTAACAAAGACCCTAAGATCCACTCTAAGGTTAACCCGAGAGAAAGAAGAGAGTAGGGAGTTAAAAGAAGAGAATAAGGAGTTAAGTAAGTAGCACAACCTATCATTCGTGGGTTAACATTCATTCAGAAAAAGAGAAAGACTCACCACCATCATCCGCCGGCCACTGCCGACAAGTCGGAAAAATAGTCGAAGAGAATAGGAAAGGGGTGAAAGATGAAAAGAAGTAAAATAAGAACGCTTACAAACCAGGCAAATAGTCTTAACTCAAACACTGTCGTACAGTGCAAACTACATACATGCAAATAAAGAGGATAATCTAATGGAAGTGAACGATGACACAAACTTTATGGGATATCTTGTACAGAAGACAGATGACAAAAATTAAAAATGAACATAAAGGTTTTAACATAGTCTATTTCGTTATTATAGTGTTATATTTTAGAATGACTTTTGTAGTCGACAAATTATACTTCGGATATAATGTATTTTAATACGCGTAAGACGTGACTTTGAACGTGGAATGCGGGGATTAGCAGCTGCAACGAGCGTTTAATTAATGTACGCATCAGTAAAAGGAGTTTATAGAAGGTAAACCGCCCACCGGGTATCAATTCACAGTTTTGAATCTGAAATTGATTTTCGTGACTATGAAGTCATTCTTCGAGTGTTAAACTGCGCTATAATTATTCGTGCTGTGATCATTTTTTAGAACCCTGCAGACAACCCCAATTATACAATTACTGTAAATTATCGTGGGAGCAATTCCGTAAACGAAGGTAATTTAGCGTATTTAACACGGTGTCAGTCAGATTTCTTTCTGTAGCGAAGAAGCTACTCTTTTCTGTGTTTAAAGATGATAGATGGCGAAAGAGAATGTTGCGCGCACGAAACATCCGTGATCAGGTGTGTGTGTGTGTGTGTGTGTGTGTGTGTGCGCTAGGGTTCGTCTGCAGTTCAAAAGTATTGAAGTTTTTTCGAGGTGATGAATTCTTCGTTATTATATGCCGGGGTGTGTATATATATATATATATATATACATTTCAACTGCAAAGAACACGCAGTATAATTAATATATATATATATTATATATATATATATACATTTCAACTGCAAAGAACACGCAGTATAATTAATATATATATATATATATATATATATATATATATATAAATATAAACACGTGTAAGTGGGAGACCGTCCCAAATACGGAAGCCTATAACTGAACCTCGCACATTTATATATAGTACCGGATTTAAGGTGTACAAATGTTTTCCTTCCTGTGATTGGTCAAACTTTGGAAGAAATAACACAAAACATATCAAATAAAAAATATCTAGATTTCTGTACATAATGTTTAAACTAAAAACAACCAATTCCTCAAAATGCCCTCCTTACATAGCATTACTCATTTATCCATCCACACTTGTAATATGGAATCACAGCATGGGTTAGTACAAAGAATTATCTACTGTATCAGCTAGAAGTAATCCATAAAAAATGTTTACGAACTCTCTCAGACAATGATGACAGACAATCTCATACCTCTCCAATGTTCAGAATCTTAAATATTCTAAAACTAAACGACCTCTATAAACTTACTGTCCGTATCAGTATGTACAAAGTTGCTAATAATACTGGTCAACAAAGATTTTTCATCAGAGTAAAATTTGTGGTGAATGGATAGCATTTTTCACGCTGATTCCAAAAATGCATTCAGATGTTTTCTAGCACGTATAGTTTTCAAGATGAAGGCATATATAACTACACAGATTTAACCATTTTAAATAGGCAAAATACTAATATTTCAACATTTGATTGTGTTTATTTTATTGTGTTTTTTTAGTTTATTCATCTTATTTATTTCAATTATCTTAATTATACATCTTATGTATTTCAGGTGTGAGCTTTTACGTCTAGCAGCATTGTGATTCAGGCAACAACGCCGTGCTTTGTGTGGCAAAAGATCAGTCCAGGCCAAGAACTTGTTATGTCAAGTTGGTGTACATTTTTTTTGAATTTATAGTTTGCTCAGGTCAGTCAACATGCCTCGACAATGTAAGAATGACCCCGACAAGTTCTGTTTCGTATGCGGCCAGTTGACAACTAAAACACAGCGACGAAGTATTACAACCGACATTAAGAAAATATACAAGCTATACTTTGGTTGCCATCTAGGTGACCAAGATAAACCATGGGCGCCACATCAAATCTGTTCTGGCTGTTCAAATGGATTACGTGATTGGCTTAACAAAAAGAAAGCTTCAATGCCATTTGCCATACCCATGATATGGAGGGAGCGAGAGATCATCATGAAGACTGTTATTTTTGTAGTGTGAACTTAATGGGGTTTTCTGCCAAGAACAAACACCAGATTGTATATCCAAACTTGGATTCAGCACGTAGACCAGTAAAACATGATGAAACATTGCCCATTCCAATTCCCCCAAGTGATAGGCTAGATTCTATCATAGATGACATGGAAAGTGATGAAGGTGCAACTGGCGTTTCCGGACCATCTACAGAACCAGAGTACACTTTTGAAGGTAGACATTTAGAGCCTAAAAAGTTAACCCAAGGACAGTTGAATGATCTTGTTAGAGACTTATCGCTGTCTAAAGAGAAATCAGAGCTTCTCGCCTCAAGACTAAAGGAGAACAATTTACTTGAGAACAATGTTCGTATTAGTTACTACCGAAAGCGGAATTTTGAATTAACAGCATTCTTTTCAGTAGACGGTCCTCTCTGTTATTGCCATGACATCAATGGACTATTTACAGCCATATCTCAGACGTATGTGGCATCTGAGTGGCGCCTCTTTATTGATTCGTCGCAGAGAAGCCTGAAAGCAGTTCTTTTGCATAATGGTAATATAATGCCATCCATCCCCATTGCCCATTCCGTCCATCTAAAAGAGACATATGACAATACGGATATACTACTTAAGGCAATCAAATACGACAGTCATCAATGGAATGTTTGTGGAGATCTAAAAGTTATAGGAATGCTTATGGGTATGCAGTCAGGATTCACAAAATTTTGTTGTTTCCTTTGCCTGTGGGACAGTCGCACCACTATAGAACATTACACCAAAAGTGACTGGCCACTTTGGGGATCCTTTAGTGGTTCCCCAAAAGATCTATCTGCCACCTCTTCACATTAAACTTGGTTTAATGAAGAATTTTGTTAAAGCAATGGGTAAAGTCAATTCTGAAGGGTTCCAATACCTTTCAAGGAAATTTCCGAAGGTTACTGCAGCAAATTGAAGGAAGGAATTTTTGTTGGGCCACAAATAAGGGAGGTTTTGAATGACACTGAATTTGAAAAAGTCCTAAGTCCGCTGGAATTGAAGGCTTGGCTGGTGTTCAAATGGATATGTGAAAACTTTCTTGGAAGCAACAAGTCACCTGCGTATAAGGATGGAGTCAAGAACCTCTTTGATGCCTTCAAAGAAATGGAGTATCGAATGTCGTTAAAAATTCACTTCCTGCATTCCCACTTAGATTTCTTTCCTGAAAACCTTGGTGCAGTGAGTGACGAGCAAGGAGAGCGTTTCCATGAAGATATTCAGATGATGGAGAAGCGCTACCAAGGATATTGGAATGAAAGCATGATGGCGGACCATTGTTGGATGCTGTATCGTGACAATCCAGGCCAAATTTACAAAAGGAAATCACACTCACAGCGCCTTTAATAAAATAATGTATATATTCTTTATTTATAAGTACATTGAATAAGGTATATGATGTATTTGTTGTTTAGCATTCCTAAGTGTGATCTATACATCCATAAATTTTCTTATAGCAATATAAAAAACTTAAAAATATCAAAACCAGTGTATCTATATAACTATACGTGCTAGAAAAACAATAAAATCAGATTCGGAATCAGCGCGAAATATGCATTAAGAAAAGTGTGATCATGTTTGTGATGAGAAAAAAAGTTTCATTTTGTTGGCCAGTGTAATTAATAGAAACTATACTTCGCCTATCCACATGGCGATTATCCCCCATCAGATCAATCATAATCATAATACAAGGCTTCCCAATGATTTTATACATAAACCAAACTATTCCATGCAACTTGCAAGAAATGCTCTCTCCTGCAAAGGGGTAGATATCTGGAACGCTATACCCATAAGACAATACCCATCAGACAAGCACCATCACTAATATCGTTTCGCAACTTACTAAAGAAACACTTTATAAACTCCTACTAATGTATGTGTGTGTGTGTGTGTGTGTGTGTGTGTATATATATATATATATTACAATTTGTAAATATTACTAAACAATGAGAATTACCTATTATATATGCAAAATTCACAAGCTTAAATGGATGCAATCATAAACCATATAAATTAGATGTTAAAAGTTTCCAATATATTACACCATAGTTATAATGTGCCTCACTCATCTGTATCTTTGTAACTTTAAGATTGTATCATGATTTGTATTGTTCACCATTTTTCTTTTCTATTATTATATTATTATTTCTATTATCATTTCCCATTATTTCAAAGATTATTGAAATTTTCATTTGTAATGTAAGAATTAACTAAATGCAACATTAATTTATCTTCTACCAATTCTATTTACATTTGACATTTTCCTATGTAAAAATTGAAGTGATTCTTAAAGACTTTTGCCTGAAAAGCTGTCATGCTTCCCACGGCATATTCAGATAAGAATACTGTTGTTAAACTACAAAAATTAAACGTTAATCCCAACATTGTGTAAACCAATATGGATGTGATGTATATGTCATGTAATATGTTCTTTCTGAATTATTATTATTATCATTATTATTATTATTATTATTATAAATAACACATTCTGTAGTCTCTGATTGGCCAATTCATAATCTGCATCCAGAAATGGGCAGTATCACTGATACTGTATCTTAGAAACAACTTGTATCTTGTATCTATATCTTGAACAAAAATATAAAAATATCTTATATCTTGTATCAATATATCTGTGATACAAGATTATCTCTCTTATATCTTAAAATGGTATATTTGACAAGATACATTTCAGGAATCTCAATCCCCGCCCTCGTAACTCTCGAAAATAAAAATTACGCATCTTTCAACTAATGGGAGTGCCAAATGTATGATAGCTAATCTCGAGGTGGGAACTATTGCACAAGCGCAATAATTAATATGTTAGCCGCAGTGGCGTAGGCAGGATTACCCGAAATCTCGCTGTGGTTAAAACTCTCTGGATTTCTGTGTATATATTTTACTCTAAATAACTGAATAAAGGTACCTGTTTCTTCTACTGCCTCGACCATTATCTAGCGTTAATAATTAATTAAATCAATGGGGTAACCAACGTGGATATGGGAGGGCAATTGCCCCTAAAATTCTAGCTTGCTTCCCCTTCTTAGAAAAATTGCCGATGTCAAACTAAAAAATGAAGTAATTGTGAAAACAAGACTTTTAAAACTAGATGTAATAATAAATTATAATATAAAGAACTATAAGCGAGTTACATTTATTACATTTACAATATTCATACTATAAGATCAGTAGTGCCTCCTCCCTCCAAAGATAATTTTCTTGCCCTTCCAAATTAAAAATAAAGAGTGAGCGTCTGTAATTGGCGTAGCGCGCTGTTTCGAATAAATTTTTCCTTATTGCAAGTTCTGAGACATATTACTTATTTGAATGTGTCATTGGATTTATTGTAAGGCAGTCACAAAGAAATTTAAAGGATGAAGAAACTTTTTGTATAATAAAACAGTCTAGTGTCTTATTAGGTGGAACATTTTATATAATAAGCGCAAAACCTCCGAAAGTGCTCTCGGTGATTTCAAAATTAAATCAGTAAGGATTAAGTTATCAAAAAATTTGTTTACATACCAAAGCTAATTTTAGGCATTAAAATATAATGATTTAAATGACTTCAAAAGCTCTTTTTCCCTCATTGTTTCTAGTCTAATTTTAGGCATTAAAATATAGTGCTTTAAATGACTTTAAAGCTCTTTTCCTCATTATTTCTAGTCTCCAAACTTAAACTGATTAGAGAAGTATTTTGTATCGAGAAAAGTATCTTAGATATGTCTCTTGTATATCTGTAACTTGCCAGTGTCTTAAAAAGTATCTTTATTTTGTATGTTTGATAGGCAAATAAGCTAGTATCTTGTATTTTGTATTTTTGATAGGCAATAAGCTAGTATCTTGCACTTTGTATCTAAGATACATTTCCTTATGTATTTTGCCATTCTCTATCTGTAACCCACTTTTCTGCGAAAATGCGAAAATGACAAATATTTTCAGATATGATCATCTTACACCCACAAAAGATAGATAACCAGTTTCAGTTAAACATAACCAAGTTGATGTATTATTTTCATCAATATACAAGCAATGCTATAATTCATCATAAACTTCATAGTAACCCCATCAGTTAGATGCGATGTCGTAGTCAAAATATTACTTCTTTAAAATGTACATGTTCATGATTCAGTTGATACTCACGATTTATTTTTTTATTCATAAGTTAAGAATCAGTTAAAAATGTTATAATGCGCCTCGGTGGTGTAGTGGTTAGCGTCGCTGACTACGAATCCATCGGCCCCGTGTTCGAGAACCGGTGACGGCAGCCGGCGCACAGCAAAACCCAGCTGTTCATCTTCCACAAAATAAAGAAAGTGGTTGGTAGATAAATCGGTACCCTGGGTGGCCTAGTGGTTAAGACGCTGGGCTGCAGCAGGTGGGTCGTGGTTCGGATTCCACGTTAAACTGTAGGTGTAAGGTGGAGTGAAACGCTTGACCTTCGTCAGAATGAACAATTCGGGCGGAAGCTAACCAAAGGCCCATGCGCATTTGAATAATAACAACAATAATCTATTAATATTTATAAACATTGCGCTCTTAAATTTCAACCAAAATATGCATTAATGATACTTTATTGACAACTCTGAATACGCGAAGATCATTACATTACTTTTGCTCTTCTTCATTCTCATTATGCTTTCATCGATTATTTACTGTGGATGAAATTAAAAAGAAAAAAGTAGTGTCACAAAGGCACAACACAAGAACTGAAGTTTCTTTGTCACTTGATAAAGAAGAGACTTTTGTGCTTCGATGTGAACCGGTGAGTTTAATTAAGAGATAGTTATGTATAATGCGCGGGAAATAGCTTAGCAATTTGAATTCTGTTTAAGGGCAAAATTAATTTAAAATTTTGAGAGAACACAAAAAAATTCAAATTTAATTGTTCAAGAAATTTAACACCAAAACATCACTGAATCACAAATCAACCGCGAAAGTTGTTAATTCCTACTAAAAATACTATAAACTTTCTAAGATAAATTGTGAACGCTAAATCTTGTTACAAGACGAATTGTATACGGTACGTTAATGAAATTCAAGTCAATTTGATATTCGCAAACTTACAGTTTAGACGATAAATTTTTCATACGAATTTCTCAGAAACAAAATTTTAATCTGAAGATTCTGTCTCTGAAACAAGCTGAGTTAACAATACAAGTTTTTGTTTCTATTTCGTAAACAAAATTTTAATTCGCTATGATAATGATAATGATGTTAATGATAAACATTACTGGCAGGATATAAATCCCACGAAATAGTACATGATTAGCAGTTAAGTTTCATGGGCTGTAAATGGAATAATTAAAATAAAAAATAAAATAACAAACTGACCTCAAATTTTGAACTAAAATTCACTAAAGACTGTAGCTCTGAAAAGGGTCAAACACTGATAGAATTTCGAATTCAGCATAAAATTCACAAAGGATTCAGATCGAAGTTCAAACATGATCGAAACTTAACTCTAAAAGGCCAGTGTGGGACTGCACACATGGCGACTTGTGTTGGGTCTACGTAAGCCTATAATAAAATTACATTTATAGGCTGAATTAAACAATTTATTATTACTGCAAAAAAAAAAAAAACTCCCGTACAATAAAAGACACCATTTCCAGAAAAACAACTCTACTTTTATCGTAATAGGCTACGCTGGCTTTCTAGAGTTAAAACTTGACGTGCTGCCTTCAACTTGATCGTCTCCATAAAAGTGTCCAACTGGGGTTAGTGCATTAAAAGTTCTCGTTGTATATATAGTTAATTATTGCTTGGTTTGTACGTTCTACTAAATTGAAGTAAATTCCATTAATTTATATTCATTACTAGATTATTCATCATAATTACTAAAATTAAAATTTTTTACAGTAACTTGCAGTGATTCCAAAATGAATTATATTATCATTAACTCGAATAAAGGGGAACAAATGAAATACTAATTGTCCTATAATACACACACACACACACACACATATATATATGTGTGTGTGTGAGAGAGAGAGAGAGAGAGAGAGATTTTCCAGCATAAAAGAATAGGATGAAAAAGGAATTTTTTTATGCAGTGACGAGGGGGGAAGGGCAAATGACTGCAAAGCACTCCTCCCACGAGAGAAGAAAAAGAAAACGAAAATCAAAGTCCAAGGTTTTTGAAATGCCTGGACACTCTGCGTTTGAAAGATTGGAGGTCATAGGGGGAAAGATGTGAGGAAGAATGTACCAGAGTTGACTGGTTGAGTAGATGAAAGATTGAAAATACCAATTAACCCTTGCGTCAGAGAGTTGGACAGAAAGGAATAAGAATATGTTGAAAGTCTGGTATTGTGTGCTCTCTTTAAAGGAGGATGCATGCAGTTAGAGAGTTCAGAAGAGCAGTGTCCGTTATAATAGCGATCAAGGGAACTGGACGATAGTTGGAAGGTTGAGAGCAGTCACCTTTCTTTGGGACAGGCTGAATGAAAGCAAACCTCTAGCAGGAAGGAAAAGTACCAGATGAAAGAGTTTGCATAGGCAAGGTGTCAGCACAGAAGCACAGTTCTTGAGAACAACAGGAGAGACACCATCAGGACCCTACACCTTTCTAGAGTTGACCTCAGATATAGCAGAATAAACATTTGTGGAAGAGATTCTAATTTCAGACATAATTAAGTCAGAGGGAGGAGGAGATGGAGGAACAGCACCGGAATCGTCCAGGATTGAGTTGGAGGCAAAAATTTGAGCGAAGAGTTCAGCTTTATCAGGAGAAGAGACGGCAACTGAGCTGTCGGAATGGAAAAGAGGAGAGAAAGAAGAAGTAAAGTTGTTGGAGAGGTTCTTGACTAGGTGCCAGAAAGAGTGAGAAGAACTAGAATTAGATAGGTTTCCACATTTTTGTCTGATGAAGGAATTTTTGGCGAGTCGAAGAACAGAATTTGCATGATTTCGGGCATAAACAGACTGAGAGTCGGGAGTTGGATGGCAACGATATCTTCTGAAAGCCTCCTCTCTGTTGCGGATAGCATTAGAACAAGCAAAGTTAAAAGAAAGATATTTGCATTAGTAGTAGGAAAAGAATGTAGAATATACGCCTCCATGCCCACGAGTATCACCTCCGTAATGCGCTCAGCGCACTCTGTGGGGCTCCGACCACGCAAGCAGTAATTACTTCGTGGGAAATCAGAGAAGTACTGCCTAAGGGCCTCCCAATCGGGGGCGCCGATGTGCCAAAGGCGTCTCCTCTTAGGAGGATCGAAAGGCCGAACTGGAGCGATAGGACAGGAAACAGATATAAGATTGTGGTCGAAGCAGCCCAACGGAGAAAAGGATGAATGGTGAGAAATAAATCCAGAATGTTGGACCTATCTCTCAGATGGTCGGGGATACGAGTAGGGTGTTGTACAATTTGATCTAGGTCATTCAGGATAGAGAAGTTGTAAACTACAGGGCTATTGAAAATGATTCACCTGATTTCAAATGAGAATATTTTTTAATGTTACAAATACGGAGTGATTTGTGATACATCAACCAAAAGAAAAACTGTCCAAATTTTGTCTCTCACCTCATAAATGCTCTATGTGACTTCCCCTAGTTACACGAGCAACGTCGACACGATAGTCGAATTCCTCCCATACTCGCTCCAGCATGTCCGTTGTCACTGACTCTACGGTAGTAACAATGCGAGTTCGGAGCTCATCCAAAGATGTGGGCAACGGTGGCACGTACACAGTATCCTTAACGTACCCCCAAAGGAAGAAGCCGCACGGTGTAAGATCCGACGACCTAGGGGGCTCGAAAACAGCTCGAAAACTGCAACACACAAAACGCCTTCTGCTGTGCGGACGCCATTTTCACACTGACTGTTTGTTGCTAGGCTAGGCCACGGCTTGACCTTTGGAGCCCTCTCGCGGTGATCTTGTAAAACTCGGAGATTTCCTCTTTCATGTGGTGTATGCCCAGTTGATGCACGGTTGATAGGTACGGAAGTATTCTCAGTTGAAATCGGATGAATCAGTTTCAATAACCCTGTACATAGTTCACCAAGGAATCAGTGAAGTGGGAGGAAAGCCAAGGGGGATGGTGAACATTGAAAAGGAGAGTGGGATAGAGTATTTTCCACTTTGGAAGTGAGGTAGTCAAAGAGTTTTGGATAGTCAGTAAAATTAGGAGAAAGGTAGAGAGCGCAGATGTATTTAGTTTGAGATTGGCATGTAAGCCGTAGCCAGAGGGTGTAGAATTCGGAAGATTCGAGTTCTGGAATACGAGAGCAAGTTAGGTCGTTGCATACATACACAACATCCCCCTTTGGAATGGAATGGAGTACAGAGAAAGTAGGAAGGTGCAGAAAAAGGGCTGCTGTCAGTCGTCTCAGACACCTGAGTTTCAGTGAGGAAGAGAAGGTGAGGTTTAGAAGAGAAGAGGTGGTGTTCAACAGATTGAAAATTTGAGGAAAAGCAATGAATTTTGCAAAAATTTATGAAAAGTGAATCAGGCAGAGATCCAGAACATCTCGAATGGGTAGTAGCAGAGACGAGCCCCGCTGGCCGGACTGCAGTGGGAGAGCCCGAACTGTGAACATTCATGGTCCCTTCCGCAGGGAATTCCGAGGCTCTTGAGGTCGATGCCATTTTGTTTTTTGTTTTTTAATTTTGAAAAGATTGTGTAGTATGCAAGATGCGTGTATGTGTAGTGAAGCATAGTGAGAAAATTGTGAGTTTGAGAGCATGCTGGACTGCTCATAGGGTACATGAGACACGAAAAAGATCAGCTATGGAGGATAGTTACAGAAGAAACCGGATTTCCAGCACTCCCTGTCTCCTGCCTAACGCCCCCACCGAAGTACTTCTCTGGTCGATTGGTGTCTACAATATCCTACTGTATTTAGATGATAAGCAAGTAAATATCAAAGTCCACATTCGTTGCATGATATATTATCAAATAAATAAATAAAATCTGGTAATAAACCCTATTACATTTTCACTGATACACTGTTTTCCGTTTCCCCCGAGATATTTCCCCTTTCTTTTGCCTCATTACAGTGAAAAATCATGGATTTGTAATATAAATTTCGCCCTTTGTAATCACAGAAACTCTAAGAAACGCAAAAGCGAATATTCGCATGCGAACGAAATATAAAGAATATTTGCGTGATAAATATTATGAAAAATGAGACGAAACCTTATAGGAAACGAATAAAAAGCCTATTATTTCTCTTATATAGGAAATGTTTTTAACCTTTCAAGCTTTTGCGAAGCAAAATTATTTGAAAACAATTATTACTTAAAGAAGAATTATATATATATATATATATATATATAGATATATATATATATATATATATATATATATATATATATATATATATATATAATAAACAGGAACACCAGAGAAAATACAAACATCCTTCAAGGTTTAATAGTACCAACGTTTCGGAATGCACTAATTCCATCTTCAGGGCTAAAACAATAAAATGCCAAATCACATACAAAATACAAATTGCTTAATAACAATTTAAAATAAACTTATTAAAAAGATTGTCAATACATATATCAATAGTTTCTGCAACAGGCACATTGGTAAACTATTGATATATGTATTGACAATCTTTTTAATAATACTGATACTGTGCAGGGTTTTAATAGAGGTCAAATGAAAGAACTACTAAAATTTTCCGTGGATGACCTTATATTTATATTTAACGGTGAATATTTTAAACAGACTGAAGGTGTTCAAATGGGTCTGCCTCTTGGTCCCACCTTAGCTAACGCGTTTCTGTGTCATCATGAAGTCAAATGGTTGAATGAGTATCCTTCCAACTTTAAACCGGTTTTTTATAGAAGATATATTGATGACACTTTTCTCCTGTTTAAATCACCAGACCATATCCCTTTGTTTCGTAATTACCTTAATTCTAAGCACCCTAATATTCAATTTACTTCAGAAGTTGAATCTAATAGCTCTCTGTCCTTTTTGGACATTAAGATAATAAAAACTAATTCCTCTTTTGAAACTTCCGTTTACCGAAAGCCGACATTCACCAATCTTACTACGAACTTTTCTTCCTTTATCCCTTTAGGTTTCAAACGAAATTTAATTTCGACTCTGACCAATAGAGCTTTCAATATCTGTTCAGATTACTTTAACTACACGATGAACTAGATTTCATCCGAAAACTCCTTGCCAAGAATAATTTCCCTTCTAGACTGGTGGAGACTACAATAGGCAGAACCTTAAATAGACTAATAAGCCCTACAACTAGAGACTTAATTACAGTCCCTAAAGATATCCTGTATTTCACTTTGCCCTATATGGGAACCTCAAGTTTAACATTAGAAACAAACTTTTAAAATTGCTCAAGGAATTCTACCCACAACTATGTATAAAAATTATATTCACCCCGTCTAAATCGATTTACCATTTATTCAAATACAAGGATGTTATTCCTACACTTCTTAAGTCATCCATAGTTTATCAATACAAGTGTGACCACTGTATGGGGTCATATATAGGTAAAACTAAAAGACATTTAAAATCCCGTATTTACGAACATCCCGGTAAATTGGTCCGTACAAATTTACCCCTTGGCAAACCACCTAATTCTCTCATACGTAATCACTCGCACAACAATAACCACCCAATTTCACAGTCTAATTTCGCCGTACTTGCTGCCGGAAGCTCTGACTTTAAGCTTAAAATTATGGAGTCTTTGTTTATTTATAAACTAAAACCAGACCTAAATTCTGACGAATCATCGATAGATCTGCTATGTTTTGGTTAAGGTACTAGTTTATTTTATTTACGTTTTAGTTTTAAAGCTTTTACTTTTTATAATTTTAACTTTTTAACTTCACATTTATTTACCTTTTAGTTTTAATGTTTTACATTTTCTTAGCTACTTTTTATAATTTTTTAAGTTTATTTTAAATTGTTATTAAGCAATTTGTATTTTGTATGTGATTTGGCATTTTATTGTTTTAGCCCTGAAGATGGAATTAGTGCATTCCGAAACGTTGGTACTATTAAAACTTGAAGGATATTTGTATTTTCTCTGGTGTTCCTGTTTATTATTAAACTGCGTTTCCGCGCCACCAATCAATAGCCGTATATATATATATATATATATATATATATATATATGTTAAGTTTCTCAAGGGACCATTCCTAGTTGTAAAACATATATATATATATATATATATATGTATTTGCACACATTTAAATGATCGCGGAAACGCCTCTTTTGCGTCCAGAGGCATTTTACGTGTCATTTCTGTAATAATAGCATTTCATTCCATTATCTGGTGCAATACTGGGATCCCATAAATGGAACATCGTGCGTGCCTTTGGGCGCGAAAGAGGCGTTTCCTCCGTTGTTTAAACGTATGACAGGTTAGGTTAACTTTTATCCCATGATAGTGTAGTGCCTTGCGCTCTCACCTTCTGTTCTCAATTTTCTTTCCTTCGACCTGGTTTCGGGTCGAAAGTATATAAAATTAATTTATTTTGTGTTAAAGTCTTCAACCTATAATTGACCTAAAGAGAAGACTGGTATTAATTTCAGTATTATATATTATATTGCTATCTATTTACATCCCAGTGTTTATAAATTTAATTTTAAAATGTCTCTTGGTTCCCTTCTGCTAATTTTTGTTTCAGGTGTACATCGGAAAATATTTGTTTTAAGATATATATATATATATATATACCTATATATTAAGGTAGGTTGATTTTGGAACTGTGATCTTGGACTAGTCTAGATAGAAAGGTATTAATGTATAAAAAACGTTGCACCAACTCATATTTGTGAAAATGATTGTATTTTTGGAAGATTGTTAATTATTTTTAAGTTGTAAAATTGCCGAATTTTACACATAAAATCGCGCGCGTGGCATTCGCGCAATGTAAACAAACAAAATATCGGACCTTATTTCATCAAAATATTCAATTAAAATTCTGCTTTTTTAACAAAACGATGCTTGAAACTTATTGTAAATGCATTTTGTATTTTTTAATGATATTTACCTATAAAATGGGTATTAAATTAAGTTATTTTATGATGCGTTCATTTAATTGTGTTTATTTTCAGATATTTCATAAAAATGGGTAAAAAACGGAAGTCTGCAGTGTTAACTCGAAGTGATAGTGCCAAAAAATTCAGTGGCCAGCCTTCCCCTTTGGATAAAACAGAGCCTCCTACCTCCGCCAAGTTATTCAGTACAGTTATTTCCTCCAAAACAGCCACCCGGACTTGAAAGACTATGATGTTGCTAAAATGATAGCAAAGGATGTGATTGAGATCTGGCAGGCAGTAAACCCGCGGCTGCCCCTGTATGAGGAATATTATGTAGTGAAATTGGTGGATAAAGTGTGCTTCAAGAAAGCAAAAGAGATAAACAGGAAATCTCTTTCTACAGTCCAGGAGCAGAATCTGGAGGAAAAGCTGGATAAACTTTTTGACATTTCTGCTTGCACCTGTAAGCTACCTGTTCGTCCCTGTGATGACAATGCTGTGAAGTGCAAGAAAGAAAATTGTCAAACACAGCACATAATCTGCACTTGTCCTCCCAGTAAGAAGGTAATGCTATTTTTTTTTAACTTTTAACTGGCCTAACTTAGTGCGATTAGGTGCCTTTTAAATGGAAGGAAATTCAATGCTTATAATTGAAAAATATCCGCATTTTCCTCCTGTAATCTTCCTTTCTCCCCGCCCCTGGTAATAGAAATTATTTTTTCAGGATTTTAGTTCTTATTTTAGATCCGCTATTTAATATACTTTAATATTTCAGGTTCCAGTAGAGGAGAGGGAATACTTGAGAGATCATAGGGCCAAAATAGGACCCAAGGGCTCTTTCCAGCTGGGATCTGTGGATAAAGCTGCTGTGAAGAGAGACCAGAGGGCTGCAGCTGAAGCAGAAAGATTACAGAGCCAGATTCAACAGCAGCAGGAAGTGGATTTGGCCACTTTTGCCTCCACACCTTCACAAGATATTTCTTTTGAATCCAGCTCAGGAGAATCAGGAGAGGTAATATATTTTTTTCTTATATCTTATCCCATTTTTACCCAAATTTATCCCTACTTTTTGTCCCTATTTCCCCCCTTTTTTCCCCCATTTTCGCTTTAGTAATTTATTCTTTTTCGCCCATTTTCGCCGACTTTTTACCTGAATTTTTACCCATTTTTTCCCCCTATTTTCCCACTTTTTCCCCCATTTTCGTTTAAGTAATTTATTCTTATTTCCGCCCATTTTCGTCGATTTTTACCCATATTTTTCCCTACTTTTTCCCCTATTTTCCCCCCATTTTCGCTTTAGTAATTTATTTTTTATTTTCATTTCAGCCATCTGGTGGTGAAGCTGAAGAGTTCAAGCCAAGGAGGCACCCAAGTGGAGGTTACAGCTTTTTGAAAACCCCCAGATATGCCATGGAACTGATCAGGGGTGATGTTTCTTCCAATCTTGGGGCAAGTCTTGCTAATGCCTTCCTCCTGGACTTACAAGCTATGGACCTGCTTAAGCCTGGCCTTGATGTGAAACAGATAATAGTTGATAAATCGAAAATGGACAGGGAAAAAGCTAGAATGAAAGTGAAAAGTGATGAAAAGCACAATGAGGGTCTGGAAAAGTTAGTCTGTATTGGGGTTGATGGGAAAGTTGACAAGGACACTTTGCTGTACAGAGAAGTTAAGGATGAAAATGGGGAGACTAAGCTGAAGAAAGGAAAGGGACAAGAGCACCATTTGACTTTCACAAGGAGCCGGGAACTGAAAGTGGAACATATCTTACTCACAGAGTCATCCCAATTAAAGGTGGGACTGGAGTTCTTCTTGGTGAAGTTGCTAGTGTCTTGGAGGAGTTTAATAGTGTTCATACCCTGAAAGCTGTCCTCCTTGACAACACAAATACAAACACTGGCTGGAAGGGAGGCCTTGTAACAGCTGGAAAATAAAATTGAGCGGAAATTGCACATGATTGGCTGTTCACTCCATCAGAATGAGCTTCCTTTCAGAGCTGTTTTCAAGCATCTTGATGGCAGTACCAAAAGTCCCACTACTTTCACTGGTCCGCTGGGAAAACTCTGTGAAATTGACTACCAAGATCTGCCACAAGTGGAATTCACAAACTCAGTGGCCCCCTGGATGACATGGAATTTGCTGAGGAGACACTGAATGATCTCAGTAGCGACCAGAGGTCTTTTGGAGTATGTGCTTGGAATTTCCAGGGGCAAAGCCAACCCAAGATTTGCTGCCTGGAAAATTTGACCATTAAACCATGCAAGATGGTTGACTTTGGCAATTAGATTGATGTGTCTGTGGACCAGAGGTGCTTACCCTCCAGAACTACAGGATAAGTACCAGGCCATCAAGTTCATTGTGGAAGTGTATGCAGTCAGTTGGTTTGAGATCAAACGGAACAGCAAGTTCCACAATCAGCAGCTGTACATCTTCAACATGATCCAGAGGATCAAGCAGTCTGAAGAAATCCAGGGTGTTGCTTTCAAGAACCTGAAGTACAATGCTTTTGCCTTGCTGCCCGAGAATGTGCTGTACTCCATGATGAAGTCTGATGACTTGGAAGTGAGAGAAGCTGCTCTCAAGAAAATTCTGTCCATCAGGTAAGCATTTATTAATTTTAAAAAATGTGAAAAAAAAATTTGATTATGGGGATTTATTTAATAAAAAAAAGGCCCGAGTTCTATAAATCCCCATAATCGAATTTTTTTTCACATTTTCTTATCCCAATTCCCCCCTCCCCTCTGATAATGGAAAGAGTCTTACCTTCTTTCTGAAAAAAAATTCGATTATGGGGATTTATAGAACTCGGGTTTTTTTTTTAATTTAAGTTAAATTAAATCAGCAATTCTGAGACTAATAGGGATTAAAGCTTAAACTGGAATAAAAAATAAATTAATTATTATTCTTTCAGAAGTGGGAAGCCAGCCAAGAAGAGGCTGAAGAAGATCACAGCCATCAACATTGAAGCTACCCACTGGTCAGAACTAATCAACCTTTCTCAAAGTGGCATCTGTGAACCTGCTCTCACAGAAGACTTTTCTGACCAGGAGCTTCAAGAAGCATTGCTGAATGGCACCAAGCTGGAGCTGCCTGATCTGCCTTCACATTCTCAGAGTGTTGAAAGGGCCGTGAAGCTGACATCTGAAGCTTCCCATACTGTTTATGGACTCGAATCAAGGCACAAACACATTCTGGCCAAAGCCCTAAGCCGCCAGATGAGGCCTTCTTTGCTTCTAAGGGCTCTTACAGTGAAAATTATGATTATCTTGGGATCTAAATGTGCCTATTTGACTCTGTACATATTTTTTTTACTTTTTTTCAATAAAATTGTAACTTTTTTCAGGATTTTTTATGAAAATAGCATGATTTTTTCGGCCGAAAATTGCGAAAATGCTGTATTTTTCGGTACGATTTTTTGACGATTTTTAAAACGGTTTCCTCAAAAAACGGTTAAAGCTAGGGATCTGAAATGTTTTGTCAGTTATCATATTACGCCCTGACTATCTCGACTAGTCCAAAGTCGATATCTAAAAAATGCGGAAAATCAACCTACCTTAATATATATATATATTGGCCATACCAACAGTAATCAAGGAATGTCTTCCTAATGTTGACGTATTGTTACTTGAGTTTTACAGCTTCAATGAATAGCCGACATCGACAAACAACAGAAAATTGGACGAGTTTTGCACGTCATCGCGAACCGATGACGTTCACCAATTAACTGCGAAAGGATCAGAGATGGAAGCTTCGGATTAAAGAAATACTCACTGTTGTCATTAACAACTTCCTTGTTAAAATCGCTGAAAGTTTTTTCCAAAAGATGTCAGAAGAAAAACAAACGCAGAGGCAGAAAGAGCATATCCCGTCTCAGCAAGTTCTTCGTCGCGCCTCTACAATGAGAACACCTTCTCAAAAACACTGTCGCCGTTCATCTTTGCAAACCATTCCTTCGTCAGTTATACGCTGCTTCCTTACCAGTCATTCATTTATTTCGCTCGTAATTTCGTATATTTTACTCAACTTAATTGTGTGTAAGTTGTAATCGTGTTATTATGATATTATTCTGCAATTGTTATCTTGCAATTTTCCCACTAATGACATTCATTTGCACCATTAATTGTTATTGCAACAATTGTTATAAGTTGTGATGAGTGAATTTAATAAATAAATCGTAAGAACACGTTATTTTCCTACCGAAAAAAAAAAATTATATATATATGCATAGGCAGAGTAGGCACCTGCATCGTGCGGAAAATTTTGTCGTATTTCAATCAACCTACGTAACTAGGGCAAAGAAAACAAAAATAGAAAATGAATAAGTTATAATCACTAACAAGATTTAACTTGTTAGTGATTATAACTTATTCACAAATAAGTTTTAAAATAAAAAAGAAGAGCATCCTCCAATAGCAAACTAGATATCAAATGGCACAACTATAAGGCACTTTAATCCCTACATTGGGAGAGCAAAATACTAAGTACGCCTCTGTGTGTGTATATTAATATATATATATACTGTATATATATATATATATATATATTTTTTTTTAATTGGGGTTGTTTAACCTCCTTCGCAACATCAAAGGTCATATGACGGAGGGGACCTACAGCTTTATGTGGGATCCGAACCACGGGTCGCTACATAATCTGGGCGCAGAGGACGGTCTTCCATCCAACTACTACCCAGAGCCAATGTCGCTTAACTTCGCTGATCTCCGGGAAGCGGTGTTACGACATCGGCCACGACGTAGCCCGTGTATATGTATGTATGTATGTATATATTATATATATACATATATATATATATATACATACATAAATATGATGAATAAAACCACGAAGGAAAGGAAACACAGATGGTGCTCAAGCGCTTTCGTCTAATGACATTCTCAGGAACACTGAAGTACATAAAGAATTACAGCCTATATATAGGTTACAGAAAGAAAAAAAAAAATATATAATATATATATATATATATACAATAAACGGAGAAACGTAATTAAAGGATTGTGGAAGGGGGCACACAAATTTATAAGGAAAACTATCGATTTTTAGCACAAGATTAAAAGATTTGTTTCCAAACAATGTTATAGATAATAAAAAAAAATATATATAAAAAAAAAATAAATAAAATATATATATATATACAAATTTGTACTGGAAATCTGCCCAAGTTTTAGCACTGCTCTTTTTCTATATAAAAATTGAACAATTATCGATTTTTAGCACAAGATTAAAAGATGTTTCCAAACAATGTTATAGATAAAAAAAATATATATATATACAAATTTATACTGGAAATCTGCCCGGGTTCTAGCGCTCTGCCCTATTTTTTTTTGTATATAAAAATTGAAAAATAAAAGTTATTAGGGTGGCATACAAATTTTACCAAAGATTTAGCGTTCTACCTTTCTTATCTAAATCTGTTCTGAAGGAATTCAAAACAACAGGATCGAGTTGAAAAAGACCTTTGCTTATGTTGAAGTTATTTGTTAGTTGGATAATGGCTGACTCAAGAATATTTCTATTAACAATGTTGCTAGAGTGGAATAAAACTGAAGCATTATTCCAATCAATACAGTGGGATAACTCTGACAAATGGACGAAAAGGGCACTGGACAATTGTCCTGTTCTAACGGAATATTGATGCTGTTTTATACGTGTGTGCAAATCCTTTCCCGTCTGACCTATGTAAAAGGAATCACATTGTTTACAACCAATTTTATAGATAATGCCTGAATTATTGGTAGGGCTATTTTTACTATGATATTTTTCACAATATTGTTATATGAAAATATTACATTAATATCCAAAAGATTAAATACATTAGCAATGCCTAAAAAGCCCTGGAAAAATGGAAGTACTAAAATATTTTTTGACAAAGTACGAGTGTTATTATTGACGCGATAGAAAGTTCGTTTTGCCTTGTTGAGACAAGATTCCATAAACGCAGATGGATAACACAGATCACTTCCAATACCGTTGATTTTTTCTAATTCGGCATCGATGTATTCCGGACTGGCGATCCTAAGGGCGCGGAGAAACATTGAAGAAAAAATGGCCTTCTTAGTGGGGGTGTCATGTCCCGAGTAAAAGTGTACGTAGGACAAATTGTTTGCTTTTTCCGATAGATACTAAACTTAAAACCTGGGCTTTCCCTATGTACACGCACATCCAAAAATGGGATTGAATTGTCTTGTTCCACTTCTAAAGTAAACTTAATAGAGGGGATTTGATCATTTAACTGAAGGAGGAAGTTATCCAGGTCACGATTCATGGGCCAGATACACAAAATATCGTCGACGTACCGCAACCAAGGGATGCCAACCCCCAGGATTCTCGGAATGTAAGTAATTTCGAAAAACTCCATATAAATATTGGAGAGGAGGGGCGACAAGGGGTTACCCATGGCCATCCCAAAAACTTGTTGATAATACTCGTTATTGAAAGTGAATTTACAGTCTTTGATGCAAAGCTTAATAAGTTCCAAAACAATGTGTGAAGGTAGTGGCAGGTCATACTTATGTAATTCTTGGGAGAGAAAGTCAAGCATATCGTCAATCGGCACTTTTGTAAACAATGAACAAACGTCAAAACTGATCAATCTATCGTTAGTTTCAGTACGTGCATTATTCAATTTTTCAGTAAGATCCATGGAATTTTTTACATGTGAATCAGAGATAGTTCCAAGAATGGGGGACAAGACTTTGACAAGCCATTTGGAGAGTTTATAAGTAATAGAGCCAACCGAGCTAATAATAGGGCGCATAGGGTTGCCAGGTTTGTGGGTTTTAATGAGACCGTAAAGGTAGGGCAGAGAAGGTGAAGTGGACATGAAAAGCGGAATTAAGTCCTTATGATCTTTGAGAATGCGTTTCAAGCCACTATTAAATGATTTGATGACGTCATCCTGCGGGTTCTTCCTAAGTTTGCTGTATGTGGCGGGGTCCTGGAGAAGCTCGTTCATCTTTCTGATGTAGTCCACTTTGTCCATAAGTATGACCTGCCACTACCTTCACACATTGTTTTGGAACTTATTAAGCTTTGCATCAAAGACTGTAAATTCACTTTCAATAACGAGTATTATCAACAAGTTTTTGGGATGGCCATGGGCAACCCCTTGTCGCCCCTCCTCTCCAATATTTATATGGAGTTTTTCGAAATTACTTACATTCCGAGAATCCTGGGGGTTGGCATCCCTTGGTTGCGGTACGTCGACGATATTTTGTGTATCTGGCCCATGAATCGTGACCTGGATAACTTCCTCCTTCAGTTAAATGATCAAGTCCCCTCTATTAAGTTTACTTTAGAAGTGGAACAAGACAATTCAATCCCATTTTTGGTTGTGCGTGTACATAGGGAAAGCCCAGGTTTTAAGTTTAGTATCTATCGGAAAAAAAAAAACAATTTGTCCTACGTACACTTTTACTCGGGACATGACACCCCCACTAAGAAGGCCATTTTTTCTTCAATGTTTCTCCGCGCCCTTAGGATCGCCAGTCCGGAATACATCGATGCCGAATTAGAAAAAATCAACGGTATTGGAAGTGATCTGTGTTATCCATCTGCGTTTATGGAATCTTGTTTCAACAAGGCAAAACGAACTTTCTATCGCGTCAATAATAACACTCGTACTTTGTCAAAAAATATTTTAGTACTTCCATTTTTCCCGGGCTTTTTAGGCATTGCTAATGTATTTAAACTTTTGGATATTAATGTAGTATTTTCATACAACAATATTGTGAAAAATATCATAGTAAAAAATAGCCCTACCAATAATTCAGGCATCTATAAAATTGGTTGTAAACAATGTGATTCCTTTTACATAGGTCAGACGGGAAAGGATTTGCACACACGTATAAAACAGCATCAATATTCCGTTAGAACAGGACAATTGTCCAGTGCCCTTTTCGTCCATTTGTCAGAGTTATCCCACTGTATTGATTGGAATAATGCTTCAGTTTTATTCCACTCTAGCAACATTGTTAATAGAAATATTCTTGAGTCTGCCATTATCCAACTAACAAATAACTTCAACATAAGCAAAGGTCTTTTTCAACTCGATCCTGTTGTTTTGAATTCCTTCAGAACAGATTTAGATAAGAAAGGTAGAACGCTAAATCTTTGGTAAAATTTGTATGCCACCCTAATAACTTTTATTTTTCAATTTTTATATACAAAAAAAAAATAGGGCAGAGTGCTAAAACCCGGGCAGATTTCCAGTATAAATTTGCATATATATATATCTTTTTTATCTATAACATTGTTTGGAAACAAATCTTTTAATCTTGTGCTAAAAATCGATAATTGTTCAATTTTTATATACAAAAAGAGCAGTGCTAAAACTTGGGCAGATTTCCAGTATAAATTTGTATATATATATATATATATTTTTTTTTTTTATAACATTGTTTGGAAACAAATCTTTTAATCTTGTGCTAAAAATCGATAGTTTTTCCTTATAAATTTGTGTGCCCCTTTCCACAATCTTTTAATTTCGTTTCTCCGTTTATTGTATATATATATATATATATATACTGTATATTTTTTTTTTTCTCTTTCTGTAACCTATATACCGTATAGGCTGTAATTCTTTATGTACTTCAGTGCTCCTGAGGATGTCATTAGACGAAAGCGCTTGAGCACCATCTGTGTTTCCTTTCCTTCGTGGTTTTATTCATCATAAATATTTTTCACGTGTTACTTTCGTGAAATAATTTTCATATATATATATATATATATGGGAACGATGAAGTATGTTTGATGGAATTAAACGGAATAAAATAGCGTTAAATTCAAACTCTGTGACTGGAATAAAATCGAAAGTTCTGGAATTAAGTCGAATCCGCTTATATTGAAATTAGATTAAATTACTATTTAAATCCTTGTTAGATTACTTTCAGATTAATTTAAGCTAGGCTAGGTGAGATTGGGGGTGGGTTAGGTCGTTATGTCAGGTTAGGTTAAGTTAAGTCAAGCAAGATAAAGTTAGGTTAGGATAGGTTGTGTTTAGTTTAAGTTAGGTTAAGTTAGGTTTAGTTTAAGTTAGGTTAGGTTAGAACAAGATTGAAATGGATTTCACCACGAAATTAAATTGATCTCAATGGAATAAAATCGAACGAATTACATCGATTGTAATTAAATCGAATTATAAGTTATTCCATTTCAACCTAATTCGTGTTTGGTATATACAGTGCCCGCGAAAAGTATCCGATCACCCTGGAAATTTGTATTTTTTACATAAAAAACAATGTTTAAATGTATACTAACCTTATATTAGTATTTTGTCATCTGTCCTTTGGTTTGGATGACTTGTTCTAGACGTTTTGGCATGGATTTAATCAAGTTTTGACAAACTTCCACTGATATTTCCTTGCACCATACCTTTTTGATGGCTTCTTGTAATTTTTCGACTGAGCCAGTGTCGTGGCATTCAACCTTATTTTTTATTATTAGCCACATATTTTCTATCGGATTGAGATCTGGACTATTACCAGGCCAATCCAAAATATCAAATTTATTGTCAGTAATCCATTTTGTCACTATTTTGGCCCTGTGACATGGTGCACCATCATGCATGTATGTTTTTGTCCTTTGGATTGCCATTGCCATTGGAAGTTTATCCTGTAGCATTGCTAAATACCGTGCACCATTCATAGTTGTGTTCTTCGGAAGAAAATATAGGTTTCCACGCCCATAGTAACCGAAACAACCCCAAACCATCACACTTGGAGGGTGTTTCATTGTCTTTAGGGTGCATTTAGGGTCCATCCTATTTGAGCCAATGGGCCGGCGAACCTTTTTTGGACAACTTCTGAATGTCAAAAATGTCGACTCATCACTAAATAAAACCTTCTTCCAGTCATCAACAGTCCAATGAATATATTTTTTACAAAATGCGACACGTTTTTTACGCATTTTTTCATTAATGAACGGTTTCTTAGCAGCATGGCGAGATGGTAATCCGAGTTCTTTTTGGAGCCGCTCCTGGATAGTTCGTTCAGAAACACCAGATAACAAATTATTCATATTAAATTTTATTTCTTTCGCAGTTATTGTTGGGTTTTTCAATACTAAACGTTTCATAAGTTTGTCTGTTCGTGAATTTGTTTTTCTCGGTCTGCCAGATCGTTTTTTAGGGACTGGCGTGGTTAGGCCGGCATTGTTCTTAGCCCGTGAAACCCATAAATTAACGGTACTTTGGGATATGTTTAATTCCTTAGCTATCTGTCTCTGTGATTTCCCACATGTATGCAAAGCAACAATAGCACCTCGACAATCACTCTTAAGTTGTTTTTTAGCACACATTATATATAAATTTTATTTACACCACTTTCTGTAAAAAATAACAAAATATCAATAAATTACACAAACAGTGAAATCTGACAACTTTGAGACACAGCCACCCGCAACGAAGGCTACCAGAACACTAATTTGAGAATGCGTTGGATAGCTCTCATATCAGCGAGCAACCTCAAAGTTACCAGATGTCGCTAGAACAAATAGAAAGTGAATTATGTGTCTCTGAATATCAAGGGAAAATATTGTATTTTCTTGAGTGATCGGATACTTTTCGCGGGCACTGTATATATATAACTTATATATATATATATATATATATATATATATATAATATAATATATATATATATATATATATATATTACAGTAATCTTCAGGCATTTCATGTAATACCTGTGCCCCTTAGACATAGGTAATACGCATTACTAACCTAACCTAACCAACCTAATCTAACCTAACCTAACCTAACCTTCACGAAATCATTAATCGCTTAATCGAATTACGCAAAATGCTGAAGATTTTAGGCATTACGTGAAATGACTGGTTGCACAAATTGACTGTAACATATATATACTATAATATATATATATATGTGTGTGTGTGTGTGTGTGTGTGTGTGTGCTATTTAGGACTGTTTATGTGGTGCTAAACATCTGTCATAAATTTTACAATAAATTACCTAATAAGTAATTTCTTTTGCAAATCGTTGTAAGTTGCGTTTAAGCTAAAAAAACTATCATTAATCCGCGTCTAGTTGTAGACCATATTCTGAGGATATGTCAGGACTGACAGGAAAATATGGTTTCAAAACATGTGTCAGTTTTTTGCGGAATTACGTTTTGAAGGAAAACGAGTTTTTTTTCCCCTCTTTTTGATGTAGAGAAACTGATTTTAAAATACTTTTTTTTTAGTACAGATTTTAAAGTGTTTTTTAAGCGAAAACGAATTATTGTAGAGCAAAATCACAATGATTTCAATTTTACATAGTCTACTCTTCTGATTCCTATACAAGGGAATCCAAAATGAAAACGTTCTTTAAGTACAGGGCTATTGAAAATAATTCACCTGATTTCAAATGAGAATATTTTTTAATGTTACAAATACAGTGTGATTTGTGATACATCAACCAAAAGAAAAACTGTCCAAATTTTTGTCTCTCACCTCATAAATGCTCTATGTGACTTCCCTAGTTACACGAGCAACGTCGACACGATAGTCGAATTACTCCCATACTCGCTCCAGCATGTCCGTTGTCACTGACTCTACGGCAGTAACAATGCGAGTTCGGAGCTCATCCAAAGATGTGGGCAACGGTGGCACGTACACAGTATCCTTAACGTACCCCCAAAGGAAGAAGCCGCACGGTGTAAGATCCGACGACCTAGGGGGCTCGAAAACAGCTCGAAAACTGCAACACACAAAACGCCTTCTGCTGTGCGGACGCCATTTTCACACTGACTGTTTGTTGCTAGGCTATGCCACGGCGTGACTTTGGAGCCCTCTCGCGGTGATCTTGTAAAACTCGGAGATTTTCTCTTTCATGTGGTGTATGCCCAGTTGATGCACGGTTGATAGGTACGGTAGTATTCTCAGTTGAAATCGGATGAATCATTTTATATAGCCCTGTACAGTATATATATATATATATGATACACGTTTGAATACTGTGCGAGCTAAATTACAGTATGTTTCATTGCAGAGGGGTCGAAAGCATGTCGACCATGAACAGGTGTTCGAAAACAACAAAATTATATATATATATATATATATATATATATATATACCAGGTCAGCAAAAAAAAAGGGAGACCTCGAACTTTGGCTGTAAAGTCCAAACTTATGGTCAGATTTCAATATTTTTTTCACACACCACAACTAAGTAAATTTCTTATACGGTGACCGGATTTCAACGAAAACTAATGAAAATTACGGATTTATTGAACATTTCTTTATGCCACTGGAGGTGTGATTTACTTTTAAAATTGGTCGACGGAACATTGCTTCGTGAAAAAGAGTGAAAGAATTAAAAAATACTTTGATTTTGTACTTCTCTTTTTATCTTCCATTTAATTATTTTAGCTGATAATTAACAAGGGTGTTATTAGGCTTTTACAAGAATTAAAAAGTCAATTAGGCTATAAAGAACAATGTCCAACTAAGAGGTTCATCCTTGAATTTGTGGAGAGGAGAGAGAGAGAGAGAGAGAGAGAGAGAGCATTATAAATCCCATCTTTATTAGATATTAAGAATAATAACAATAATAATAATAATAATAATAATAACGTGGGTTAAATTTTTCAGCAAATTAAGAACTGTAAATTTTGTGTATAGAGGAACGTATTTAAATAAATGTATGATGCAATATCAGTTAATACATAATTTAGTTTCTGGGAGGAATAATAATAATGTTACATCTTTGAGACGTTATATGTCAAGATAGATTTCTGAACGAAATCTGTTTTGCTACAGAGGAAAGGTAACTAATTGCCTTTGGGAGAGATGCAAATATGGAGCAGAAAGCATTCACGGATGAGGAACGAAATGAACACCACATTTACGACGATGATGACGAGAAGAAACGCTCAAGGAATGAAACACTTTCCCATTAAACTGAATTATATCCAGAAATAACTCGAGTGGATGGTTGAACTTTTAAAATTCTTCACCGATTGATGGCATTAAGGTAAAATGCCCTCTGAGAATATTGGTATAACTAGAGGTGACACTCAAGTCGGTGGTTCGATTCCCGATGGCGCTAATAACACTAATCTGGAAGTTAGCGCAATGGGCAATATTAGTCTGGCCTGAGCTTTGTACCAGTTTTTAGTTCTCCTGAGCAATTATGATTAATTTTATGTATCGTAAAATAATCCATTAAAAAGGGTATAAAAAGATAATAAACAAATATTTAAAATCAATACATTTTCCTTAACGTCCATATTCGCATATAAAATGCCCGTTTTATGTTAAGAATTATGAAATGAAAACTATGAACTTGCTCAGTTTGCCAACCACAAAACCACTATTCATATAACGTATGAAGCAATCGGATCAACCATTGTCTCTTATGAAACGATATTAAACGAATACTGATTCGTAAATGTTTAATTTAAGAGATTCTTAGACATTTTACGTGACTCAGATGGCGATGATTAAACCCTAAAACTTACTCGTGTTTTACAAACTGTCGGCAAAGATTCGTGGAAACCTAACCACGGATCGTTACATCATCTAAACGCGGAGAACGATCAACCATCCAACTATCTCCAGACACAATATCGCTTAATTACACTGATCTTACGGGAAGTAGTGTAACCACATGGCTACGAGGCAGCCCTTCTTTATAAGTTGTAAGCTAGTGAAATTAAAATTAACTAAAAAAATAATCCCTTCTTTTTGGCAAGGGAAGGAACGTCCAAATAGTGCTCACAAACAGAACTCCTTAATCGGCTAATATATATATGAGGCGTTCGGTGGAGAAGGGGCGAACGCCACAAAATTCGAAAAATGAGTTTTTTGTCGTATAATTATCTTTTAAAACCTTTGCTTTACCTATGCAAAAAATTACATGTTAGTCTGCACTCTTTCACGGTAAAATTTAGGTTTTAATATATCTCAGAGAAATTCACTCCGCATTATTGCTTCACATTGAACACATCTATCTACTTTCTAGTCACTCGACAATGCCCTGTGATGCTCAATTTGGCCAAATTGAACAAAATATAAAAAATAATTACAGCAATATTATTTACACCAAAAAAGATTATGTTACGGCCATAACTACAGCCGTTTCGCAGCGCTTCCTAGTTGTAGAAATGAAACAGGCTGATTTTCTCGATTTTGACTTCCTAAAAACGTGCATTGTCATTAGGAAATCAACAACTACTAAATTTACAGATGCAAGAAAGTTAATATTTGACTTTCAACACAAAGAAGGCTACGTAATATCTACTGCATACCGCACAACCCCAGATAATAGCCATCCCGTCAGACTGCAGAAAGGGAAAAAATCCTACAGTGTCAGTTTATTCAATCTAGCCCAGCAGACACTGCAACCAAAGTATTCCCAATTGCTGCCAATAACTAAGGAAAAAATAAAAGATCTCAAAGAATTATCAGACCTAATGCCTGCAACTGCAGTGAACTATTATACAAGATTGTTAAAGGAACTGGAAGAAACCGAAACAGTTGAAGCAGGTAATACAACATTCGACGAAGAGGACCAAATAATGGATTACACCAGTTAACATCAGAAGCTATCAATAAATAATATTGTAAAATTTCTTGGCGTTTTATTATATCGACATATTACACAACAATATTTTACTCAAATATGTGTTCAAATTCATACAACATTTCAATAAACCGGAAAAATACAAAGGTTTAAAGTTTACAAACTTTAACTGCATTTTGTGGCATAATTCGAAAATGTTGCGTTCGCCCCTTCTCCACCGAACGCGTCATATATCGGGTGATTTTTTTTTTAAGCGAAGTACTTTAAAAAGCTTGTATTTTTTTTATTAAGTGAAATAAAATTAGTTATTAGTTAGTGAAATTAGCTAGTGAAATTAGTTCCCTAGTGCAAGATATGCTCTATGTGATGTGCTCTCAGCTGACGATACTTACACGATACTTTCGAAGGAAAAGTCCTTTCCAACAGATTTCGTGCGGTTTATAATAAAGCACTATCATAGCCACCATTATCATCAGATCTAAATCCCTGTGACTTTTATCTGTCGGGTGATTTAAAAGATAGTGCTTAAACAGAATCCACACACATAGAAGAATTAAAAGCATCAATTGAACAAGAAATTTCTCAGATTTCAACAAATACTCTGACCAGAGTACTGCAAAATTTTGTTGTTTGTGTGCAAAGAGTTAATACGCTGAGAGGACATTACACAGAACATGTTTTGCACCAGCGAAACTAATTTCCCATGTGTAGAGAAAGTATAGTAAAAAATTCCTGCATTTATTTCAGTTAATAAAAAAAAACCTTCTAAAGTGCCAGATGTTCAAAAAACAACTCAATATATATATATATATATATAAATATATATATATATATATAAATATATATATATATATAATATATATATTATATATATATATATATATATATATATTATCGCCATTTCCTAAGGAAAACTGTAGTAACTAGAATTTTCAATAAACTTCCATTAGCCAATAATCCAATAATCCAATATACCACTGCGGGAATGAAATGAGCATATAAAAATACTGAAATGTACAACAGACAGATAAAGATGGACCTGGTATTTTTCGAAGAAATCTGAATTCCAAGAAATTCGTATCCATCTTTGAGAATCATTTTCCTTCCATTGTTTTATTATGGAAAACTCAAGTTTAACACACTCGTGTTGCAAGAAGACTGTGCAACCTGCCGCCTCTCACTAGAAGATGCAAAGAGGATTATAGGTTCTACCTTGGGCTTCGAGAAGAGCAGATATGAATCGTACTGAGTACGTCTGGGAGTATCTTCGGTGCTAATTGCGGAAAACAAGACGTCCTACATGTAAAATCTTAACGAAATATTGACTGTACTGTGGCAAAAATTTGGATTGTAACTGTAAAGTTAAATTGTTTCATACTGAACACCGTTTCAAAAGAATTTAAGTGTTCCATTTGTTGATACTTTTATGGAACGATTTCTTGTTGAAATGAGTGGTTCATCATACAAGTCTCTGGAATACTTTTTTTCCTTTATGGACCAATTTCGAATAAATCATACTTTGTTACTTTTTGTTAACTTCCAACAACTGTTGAGGATTGACCTGTGTTCGACCCCCTCTTATATCGATATGAAAATATAATTGGTTCCAAATCGGTCCAGAAATGAAAGAGGAACCATTCTTCTTATTCAAAAATTGTTCCATAATCGGTTAACAAAATTGAACAATAAAATTTTTAGAGATGGTACTATGTACGGAACAACTTAAATATAGAGTGTAGCGTCTTCCAAAACCTGATAGCATCGCTGCCACATCGTGTCCAAGCCATTCATGAAGCACATGGAAAGGTTACAAGATATTAGTTGTGTAAGTTTACTTACTTAATCTACATTCTAGAAGTTTATATACATTGAAAGCAAAACCATACACGCAGGGGTTCTTAACCTGTCGCTCGCGAGCAACATGTTGCTCTTCAAATGGGCAAATGTTGCTCACGAACAAAGCCTGCTTTTGTAATGCAAAGCAAAAAGGATATATTTTTCCTGAAATTTTTACTGCTGACTTCAAGATAACATTTTCATTCATGGTCGACATTTTTTAGCCATTTAAACGACTTAAATCTGAGGTTGCAAGGAAAAAATAATTTTGTTGTTGCCTTATATGAGGAAATTACGGGATTTAAAAAACCCCAACTTTTTCAAAGCCAAGTTTCTAAGGAGAATCTTAATCATTTTCCTGAACTTAAAAAATGTTTGGCTGAAACTGCTAGCAACTGTCCATTACTCGTAGTAAAAGCACTCGAAAACATTAGTGAAGAGTTCGAAGAGAGGTTCAAACACTTAAAAGAGCATCTACCAAACTTTCAATTATTGACAAACTACATAAATTTCGAGATTGATGATCTGACACAAATTTTCAAACAAGAGGAAATAGCAGCTGCAGAATTAGAACTTATTGATGTTTTTCAATATACCTAAAAATTTTAATTAAGCATTATGAAGTTTGCATGTGTTTAAAGAAATATTTAAATAGTTAAATATTTATTTAATTTAAACTTTAAGTTTAAGTTAAAGGCTTTTTTTTATATATGTTGCTCACTCTGTAATTAAGTGCCCAAAATTTGCTCACTTAAGAAAAAAGGTTAAGAACCCCTGCCATACAGTATTGATTTCCTGGGTACTCATTTTAACTCTGAAAACACTTAAAATAAATAATAAGTTAATAACTGTGCAAGAGCGGGATTAATAATTTCGTCCTATAACTTACATTTAATTAAGTCACACTTTGCATTGAAAATATAAGCCTTACTTTTAATATTTTGTTTTTTTTCTAATAGCCAACACGAAACGAGTATACGTACATTATTCAAGCTTCGGGAAGGCATTTTTGTTTAGTAATATAAAGTTTATAAACCAAATTGGTCCAGTATGTTAGATGTGTAAATTTTTTTGTAGCTATTTCAGGTTACGCGCGTATCGAGGTCACAAAAATGAAAACTTCTAGTAGTATCACAGAATAAAACCACTTAAAGAATAAAAATTAAAAAGCGTAAAACAAGCATAAGCCAAAAACAAATTAAAAATTATATACATGACAAATAACATGATAAAAGTAAAACTTTAAAACTAAAAACATTCAAACAAATTAGTTAAAAATTAGTTAAAAACTTCACTAATAAAAAGTTAAATGAAAAAACGCAAAAGTGCACGAAAACATACCATGCTCACTTGACATCCTCAAACAACTGAGGCGAAAAGGAGACAGGGTCAAGGGGAAAACAGAAAAATTTAGTTGGTAGGCATTCTAATTAATATAAAGGGGGTAACAGCTGGAATCAATATTTAAGCTGGAATTCAGAAATTTAATGCACAAAGATTCATAAATACGGAGAGAGGACGGACATTTTAATGATTTAAGAATTTTAAAGTTATTAACGGAAATATCAACTTTACACTTAACAGAATGATTTCTAATGGCAGACTGTTCCTTTTTAGATAAAACTTTCCCTGTCCTATGGCTAATACCCATATGGGAGCAAAATCTCGCCTGCAAAGAACGAACTGTGCTGCCAACGTAGTTCCCCTGGGAACACCCAGGGCAGGTAAACAAATAAACGACAGAACAGTTCATCGCAGGGGGGATTTTGTCCTTACAACGGAAAAAACATTCAAGGGTATTATTATTCACAAAAGCAACCTTAAAATCAGTGTGAAAATAAAATTTCCTCACCACACTCAACAATTGCTTTTTCACAACAGTGTTAAATTGGTAGAGGTCAGGTAAAACAAGATATTTACAATTCTTAGGAACATCATACGTTGGGATAAGTTTGGGGGAATAAACATTATTAAGTAATTTACCAATAATACCTTGTACAAGAACCCGTGGAAAACCATTTTTAAAGAAAAAATCAGTAAGAAATTCAAACTCATTATGAAGCAGAGCAAAGTTTGAGCAAATATTATAAGCTCTATGCACTAAAGTGCGAATCGAACTTAGTTTGTAATTAAAATCGCAAAAACTATAAAAATTAAAACCTAAACCCGTAAAAGTAGGCTTCCGGTATGTAGAAGTTAAAACAGTTGAGCCTGATTTGGAAACCAAAACATGAAGGAAAGGAATAGAACCTTGAACTTCCTTTTCCTGCGTAAATATAATATTCTTATGAAGTGTGTTCAAAAAATTTAAAAACTGAACTGATTGATTATCCGTTTGGAATAAAGCAAACGTGTCATCAACATAACGTCTGTACAAATTCGGCTTCAGGTGAGGGGGGCACTCACAGAAGGCCCTTTCCTCAAGATGAGACATGAAAATATTCGCAAAAACGGGACCCAAGGGGTCGGAAATTAAGAAGTTTAATATGAATTCTTTGTTTATGACAAGTTTTGATGTATCTTCCCTCTTTACAAATGTCCCCTTGGATGAGACCATTACAATTATTTTAAATAAAGCTTTTCCACAGCCGGACTCACTTTTTCACGGCTTTGGCAGAGCACAGTTTGAGCAGCTTCTGAATTTGGCTGTCAAGGATAACTTTTTTAGTTTTCAAGGGGTAGTTTACCGTCAGTTGGATGGAGTGGGGATGGGGAGCCCCTTGGGTCCCGTTTTTGCGAATATTTTCATGTCTCATCTTGAGGAAAGGGCCTTCTGTGAGTGCCCCCCTCACCTGAAGCCGAATTTGTACAGACGTTATGTTGATGACACGTTTGCTTTATTCCAAACGGATAATCAATCAGTTCAGTTTTTAAATTTTTTGAACACACTTCATAAGAATATTATATTTACGCAGGAAAAGGAAGTTCAAGGTTCTATTCCTTTCCTTGATGTTTTGGTTTCCAAATCAGGCTCAACTGTTTTAACTTCTACATACCGGAAGCCTACTTTTACGGGTTTAGGTTTTAATTTTTATAGTTTTTGCGATTTTAATTACAAACTAAGTTCGATTCGCACTTTAGTGCATAGAGCTTATAATATTTGCTCAAACTTTGCTCTGCTTCATAATGAGTTTGAATTTCTTACTGATTTTTTCTTTAAAAATGGTTTTCCACGGGTTCTTGTACAAGGTATTATTGGTAAATTACTTAATAATGTTTATTCCCCCAAACTTATCCCAACGTATGATGTTCCTAAGAATTGTAAATATCTTGTTTTACCTGACCTCTACCAATTTAACACTGTTGTGAAAAAGCAATTGTTGAGTGTGGTGAGGAAATTTTATTTTCACACTGATTTTAAGGTTGCTTTTGTGAATAATAATACCCTTGAATGTTTTTTCCGTTGTAAGGACAAAATCCCCCCTGCGATGAACTGTTCTGTCGTTTATTTGTTTACCTGCCCTGGGTGTTCCCAGGGGAACTACGTTGGCAGCACAGTTCGTTCTTTGCAGGCGAGATTTTGCTCCCATATGGGTATTAGCCATAGGACAGGGAAAGTTTTATCTAAAAAGGAACAGTCTGCCATTAGAAATCATTCTGTTAAGTGTAAAGTTGATATTTCCGTTAATAACTTTAAAATTCTTAAATCATTAAAATGTCCGTCCTCTCTCCGTATTTATGAATCTTTGTGCATTAAATTTCTGAATTCCAGCTTAAATATTGATTCCAGCTGTTACCCCCTTTATATTAATTAGAATGCCTACCAACTAAATTTTTCTGTTTTCCCCTTGACCCTGTCTCCTTTTCGCCTCAGTTGTTTGAGGATGTCAAGTGAGCATGGTATGTTTTCGTGCACTTTTGCGTTTTTTCATTTAACTTTTTATTAGTGAAGTTTTTAACTAATTTTTAACTAATTTGTTTGAATGTTTTTAGTTTTAAAGTTTTACTTTTATCATGTTATTTGTCATGTATATAATTTTTAATTTGTTTTTGGCTTATGCTTGTTTTACGCTTTTTAATTTTTATTCTTTAAGTGGTTTTATTCTGTGCTATGAATTAGTTTGTTTTTGACATTCGTATAATTTTTTTATTTTTTTTTGTCATGCATTAATTTTAGCCTTTTATTTTATTAGGCCTTGAAAATGGGTAGAGTTGCCCGAAACGTCGGCTGCAGCCAAATATAATGACTTTCTTGCTCTACGTCTTCGTTTTTATCCTAAATGTATATATATATATATATATACCTTTCTTTTCAACCTTTCAAATGTTCCGTGCGATTACTCCTCATTTCATGAAGGTCAAGCTTGTTGCCTTCATATATATATATATATATATATATATATATATAGTTTGCTTGGACCTTGTGGAGAATGGACGTGTTGTGTCTCTCTCTGTATTAACACCCAAATAAGAAGGAAATAAACTACTCGGCGATTTATTCTGTTTACACCCGAAAGTGTATAAAGTATCAGTGAATCCGTGCATATAAACTATTAAGTGAAATTCAGTAAAATTAAGAAAGTGCAATACGGTTTACATAAATTATCACCAGTTTAACGTATATATTTAAACCTAATACAATTAGCATTCGAGAAATCTTGAAACAAGGCAGGAAAAAGGGCATAAAACGCAAAGGTCAAAAAACCCTCGTGACTCGAAAGGAAAGAAAAGAGAAAGAAAGGAAAAAAAAAAAATTTGTGTGTGCATTTCTTTTCACGTTAATTAATGAATAGCATGACCATGCTCCAAATTCTCACTTAATCTGCAATTTGTGTAATCTGGAAACAACTGAAAATGCAGCAATACGATGCGATTTCTGTTAAAAACTGCATGACTTTATCTGCATGAATTGGGATGTAGGAAAATATCTCTTGTCTCGAAAGCGAAACAGACCGTGGGAATCAAATTTCTGTATGACGCATGTAAACAGACTGTAAACTCCTTCGCGGTATTTAAAGAAATGGAGAAAACAAACTCGAGGGTTACAAAAAAGGATGAAATAAAATTCGGGTGGATGAGAGAAAGGAGGAAACAACGAATAACAATATAATAACGAATAACAATATAATAACGAGTAACAATATAAACAATATAATAAGGAATGAAGACATAGATGAAAGAAAAGAGCTAAGTCAAAGTTGCGAGGTAGTAAAAATGCCCAACGAGCGAAATGATAAAAAGATAATAACTATAAACGTAGGAAATAAAGAGCCAAAGAAAAATAATGATAATACTAAAATTAAGAACTGAAAATAATAGGATAACAAGAAGTAGAAGCGTAGAAAATACAGTATGTAAATACTACGCAAAAGGGAACTGCAGATTTCGGGATGGGCAATGCATCTATGCGCATTCCACATTACGTAACACACATTACACAAGTGGATATTGCAAATTTGAAAAGAAGTACCAGTTTCACCATCTTACTGTCTGCAACACCTATGCAAGATATGGGAGTTGCAAATACGGACAAAAATGCCGTTACGCAACGGGTGAACAGGAAAACGAACATCAAAGAAGGGTACCAAATTTTTAGACGTAGCCAACACAATTCAGCTGCTAAATACTATCCAGCAAATACAAAGTCAGCTGACAAATATAGGAATCCGAGAGCCGGACAGAAGGCACGCACAAAGACACTTCATGCGTTATCGGGACAACAGGTACTGACAAAGATAAAACGAGGCAAATTCTCGGAGGACCACAAGGCAACGAAACCGATACCACCATTGGAAAACGAGTAGGAACTACCTGTATGCGAAAACGATTGAGAAAAAATAAAAATAATCCTAGCCAACATTCAGGGCCTTAAATCAAATCATTCCTAGGACAAAGCTTTATACCTGAAAGGACTCATGCAAGAAGCAGGAGCAGACTTTACATGCCTCAGAGAAACTCATCTAAAGGACTACCAGGCGAACTGTGAAAACTGTGGGTTCTGTGTTGACAAAAAAGAAATACAAATTGATAACTATAACATACTCCGAGCCGACAGAACAGTGAGACGTAAAGGAGGATGTGCTATTTACACACAGGAAAGGCATATGGCAGAAATGACTATAAGTACCTCAAACAACTACGTAGAATGTGTAGCAGCAAAAGTTGAAAAATTAAATATGGTACTAATTGTAATGTACAGACCCCCAAACACACGAACCTCAAAATTTTCAGATTCCATTACAGTTGTAAGAAACTGGGTAAAAACATCTACACTCTTCAACCCCAAATATTTTTCTCTGTGGTGATTTTAATTTTCCATTCATGAAATATAAAAGGATAGGAAAAAATATATGTATACACCAGGACAAGGGGGGCACAAGGGCAGACCAGGAACAGGTAAATATACTACTAGCTGAAGCTGATGAATTTATGTTAATTAACACAAGAAATAACAGAACACACAAGAAAAAACAACTGCCTAGATTTGGTATTCACAAACAACAGCAACCTAATTGATAATGTAGAAATATCCCCAACTATAATATCGGACCACAACATTATTTAAATAACAACCAATATACAAGCAACAAGAAAGGAAAGAAGACGAACAACAGAAAGAAGCAAATTCGAAATTTTTAATTTCCACTCCAAAGCTATAAACTGGGAAGATGTTGCATCCAGCATGGAAGTAATAGATTGGAAACCCATTTTCGAGGCCAAGACAACGGAAGAGATGTTAATGACTTTAGAGGAGAAGACCCTGGAAATTGTGGAAAGACATGTTCCAAAAATACAGCAAAGAGGAAAGAGAAGCAGGTTCGAGGGACAAAAGAGGTCATTGTTCCGAAAGAGAAAAAAGTGACTGCAAAACTAAGTAACTGTAAAGAAAACAACATCAGGAAAATATTAAGTGATAAACTGCAGGGTATCGATGGCGTCATACAGGAACTAATTGAGAAGCATACAGAAAAAGAAGACGACGACGCTATAGAAGCGATAAAGGTTAATTCAATGAAAGTACTTCTATAATTTTGCAAAAAGTAAGTCGAAAAACCATGCGATTATCGTACCTCTAAAAAACGAGAACAGTGCTTTATCTGATGACCTAATAGAAGTATCTGAAATATCAAGAGCTCAGTACGAATCATCTTTCAGTATCCCAAAAACTGACAAACTGATACGCGATAGAAACGCTTTCTTTGAAGAAGAACTACAAGGGGAAAGTATAACGGACTTCGACTTTACGACAGATGATATTACACAAGTTATAGGGAAACTAAAAGCACATTCAGCGACAGGACCGGATAAATGGATTGCCACACTGATCAAAAACTGCAAGAATGCAATTGCTGAGCCCCTCTATTGGATATGGAGATGATCACTAGACACATGAGAAATACCGGGCATCCTGAAGAGCGCAAACATAGTCCCAATTTATAAAGGAGGAGATCGATCCGAGGCCAAAAACTATAGGCCAGTGTCGTTTACATCTCATCTCACTAAAATATTTGAAAGAGTAGTTAGAAAATCTGACTTTTTGGAAACTCAGAAAATATTCAATGATAACCAACATGGGTTTCGGTCAGGCAGATCATGCCTATCACAACTAATGGAACACTACAACAGCATTATTGATGCACCTGAAAGTAATGAAAACTATGATGTAATATACACAAACTTTGCCAAAGCGTTCGACAAGTGCGACCATGGAATCATAATACATAAACTGAAATATATAGGAATAACAGGAAAAGTAGGGAAATGGATATATAATTTCCTTAGTAAGCGGTGGCAAGTCGTTACAGTACAAGGAGTATTTTCAGCAGAATCAGAGGTTCTCAGCTTAGTACCACAAGGAACAGTATTAGCTCCACTACTCTTCATAATCATGCTAACTGACAGAGATGAGGACGTTACCAAAGACAGCACAGTAACATTCTTTGTCGATGACACAAAGATCAGCAGGAAACTAAGAAACCCAGAAGACATAGGATCTCTACAAACCGACATGACCAGAATCTACAAGTGGTCGGAAGACAACAATATGAAGTTTAACATTAAGAAATTTCAGCTGTTCCGGTACGGAAAAAGAGAAGACCTAAAATCCATAGAATATTATACTCCAAATGGCCAGGAAATTCAGAGAAATTCTAGAGCAAAAGAATTAGGGGTTGTAATGACTGATGATGCGAAATTTGAGATACAAAATAAGATAGCAGTAAACAGGACAAAGAGAATAATGGGACAGATATTGAGAACCTTTAAACCAAGGGATAGGAATGTAATGATTCCTCTAATGAAAACCCTGATCATACCCAAATTGGAATACTGCTCGGTCCTAACATCCCCATATAAAAATGAAGACATTAGACAGCTGGAAGGGATTCAGAGAAGCTTCACAGCCAAGATCAACGGGTGCAAAGAACTAAATTACTGGGAAAGGTTACTCGAACTAAACCTATATTCACTGGAAAGGAGAAGAGACACACACACACCATTATTTACACTTGGAAAATAATGGAGAAATTAGTCCTAATCTTACTCTGAACCCTGTAACTCCCCAAACAACGGTAGAAAGTAGAAAAGAAAGAAGACTGTGTCGTGTTCCCAAATGAAATGCTAGACAGAGAGCATCCTTAATCCTGAAAGAAAATAGTTTTGTTTTGAGAGGACGAAAACTGTTTAATCAGCTGCCCAAAGACCTAAGGAACACGAATGGTTTTGCAGTGACATCTTCTAAAGAAGATTAGACGCCTGGCTCAGAACAATCCCCGATGAGCCGGGCGTACCTGGCTATGTGAGGTGGAGAGTACAAGAAACCAACTCACTACTTCACCAGGTCAACTCGAGACAAGCTTGACCTTCGCGAAATGAGGAATCATCGTGCGGAACCTTTGAAAGGTTGAAAGGAAAGGTGTAATATCACTATTAAGCCTAAGGCAGAATTGAATCGTGGCCGCTAAAATTCATAGTATGACATCACACACATACATATATACAAATTTTTATTTATTTGTTTATATATATATATACTGTAGTGTATATGAGGAGAAGAATGGTGCATGAGAGATGGGTTAGGTTAGGTTATTTTTATTCTTTATTCATTTATTTTCCAGTTTAGGCTAGGTTCGGGTAGGCTACTATACTCTATATGTTTAGGTTAGGGCACGCATTTTCTCCTTTTTTTTTGAGGCTGGTTTCCTTTTTCCCCTTTTTCCCATCTTTCCCCTTTCTCCTCACCCCTCACCCTCTCACCCCTTCACCCTTTTCTTCTCTCTCCATTTTTGTGCCCATGCTACTTTTGTGATTCCATTCCGATTATTTCCCACTTGGCGCCATTACATTCCCATTCGCGATCTGAAAGTGGGAATGCACAAAATTGAAATTTCAGAATTTTCTGATGTGGATTATGATAAAAAGAAGTTTGTGACACAATTGGAAGCCCGATGGGTATTTTATATGAAAAAGTAACTTTAAAATCGTAAAATAGGAATGGGAATACATCGATATGAGAATTGTCTCTTTGATATTCCTACTTTCGGGATTCTCATACTTGAACGAAGACTGAAATGAGAGAGACCGGAAAGTGACCGTCCATTTACATTCAGTGATGGTGTTCACAGGATGAAATTCACCAATAAATTTTTTTTATTCGAAATAAAATTTACTTACGCTGTTAAATTTTTATTCTGATTACCCGAATGCACTCTTAATACTCTTTGTATAACGTAGTTAAAATTATATTCCTCATAGGTAAACTATATATATATGAGTTATCCTCAAGTCACTACAGAAATTATCTCTGCACGCCTGAAAAGCTGTCCTGTTTCCCAGCGTCATATTCACAAAAATTATTAGATTTTTTCCCACTAAATATAAAATCGAATATAAATGACAAAATTCTGCAAATCTTTGGATCTAATGTTTCGTTTTAACTATTTAATACTGTGCACCTTATGTAATGTATTTTTTTCTGCATGAAGACTGTTTGTTTGTTTGTTTGTTATAAGTAATTACATGATTACTGTCAGGGAAACTATTTCTTAAAAATCCTTCTCGTAATAGGATATTAAACCTCACATTGAAAACGTTATACTACCATAATTATGAAAAAAAGTTGACAGCCTAAATCGATATTATAAGAATGAGATACTTATTTTTTACAAGCATACAACATGCTCAAATTACTTGAGGAATCCAGGCAGTGTAATTTCGTATCATGTGCGATTTTTGGTTCAGTTTTTATTGACACAGCGGTGGACTAAAACCTTTACCTCTGAATACTGCAAGAACATTCGAACCTGTTTCTTATATTCGGTAAGATACTGATGTGGAAAGAATTTGGTTTCAGCAGTACTACGTACAATAAGCCCTCTTGTCGTTTTGGACTTTCTGCATGAAACTTTTGACCATTCAGTCCTGTCTAAAGGATACTCCTATCTTCACATCTGTAGTCTTCCATGGACTCCTCTGTCACCTGACCTCAGTCCCTGTTATTTATTTTATGACAATAACAGAGAAACAACTCCCACGACATCCAAAATGAGCAACTGAACGTGAAACCCGTTTTATTTCTAGGAAAACGCTGGAGACCGTAATTAGAAGTTATCATACACTGCACGTGTTCGTTACGCAATCGGAAGGACACTGAGCATATTGCGTGACTGTAAGAAACTTCCATCTTTCCACAATAATTGTGCTTAGTTTCATGACCGTAAGTTAATGGACTGATTTTTAATCATATTTTGAAAGTGTAGCATAATAAAAATATCACCCTGTATATGGTGTTTATACTCTCAAGATGCAAAATGTATTTCTATTTTCAAAATTACTACTAATTTTTAAATCAGATACGGTGAAAAGTTTTCCCTCACTCTCGAATTAGTGACAGATCTTTTTCCACTGACTTATAAAAACTGTATCATTGAAAAAGATTACTCGTCAATAGGATTACATTTAAAATGTATCTTATCTAAATTTTTTTAATTTAAGTATATTTTAAATTCCATTAAAATCGTCAGAATTTAAATAAGATCTTAATTTTTGTATTTTGTCAGATTTAAAATTAGAACTTTTAAGAAATCCGAGTAAATGGTATTTGGTCGTCAAAACTGACTCGTTCTTTTCTATTGATTAAGTAATTTTTCCATTTTGTATTTCTTTTCTTTTAATTATTTCTTTTAATTTTGTTTATTTTCACAGGAATTATTTATTTCATTTTTATTTAATGATTTTGTGTCTCGTGAAACGATGATCAAATTTAATTTTATGACAGCTATTTCGTCCTCTTTATTATTTGTATTATATATTATAAGTAATTAATTCAGTATTCTGTATAGGGTCTATTAATATCGAAGGTATCCATAATTTCATTGCCGTAAGTCAGGTACATGGATTAAATAGAAAGATTAAATGAAACACTTCACTGACTTATGGGATACCCTGTAATGGCTGCGGATATATCAAAGCATTCTCCAAACTTCATAAAACTTAGAAACAGAACTGAGTCAAAACGATGATCCTTCAACACCTTTAAATAGTGGGAAAATTCTGAGGAAGCGAATCTGTTCGGTTGATAGAACTCCATTTTGAAACACCCGAGATTAAGTGCCAATATAACCCTATTCGGGTATTGATTACATACCAGGAACTTCACTACAGATAGTGAGGTAATTAACCACTGTAAATTATTACAGGAATTCGTGACTCGGGATACAAATTAAATTGAACTCCGAAAGTGGAATTTTAATGTAATGAATTTAGTCGAGATTAATTTTATCCTTTGGCAAATCTCTCTCACTGGAAATAATAAAAATAATTCCAAATTCGCGTTTTAAATAAGTCTATTTGCATTTACAGATATAATAAATTTATATTATAATATATGCAAAATATAGGAAATTAATATCATACCTTTTTACTGATCTTTCTTTCAAATTAATTTTAATATATACGAGTATATACAGTATATACTGATATATATATATATATATATATATATATATATATATATATATATATATATTATATAGGATATATGTAATAATTCTAGTTTTAATATACAAGAAAAGTTTTTAATATTTGCTTTATTAACTTACTTTTGTTTAATTATATGAGAGAACTCCTTCTAATTAGCTAGACAGAACTAATAACGAATATCATTTGAGACTGTTTTGTAGCTTTCAAAAATTCAATTTAAAGTAATGAATCTGAGTAAAATTGTAAGATTCGCGAATTCAGATGAAAAAAAATGCTCAGTTTTTGCACACGTACGCTTTCAATGAAATTTGGACTTAAGAAATCGGATGAAACAAACGTTTCGTCGGGGAATTGAAAAAGAATTCGGGGCGTTCAGTGGAAGTCGGACGAAAATTAAAGACTTGATGAAGAATGAATCATTCATTTGTTGTATAACGAAGGCATTCAATACAAAGTCTGCACCCATCATGCACAACTACATAACTTGCGTAGTGATCATGTTGCGTCATAGGATGAAGTTTATTTACATAAATTTTGGAAATTTCTTTTTCAAAACGGGTGATAGAGAAACTTTGGTGCTACTGTAGTATGCGGTCTACCTACGATTGGTTAGGTTTAATCATGATATTTTCGTTAAAACTAACGAAAATATCATGACTAAACCTAACCAATCGTCAAGGGCGATTGACAATGGGATGTAAACAAACAATTAGTAAACAAGATAAGAAGCTATAATTAAAAGGTAGACCGCCGAATCGTAGGTAGACCGCATACTACATTTGCACCATTTACTTCTTATCTTATCAACACTTGACTTGTGTGAAAAATGCGTCCGGCTAAAAGGCAATTTTTTTTGTGTGCATAATAATAACCCTTAAAAAGAATAAGACAAGAATAACACACAAAAAAAAAACATTTGGCGTTAAAATTTCAAAGTTAGAATAAAAAATATTTAGCGGCGGCTTTTAACATGTATAGGGTGGGGCACGGGAATCAAGTGTTTTTTGAATAGCTAGTAATCGGCCATTAGGAATGGGAGGGGCGTGCGGTAGGTAGCATTCCATTCCTGGGTTCATAGCATTTAACTTTAACTAACACTCACCTTTATCTTTCAGGTGCCATCATGGAGCAGTGGACGTTAGAACACCGCATGTTCGCGTATGATCATTTTGTTAGGAGTGGCGAGTCAGTGACAGCAGTTCAGCGTGCGTTTCGCCGCAGATTCAACATTCATCGAAATGACTCTGTTCCCGCTCGTGACACAATCTTACGTTGGGTTAACAATCTTCGAACAGGAGGCTCAATAATGAAAACAAAACCGAAGGGGCCGCAACGCACTGTGCGTACTCCAGAGAACGTTGAAAGGGTCAGACAAGCGATGTTGCAAAGCCCAGGCCGCTCTGCTCGGAGACATTCAGCTGCACTCGGAATCAGCAATCGTACTGTTAGACGGATTTTGCATGAAGAATTACATTTTCACCCATACAAGTTAGCGATGGTGCAGGAATTGAATGTAAACGATTGCCCCAACGACTGAATTTTGCACAGGAAATGCTTGCACTTTATGAGCAGAATGAAAACATGATGGTGGTAATGAGTGATGAAGCCCATTTCCACCTTAATGGGGCCGTCAACAATCAAAACTGTCGGTATTGGGCTGCTGAAAATCCGCGACAACTCCATGAAAAACCGCTGCATAGCCCTAAGGTTACAGTTTGGTGCGCGGTGGGAAAGTTTGGCGTCATCGGTCCCTATTTCTTCGAACAAAATGGGGTTACCGTTACCATAACATCTGGGCGTTACATTGAGATGGTGAACACCTTTTTCATCCCTGAGTTACGAAGAAGGCGTATTGCTCGTCGACATTTGTGGTTTCAGCAAGATGGGGCCACGCCACACACCGCCAGAGCGTCAATGGCTGTTCTTCGCCCCCTGTTTCCCAACCATCTCATTTCGAGATTTGGTGACATTGCATGGCCCCCTCGGTCCCCTGACTTGTCCACATGTGACTTCTTTCTATGGGGGTACCTCAAGTCACGTGTCTACGAGGACAAGCCCCGTACATTAGATGCATTGAAGGAAGCGATCCGTCAACAAATCATCCAAATCAACAGAGACCTGCTGGGAAGAGTGGAGGCCAATTTTCGTAAACGCCTTCAACAATGCGTCGACGGCCAAGGACATCATATGCCAGATATAATTTTCGGTACATGATTATTATGACATGAAATGCTATGTTCTTACGAATGTTGTTCTACCAATATATTTTCTTTACAAAAATAAATATCATTTTCCTGATTATTCCAAAAACACTTGGTTCCCGTGCCCCACCCTGTACATTGAGACTAGAATTTTCATCAAAATGTGGGAAATTCTTTCATCGAACAAATGCCTTCAGGTGATGACAGTATTTTCATCAAACTTTGATGCTTGATGAAATACGTTTCAGGGAACTAATTCATTAAAAATAATTTAATCAAAGTAGGTGGCGCCATCTATTGGTGGATATGCTAATTAAATACCACTTCAGTTTATTTTCATAAACTTAGTGTAATTACAAGCATATCAATTTTGGGTCAGTCATAGACAAAATACTAACAGCAATTTAAATTTCAAGATTAAATACATTAAATAAATGTACCTTACCTCAGTGACAATCGAACCAATGCCACTAAAAGTTTGAATTCTGCGAGCTGCCATGTTACCCACTTGGTCATGAGACTTTAAGATGTACTAAGAGAGTTTTGTATATTACTCTTCGAACTGGCTTCAGTATGTATATTTTAATATGTACTGTATATTGTTTCTGTTCACGCATATATATATATCTATTTATATAATGAAAGATGAATCATCAAGGGTCTCTCATGAGTCACTTCATGATTTTAAATCCAAATTAATCATCAGGAGTGTTTTGATGACAGATCGCTTATAATCGCGATGAAAATTCTAGTCTCAGTGTATTAAAGTGACATGTGGAAACTGAATCTGCAAAACAACATTAAAGCGCTTAACGAGTTTTCTTTCTAAGAGTTGCCGCTAAATATTTTTGTTTCTTTAAACTTTGAATTTTAACGCCAAATATTTTTACTATGTTATTCTTGTATTGTTCTTTTAAAGATTTATTATTATGCACACAAAAAGAAAAGATTTGCCTTTTTGCAGGAGGCATTTTTCATACTATGATAGTTCATTATTTTTGTAGGTAACGCTTTTGAATCTTTTCCTTTATAGCACCCCATTGTTTTACTGTGTTAATTGAATGCCCGGTTAGGCCAACTGTACGCCCTTGACGATTGGTTAGGTTAAGTCGTGATATTTTCGTTAGTTTTAGCGAAAATATCACGACTCAATCAAACCAATTGTCAAGGGCGTACAACTGAAAAGAAGAAATTAGGGGTGCTATAAAGGAAAAGATCCACGCTTTTTTGTTTTAATACAAATTTTGCACAAATTTATCGCACATCCTACCTTTTCAACAGAAATTTTTAAGCCAGTGAGAACTTAACATTTACTTTAAGCTCATGAACCACTTACATTTTGGGTGCAGCTTAACAAAATTGGTTTCACTAGCTTTGGACGTGAAGCTCAAAATTTTTATGGATGTAGTAGTTTTGTAAATTTATGTACTAATTTGCTTTTCCTCAACTTCACAAAATATTATAAAATTCTGTACAATCGTGGCTGACTAGATGCACAAAATTATTTATTATTTTTATCCCAAGCTGACGTTTCGTGAAGAAGCATGACGGTGGGCAGAGCTTAGAACTCTCGTCGAATAAGCTCCGTCACGCGGACGGACGGCTTACTCAGCTGGACAACTTTTCGCTAAATAAAGTTGCCTCTAAACTTTTTTGTAATAAACAAATTTGTTCGATATTTATAAGAAATTACTCGCGACAAAATCTTATATCTTTCGGGGTGTGATGCATTTCTTCTGGAAAAAGTTATAGCCCTCAGAAGAGCCGTCCGCGAAGTGCTAGTCGGGGTAAAAAAGATTTGTCCACGATAAAAGATCCTACTGCATGCTATGATCGAAAACAAAACGCGTTCAAACTTGAGCGAACATGTCAATGACGAGATTTGTCGGTTCAGAAGAATTTTATCATGTGTGTGTTGTTTTCCGTTCGTTTAAAGAGGGATACACAGTTTGGGAGCAGGACTATCCCAAATCTCCTCCCCTTTTACTCGTCTTCCGAAAACAGAAAAGGTAAATTACACTTTATCGAAATCTTTTTTCTTAATATTTAAAATCGTTGCTCGTAAATTGAAGATTTTGAAGCGAAAAACGTTTCTTAATTAAATTAGAATAAAACTTCCTCAAAAGGTAATCGCTAATGAAGTTCATTTTGGCCAATTTGAGCCAAATAAACACTAATTAAGTGGAAGTTCGCAAAAGGTTTGAAGAATTATTTTATTTTGCAGATAATGGAAATAAAATAATTATTTATTTATTTCGGTAAACTATTTATAAGTTTAATATTGATTATCGGCGTTGTGTCAGAGGAACACTAAACTAACACGTCATTCTCTCTCAGAGATCCGTAAATGGATATCATGTTTACACTTTTTAATTGTATTTTCCTTTTCGTCTCCTGAATAATCAAATGATATGTCCAGTATACACACACACACACAGGGTGTTTCACAACCGGTCTGTCATACTTTGGGAGGTGATTTGGGGGGGTGATATCGAGTAAAAAGGTTAATACAAAATAGGTGCTACAAGCGGTAGCTCGCTATCGCTCGCGACCGTTGTACAACTTGGCCCTCCGGGCAGGTAGCCCTCCAGGCAGGTAGCACTGTGATCCAGCTACAAAATTTTAAAAAACGCCATTACCCCCATTACCCCCCACCCCTCTCCCCCATTACCCCTCACTCCCCCACTCCCTCATTACCCCCACACACAAAAGTAAAAAACGCCATTACCCCCATTACCCCCACCCCTCTCCCCCATTACCCCACCCCTCTCCCCATTACCCCCACCCCCACTCGCACAATTACCCCACCGCCTCCCCCACTACCCCCGGACGGGTAGCACTGTAACATATAGTACTACCCGCCTTCCGGGCGGGTAGCAGTATATGTCACAGTATGTGTGAAGCTCAAGATTTTCACGGCTGCGTTCTTTTCTGTAGTTTTATCGCGGTGCTGGGGTCTTCGGACCCAGTAATTGTGACCTAGGACCGGGAAACTTGACAGAGCACATCGGCAGTTCATGGGCTATCAGTTGGTGGTGGTTGCAGAATTTTCCGATGTGCCGTTTAGTCTGTGCACGGTTCCGAAGAAAGCGGACAGACAGACACACAGACACATTTTAGCTCAATAGTATATAGGATTTCCAACCGTTGCGGAACTACGGACGTTATAAGATGTGCAAACAACAAATCCCTACTTGTGTGTAATTCAATAGATGGCAGCACTGGTGGTAGTTTCGGTTAACGAAGTTACCACTACTAATCCTCAGTTTTTTTCTTTTAGTTGGCTCTGATCTGTGGTACGAGACACTGTGTTGCGCTAAGGTGAACAACCAAAATGAATCAACAGTTCACACCCGCTGAATACGCTGATATCCATTTCATTTATGGTAACAGCAGGACGGCAGTTGAGGAATATCGAAGATGTTTTCCAAACCGCCGAATACCGAACAGGCAAGTGTTTAGTGACACACACCAGAGATTAAGGGAAACAGGGACAATTGTTGCACGTAACCAAGAACATGTAGCACGACGGCCCGTTGCTGTGGAGAAGAGCATACTGGGTCTAGTATAACGTAGACCAATTACCAGTGATTGAAGGACTTCCAGACGAATTGGTGAATCCGAATCATTTGCAACGTGTGCGAGCTCTTCAACCGGATGATTACGATAAAAGTGTTCAAGTTTGCCAGTGGATGGTTATGCATCGCCAAATTGCCGCTTTTGATGGAGGGCGTGCCCATGGAGATAAGGCGCAGGATGTTCTTTCAGCACGATGGAGCGCCACCACATTTTGGTCGTCATGTTACGGATTACTTGAATCAGCGACACGGGAATCGTTGGATTGGTCGTGCTGGTCCAATATCGTCGCCCCCGAGATCTCCGAACCTAATCCCGTTAGATTTCTTTTTATGGGACCTACCTTATGAAAGAGATGGTCTATACTCTACAAGACCAAAGTACGAACGAGAGAGGAACTCCTACGTCGGATTATGGATGCCGCTGCTTATATACGAGAACACCCCGAAATGATTCACTGGGCAGTGGATTCTTGTTTTGAACGAACAAGGCTGTGCATTGAAAACCGAGGCCGACATTTTGAACATTTATAAGGTGTATCTCATAAAATGTAGCAATAAATACATCAGGTTAATACTCTCGTTTATTTTTTTCCGTGCATCTTAAAACGTCCGTAGCTCCGCAACGGTTGGAAATAGCACCGATGTTGTATTAACTTTTTTACTTGATATCACCCCCCAAAGTATGGCACATCGGTTGTGAAACACCCTGTATATGTTTTATACAGTTTTATTCCGATTTAATTAAGAAACATTTCAACAACTTATAGTTGGTTCTTCGATATAAGCAAAGCATATGATAGAGTAAATCACAATTTAAAAGTTTAGAAGACAGAAATGAATTAAATATATCGAAATTTCAGTACACTTCAAACTTTTATGGTTAGATGAGGAACTGTACTGTCCAAGTGTTTTGGTTCTTCATGCGGAGTCAGGCAAGACTCCCTGCTCTCTCCTCTACTGTTGTATGTGTATATTGATTGCTTAATTAGTTCTGTTAATGAGGCATGAGTGGGATGTTGTATAGATAACATGAGTATTAATAAGCCTTTCAGTTAAAGGTCTGGGTCACCTTATAAATTTTAGAAATTATATTCACAGAACTATGATACTAATTTCAGAAAAACTAAGGTTATGCAGTTCCATCCCAAAACCTCAAATCAAACAGCTAATATTATTTTCAAATTGAAAGGTGAACCAATAGAGCAAGTACAAGAATTTAAGTATTTGGTCAGATTATCATCATTTCTTTGAGTGGCGACTCAGACATAAGAAAATAATATTAGTTTTTGTGTTAAAGTAAACAGGATTATAAGGAACTTAGATTCAAGTGAGGTCTACATCATGGCCAATATCGTAACATCGCCTCCCATCGAATAGCGAAGTTAAGCGACATTTGTTCTGTTCATTATAATTGGATGGGAGATCGTCCTCCGCTTCCAAATTATATAGCGGCCCGTGGTTCGGATCCCACGTAAAACTATAGGTCCACTCCGTCGTATGACCTTAGATGTTGCGAAGAAGATTAAACAATACGCACACCTGTTTTGTATCGTTTACTTCGTTTACTATGGGAGCTGAACCAGCAGTTTCTTCATCCTCAAACATTTCTTCAGCAATACACTTCGGGTCCTTCGTCTGCGACATCTACAAACAAACATTTCTTTCGCGAGCTTTCTTCTCCACACTTTGGAAGAAGATGACCTCACAGCATACCTTGGAGGCATCGCTCTTAACTTGCTTGCCTCAGTGACACGATAGCTTCCATTATCCAAAGTGAAATTCAGTCAGACAAGGCGTGACTCACACTCCGCTTCGGTGCGGTCTTCACATGTCATTTCAAGGTCTAAAAGAACTCTCAGGTATGTTGATTGTAAATTAACATTGCATTGTTTTAATTTAGTGACATATTTATTTTATCATAAAAGCTTTTCCTTTCTGATACATCATTGTATCGTCAACAGCATTCCATAAGTTGGGTCGGTTTTCAAACATACAGTTCGGTACAGTATCGTACACCACATATTATGCTTTCCACAATTTATAAAGGTTACACTGGCCAACAAAATGAATTTTTTCTCATCACAAACATGATCACACTTTTCTTAATGCATTTTTCGCGCTGATTCCGAATCTGGTTTTATTGTTTTCCGAGCACGTATAGTTATATAGATACACTGGTTTTGATATTTTTAAGTTTTTGATATTGCTATAAGAAAATTTATGGATGTATAGATCACACTTAGGAATGCTAAACAACAAATACATCATATACCTTATTCAATGTACTTATAAATAAAGAATATATACATTATTTTATTAAAAGCGCTGTGAGTGTGATTTCCTTTTGTAAATTTGGCCTGGATTGTCACGATACAGCATCCAACAATGGTCTGCCATCATGCTTTCATTCCAATATCCTTGGTAGCGCTTCTCCATCATCTGAATATCTTGATGGAAGCGCTCTCCTTGCTCGTCACTCACTGCACCAAGGTTTTCAGGAAAGAAATCTAAGTGGGAATGCAGGAAGTGAATTTTTAACGACATTCGACACTCCATTTCTTTGAAGGCATCAAGGAGGGTCTTGACTCCATCCTTATACGCAGGTGACTTGTGCTTCCAAGAAAGTTTTCACATATCCATTTGAACGCCAGCCAAGCTTCAATTCCAGCGGACTTAGGACTTTTTCAAATTCAGTGTCATTCAAAACCTCCTTATTTGTGGCCCAACAAAAATTCCTTCCTTCAATTTTGCTGGCAGTAACCTTCGGAAATTTCCTTGAAAGGTATTGGAACCCTTCAGAATTGACTTTACCCATTGCTTAACAAAATTCTTCATTAAACAAGTTTAATGTGAAGAGGTGGCAGATAGATCTTTTGGGGATCCACTAAAGGATCCCAAAGTGGCCAGTCACTTTTGGTGTAATGTTCTATAGTGGTGCGACTGTCCCACAGGCAAAGGAAACAACAAAATTTTGTGAATCCTGACTGCATACCCATAAGCATTCCTATAACTTTTAGATCTCCACAAACATTCCATTGATGACTGTCGTATTGATTGCCTTAAGTAGTATATCCGTATTGTCATATGTCTCTTTTAGATGGACGGAATGGGCAATGGGGATGGATGGCATTATATTACCATTATGCAAAAGAACTGCTTTCAGGCTTCTCTGCGACGAATCAATAAAGAGGCGCCACTCAGATGCCACATACGTCTGAGATATGGCTGTAAATAGTCCATTGATGTCATGGCAATAACAGTGAGGACCGTCTACTGAAAAGAATGCTGTTAATTCAAAATTCCGCTTTCGGTAGTAACTAATACGAACATTGTTCTCAAGTAAATTGTTCTCCTTTAGTCTTGAGGCGAGAAGCTCTGATTTCTCTTTAGACAGCGATAAGTCTCTAACAAGATCATTCAACTGTCCTTGGGTTAACTTTTTAGGCTCTAAATGTCTACCTTCAAAAGTGTACTCTGGTTCTGTAGATGGTCCGGAAACGCCAGTTGCACCTTCATCACTTTCCATGTCATCTATGATAGAATCTAGCCTATCACTTGGGGGAATTGGAATGGGCAATGTTTCATCATGTTTTACTGGTCTACGTGCTGAATCCAAGTTTGGATATACAATCTGGTGTTTGTTCTTGGCAGAAAACCCCATTAAGTTCACACTACAAAAATAACAGTCTTCATGATGATCTCTCGGCTCCCTCCATATCATGGGTATGGCAAATGGCATTGAAGCTTTCTTTTTGTTAAGCCAATCACGTAATCCATTTGAACAGCCAGAACAGATTTGATGTGGCGCCCATGGTTTCTCTTGGTCACCTAGATGGCAACCAAAGTATAGCTTGTATATTTTCTTAATGTCGGTTGTAATACTTCGTCGCTGTGTTTTAGTTGTCAACTGGCCGCATACGAAACAGAACTTGTCGGGGTCATTCTTACATTGTCGAGGCATGTTGACTGACCTGAGCAAACTATAAATTCAAAAAAAATGTACACGAACTTGACATAACAAGTTCTTGGACTGGACTGATCTTTTGACACACAAAGCACGGCGTTGTTGCCTGAATCACAATGCTGCTAGACGTAAAAGCTCACATCTGAAATACATAAGATGTATAATTAAGATAATTGAAATAAATAAGATGAATAAACTAAAAAAACACAATAAAATAAACACAATCAAATGTTGAAATATTAGTATTTTGCCTATTTAAAATGGTTAAATCTGTGTAGTTATATATATGCCTTCATCTTGAAAACTATACGTGCTAGAAAACATCTGAATGCAGTTTTGGAATCAGCGTGAAAAGTGCTATCCAGCCACCACAAACTTTACTCTGATGAAAAATCTTTGTTGACCAGTGTTATTTATGTAAAATGATGGTTGCAAATATATTAATGTATCTTATATTGACTGGGTATTATGCTGCATTAGTTATTTAGGGCTTATTTTAGTCTTTTCGAAGGTTGTTTATGAACTTGTTCATGACCGTACGTACATATTACGGTGACCAGATCCGATAGTCACGAGGATCGAAATTCTCACGAGTTGCAGACGGCGCAACCGCCCAATTATTTCGAAATTTCGTTACCTCATTGTATTTAATTAATCTGATTACATTATTATACGGATTACCGTCAATCTGCCAATATATATATATATATATATATATATATATATATATATATATATATATTATATATATATATATATATAATACGAAGACTGAAGTAAAGTGTACAGCCCAAAAGAGAGTTCATCTTCTCATCGCAAGGCAACTCCTGAGTATAACACCACCAGGAAGTAAAAATCTTATTTTTAAGTGGGGCCTTTGACCGAGACTCGTTTTATATACTGAGCTTTTCAGAAAATGCACTTGTTAATTCTCAAGTGAATTGTATAATAGAAAACTACAATAAACATAAAATGATTTTTATATGAAGACTGGAGTCATTTCTAAACCATATATTTTAATTTCCTCGCAAAACGTGCTCCTTCAGCTATGCAGAATAATACTTAGCAAATCTATTTTGAAATGGCGGATGTTAATACGCAAATCCTTGGAATTTACTGTGTGTATAAAGGCGTGAAATACTTTAAATTAAATTGAAATGACATTTTCAACTCACAATTTTAATGATAAATGTTAAGAATATGTTCACACGGTTGCTACAGCCAGTGTGCATGAAACGTTTGAGCCTGAGTCACTGCCGCCACGCGACATACCTCTATACATTTACAGTTTATAACGCCGTTTTTAATTGTATATTTAAATTTTTGGTATTTGTGTTTATATTTCTAATTGTATTTATATGGACGAGCGTAAGTTTTCTGGATGACACAATATGCGTCATCGTATAAACAAATAAAGTTGGCAGAAACCACAATATGAGATATTTTGGAGGGGATAGCAATATTTTTCGCGATTGTACGTTCTTAAATATTTTACCCGTCACTGACAAACAAGTGCTTATGCACACCTCCTGTCAAATATTACACAATGGCAAATATTATACAATGAACGACTCTTTTCAATAACACCTGAATTTGAAATGAACACTCGGAAATGGTCATATCAAAAAATTAATGCACGAGTAAGTAAAACTTTACCATAATTTACATGGGACGTATCAAACCATGTATTATTTGCAAAAACTTTACTTTTTTCTACGTGAAGGTCAAAATATGAATATAAAAACCCACTCCAATAGACAGAGTTTATTTCCACAACAGTTTCGATGCCCACTGGCATCCTCTTCGGGTGGATATAGAAAAACGAATGAACCAAAAACAAGAGGGAAAACAGTCCAGGGACCATTAAGAAATTCGCACCAAGGTTAGATCCCGTTCTCCCGACACTGGAAGGGCATTTTTATTAAACGGACCCACTTATAAGTACATTCGCATAAATTTAAAACTATCTTCTTGTTCTAAACATACAGATTCTATTATTTTTTACATAATTATTACATTTATTATTAAATTTATTACATTTAATATTGCATTATTATTTATTACAGAAATTATAAATTTATTATTACATTGTTGTTTATTATACATAAATTATAAACCGAAAAACGAATGAAAAAGGCGAGAAGGAAACAATCCAGAGACCATTAAGAAATTCGCACCTAGGTTAGATCCCGTTCTCCCGACACTGGAAGGGCATTTTTATTAAAGGGTCCCACTTATAAGTACATTCGCACAAATTAAAAATATCTTCTTGTTCTATACATATAGATTCTATTATTTTGACATAATTACTGCATTTATTATTGCATTAACATTTTTTTAACATTTATTATTATTACCTTTACACTAATTATTACATTTATTTTATTACCTTTATTATTACATTTATTTTATTACCTTTATTATTACATTTATTGCATTTATATTTATTTCTACATTTATTACTTCCATTATTACATTTACATTTACGTTTCGTTATGTAGATGATATGTAATTTGGTTTCGTTATGTAGATGATATTTTCTCATTTTGGCCTGACCACTGGAACAACTTTGACACTTTCTTTCAGTCATTAAATAATCTTGTTTTCTCTATTAAATTTAATTAAATATGAATGGGAGAACGACAAACAATTACCTTTTCTAGATGTTTTGGTCATTAACGAAAGCGGAAAGCCCAATTTCACGGTCTGTAGAAAACCTACTCATTGTAATTCGTACATTCATTACACTGTGTAACACTGATTCTGTTTATATAGATTGTTTATGTTTTTATATGCATTTGTGGGCGCTGAGTCCAAATCTGGCCTTGGTTTGTGTGTATCATCAATGGTTTCAGAGATAATCCATTTTTCATGTTTTACCAGTATAATGTTATTGTGGGCGCAGCAATATCAGAATAATCAGGAATTGTTGAGAACAATCCGGATGTTCGTTGACAGTTTCTTGCTCTAGAAATTGCCCGAAACTTCCACTGTGCTATATAAAGAAGAGCGCAGAGTCTGAGAAGTCAGTAAGTGTGAGCACACAAAGAAAGCAGGTTGTTTGTCTGATAGTTACCAGCATTGAGGTACTGTGTTTCTGTGCTTCTCTGTACTGACGATTTGAGTGTTATCGATATTTTTTTATTGCGAACATTATTTCAGTGTTGTGAATACATCTTTTTTCTGGAATCTGTAATCTGTTGCAGATTTAATAACTCTTCTCTCTATATCTGCAGGTTATGATTAATGTAGTACAATTTGGTAAAGAGAATGGCAACTAGAGCTTGTAAACACTCGCCGGATATATTCTGCTACGTTTGTGGGTATTACATAGGCCCCAAGCAAGTATCGCACAATATTGTGAAAGGCACCAAGTTCTGGATCGCGTATCGGCTCTATTTTGGTATGCCTATGGGTGACCAAGATAAGCCCTGGGCACCCCATGTGATCTGTGGAAGCTGCCGCTCCACACTTGAAGGGTGGCTGCGGGGAGTACGCAAGGCAATGCCCTTTGCGGTACCCAGAATATGGAGAGAATCAAAGAGCCACCACGACGATTGCTACTACTGCATGGTAGATGTTTCTAAGTACAGGAAAGTTAAAGGAAGGAAGACTCTCCAGTATCCAAGCATAGCGCCGTCCATAGCTCCTGTACCACATGGCGAAGGTCTTCCAATACCACGTCCGCCAGAACAGGTATCTATCCATTACTTTACCTTTTGTATTTACAGACTGTGGGTCATTATGTGTCGATTTTTCTTAGTGCTGATGCTCTTCTACATATATAGCTATGCCTATATTTTGTTTCTTTGCTTTGCAGGTTGAAAATGAGGATGCAGCTAGCTCATCTGAGATGTCGGCTGGTGAGGACAGTCATGATGAAGAATATACAGTAACTTTCAGTACAAACCCTCACTTTCCAAATCAGAGGGAATTGGACGACTTAATTAGAGATTTGGGTCTGACGAAATCAGGGTCTGAGCTTCTGACCTCCAGACTCAAAGAGTGGAATTTGCTTGGAGAAGACTGCAAGAGCACTGTATACCGAAAGCGGCATGAAGAGTTTGCAAGGTTCTAAGATGTCAATGGCTCTCTCTGTTATTGCAGCGAGGTTAATGGTCTATTCACAGCTATTGGGTTAACACATATACCCTCAGAGTGGCGCCTGTTTATTGACAGTTCAACTCAGAGTTTAAAAGCTGTTCTACTCCACAATGGGAACAAATATCCATCTAAACCAGTTGCACACTCTGTTCAAATGAAAGAGGACTTTGAAAATGTCAAACAACTGCTCACTGAAATCAGGTATGAACAATATAACTGGGCCGTGTGTGGTAATTTCAAAATTATTGGTTTCCTGTTAGGTTTACAAGGAGGGTTTACTAAATATTCATGTTTTCTTTGCCTGTGGGATAGCAGGGCTTCAACTGAGCAATATAAAACAGTTCAGTGGCCTCCACGTGAAGGACTGCAACCAGGAAAGTACAATGTACTCAGGGAACCTCTTGTGAAGCCTGACATAGTTCTGCTACCACCTCTCCATATTAAGTTGGGTCTAATTAAGCAGTTTGTAACTGCGTTAGATTTTGGAGGGGAAGTTTTCCAACAGATTCGGGTCATGTTCCCTAAACTCTCTGAGGCCAAAGTCAAGGCTGGCATCTTTGTAGGACCACAAGTCAAGGCGCTGTTGAATTCAAAGAACCTTGAAGCCAAGATGACTCCAATCGAAAAAGAGGCTTGGTGTGCTTTCCGTGATGTGGTTCGTGGGTTTTTAGGCAACCATAAAGCACCAAACTATAAGGAGTTAGTGTCAAACTTGATTAAGTGCTATGGCAAAATGGGGTACCGTATGTCTTTAAAATTACACTATCTGCGTTCACATCTAGACTTTTTTCGTGATAACCTGGGCGATGTGAGTGAAGAACATGGCGAAAGATTTCATCAAGATATTCAAACGATGGAGGAAAGGTATCACGGCCATTGGGATGCTTCCATGATGGGAGACTACGTATGGTCGCTGATCAGAAAGGATAAGAATGTTCATACGCAGAAGTCGCGTTCTTAAGTGCATTTTTAAGGAACGCACACTACATAACGAGGCTTGTTATTCTCTTATCGGTTCTCTTCATGATATATATTATATTCTTTGCACCATTTTGGGTTTGTCAAACAATTTTGGCTCAATAAACATTAATTTCCAATAGTATTTTTATTTTCAGAAAATATTTATGTTAGCCTTCTTTATATACTTTGCCATATGAAAAGTGTGATAACCTATATTTTTGAAACAGTTGATGATAGAGCAAAACCAATATCATTTTTGAAATCAGCGCCCCGAAATCATTAAGAAACGACAGAAAAATCACAATAAACAGAAAAATTTTCAAATTTTGTTACCCAGTGTTATTTTTCATATCATGATGAAGGGGTTAAACGCTCAATTATTTCTTCCATGTTTCTAAGAGCACTCAGGATTTGTAGCCCACATTTGCTGGACCAGGAAAATTCAAAGATTTCGAACATTTTTAAGGATTTAAAATATCCTGAGTGGTTTATCAGAAAGGCGTATTTTAAAGCCAGAAAATCTTTTTATGCCCCTCGGGAACCTTCAGTTAACCAAAAACAATATGTGAGTTTGCCTTACATTGCCGGCTTAGAAAGAGGAAAACCGTTGACGAAAGATTTTAAGTTTGCTTTGGCGTTCAAATATTCGTCTACCGTGAAAAGTAAATTGGTTAGGAATAACGTTGCAAAACAGAAACAAGCCTGTGTCTTCAGCATTCCCTGTAAAAGTTGTGATTTAGTATACGTAGGAGAAACTGGAAGAAATACTGAAACCCGTATTAAAGAACACAAATATGCCTTCAGAAGTTGTAATACTAATAATGCCATTTTTTATCACGCCAGCCAAAATAATCATGTTGTAGATTGGGAATCAAGTAAAGTGCTTTATAAATGTAATAATTATGTCAAAAGAAAAATAATAGACTCTGTATGTATAGAACAAGAAGATAATTTTAATTTGTGCGAAGGTACTTATAAGTTGGACCCTTTAATGAGATTCTTGGTAAAAAAATCCCTTACGGCGTCGGGTGAACGGATTCTAACCTAAGTGTGAATTTCTTAAAGGTCTCTAGATTGTTTCCTTACTCGCTTTTGATTCATTCGTTTTTTTTTCTCTGGTAAAATGTAAATGGAATAATAAACGTAAATGTAAATGTAATAATGGAAGTAATAAATGTGGAAATAAATATAAATGCAATAAATGTAATAATAAAGGTAATAAAATAAGTGTAATAATTAGTGTAAAGGTAATAATAATAAATGTTAAAAAATGTAAATGCAATAATAAATGCAGTAATTATGTCAAAATAATAGAATTTGTATGTATAGAACAAGAAGATAGTTTTAATTTGTGCGAATGTACTTATAAGCGGGACCTTTAATAAAATGCCCTTCCAGTGTCGGAAGAACGGGATCTAACCTAGGTGCGAATTTCTTAATGGTCTCTGGATTGTTTCCTTCTCGCCTTTTTCATTCGTTTTTCGGTTTATAATTTCTGTATAATAAACAACAATGTAATAATCAATGTAATAATAAATTTATAATTTCTGTAATAAATAATAATGCAATATTAAATGTAATACATTTAATATAAATGTAATAATTATGTAAAAAAAAAATAATAGAATCTGTATGTATAGAACAAGAAGATAGTTTTAAATTTGTGCAAATGTACTTATAAGCGGGTCCTTTAAATAAAAATGCCCTTCCAGTGTCGGGAGAACGGGATCTAACCTAGGTGCGAATTTCTTAATGGTCCCTGGACTGTTTTCCCTCTTGTTTTTGGTTCATTCGTTTTTCTATATCCACCCGAAGAGGATGCCAGTGGGTATCGAAACTGTTGCGGAAATAGACTCTGTCTATTAGAGTGGGTTTTTATTATCACATGTATTATTTTTTGATTGGGCCACTTTAAATGAACATTTTTTCCAACAGCGCATAACCACAAATATTTAGCTTTTTTATACAAACTGCATATCATTTTGCATTTTGTGTAAATCATCACATCTTTAGTAAACTCACTTAAATTGTAAATATGCTATTAATTCAGTCTCATTTTTGTATTAATTTTATTAAATCTACAAACGGCTTAGACACATCTTCACCTCACGATTATATATATATATATATATATATATATATATATATATATATATATATATATATATATATACACACACGCACACACATATATATATATATATATATATATAGGAAGCCTAAAGTAGTACGAATGTAACTGTCATTGAAACAGCTTCCTCTCTTAGGGAGGAAACACAAACTTGCAGTACAACTTGCTCCTCAAGACTCATGCACCAGGACTGATAATAACTGGAGGTGTCTGCGATAAAATGAACAAAAATTGCAAGAAATTGAATACATATATGGATGTTCTTTTGACTGGACTAACTCAGAGCATTGTTGCTTTCAGTGGTGATGAACTACGTACGGAAGCCTCGTCAGTACCTTGATCTCGTATTTGCATGACATTGTTACTGCAAGCTGCTCGTATCCTGAAATGGGCGTATGGGACGAATAATGTTCTATGTGAAAAGGGGTTTAACTCTTCATACTTCCACTTAAACTATGAATATATCGATTAATGATATATATATAATATATATATATTAATATATATATATATATATATGTGTGTGTGTGTGTGTGTGTGTGTGTGTAAATATAAAGAATTCGATTTCGGGATTTCGACTGATTTCGACTTCGCCGAAAATGATTCAGCCACGAACCTACATAGTATATTAGTGATGTAGCGGATGTCATTTTTTTCACATCCGCGGATGCGGATGCGGATGAGGATGTTTGATTTCAACATCCGCGGATGCGGATGTCTACATTTTCGTTATTTTTTAGTATATATTCGAGATTTGTTGTGTTTAACATATATAATAAGTTATTATATAGAGAGAGCTGTAGCTATAATGTAGTATAATTGATTAATTGTACAATAATTGCTGTACTTTTCTCTGAACATATAAAATAATATCAAGCATCTAACTAATATAGAAATCAATTAGTGAATTCGTCTGCAAATAAATTCGTTATATTTTGTTGAGTTTCAGCCACAATTAGAAACCATAATTGTGTTACCAGGATGCGGGACGTGAACCCAACTCAAATGCACCCCACCGACCTCTTTCCCCAACCTCCACCCTTATAGAAAGAGATCTTTAATTAGCTTGATAACTATTTATATTAAGTTTAAAGTTTTATTAGGCATATTTATAAATGAGTAATTAAAATAAAGTAAACTAAGATGTTCATCGTTTAATGTTCAAACTTAATTATAGGAAGGTTATGCTTAAGGAACATTAATTTTTCTGCCTTTTCTGCTGCCAGTCTGTTTCTCTTTTCATCATATATTAATCCAGCACTGCTAAATAATCTCTCGCTTGGTACGTTTGTTGGAGGACAGGCTAAATGTTTCCTTGCAAGTTTACTCAAGTATAGATAGATATTCTGCGTATTTTTCCACCAACTAATAGGATTGTCACATGCAGCCAGGCGTTTTTCTTGGTGATAGCTCTCGATCATTTTTACTACATCTTTTGACATCGCGTAGGTCTCGTCATTGCTGCTTGACTCAAGAAACTGAGAGACAGATTCTGTGATAGATTTGCTTGTTGAAGGTGTTGGTTCTGTCACTGAAACTTTTATTCTTTTGGTGGGTGGCGAAGCGACAGATTCAAGAGATTGAAGCTCTTCAGCTGCTTTGCCAAGTGATGATTTAACTCGTTCTAATGTACTAGGTGAAAATAACTTAGCTTTGTAACGTGGATCTAAGTAGGTTGCAAGAGAGTAACTTCATACAAGAACAGCCTCTCGTCTTGTCGCTTGCATCACTTTTGCGCACAATGAACTAGTTCTATTAATATAGTAGAATTTGATAATTTCCGCTTATTAATGACATTTTATCTCAACGGTCCACATCCGCACGACATCCGCAGTCCAAAGTGCGGATGCGGATGCGAGAAAATGTGCGGATGTTCCGCGGATGCGGATGCGGATGCGGATGTGACCTACATCACTAGTATATATATATAATATATATATTATATATATATATATATATATACTGACTGAAGGGTTTATTCTTAGGGAAACGTAGCTTAGCGAGGAATAAGAGGACGAAGAGATGGTACATGTTTATTTACAAACGTTTCGGAAATTTCGGAAATGATATTTCTACAATGACTCACGCAGCTCCATCCGTCGTTCAAGAAGGCAAGCAAGGCAGGCAGCAGCCAAAGAAGATCAAGCCTCGTTTTCTGTCGAAGGACCCCTTCTTCTTCACTGGGATGGGAAACTACTTCCTGACATCGGCGGCGCAAAGGAAACAGCCGAACGAACCGCAGTAATCGTTACGGGAAATGGGATGGAAAAACTCCTAGCCGTGCCAAAAATACAACGAGCTACAGGAGAAGAACAGGCCAAGGCTTGCATTTCGACGATTGATGACTGGAATCTTCGCGGCGAGATCCAAGGTCTCGTATTTGCTACACCTGCGTCTAATACTGGCCTTCACAGGGGAGCCTGTACCATGATTGAAAAAGCAGTAGGGAGGGAACTTGTTTGGATCGCTTGTCGACATCATATCCTTGAGGTCGTCTTGTCAAACACCTGCAACGCACTTCTTGGACCCACAGGTGGCCTGGAAATGACTCTCTTTAAACGTTTTCAGAAAAAGTGGCCATCACTTCAGAAGGATTCCTTCATGGAGGCTTCAAAGAACCTATTCAGAGATCCAAAGATGTTCCAGCTTCGAGAGGAAATGATCCAGTACTTCACAAAGGCACTGGAGTCTAAACAATCGCGTGATGAGTACGAGGAATTGCTACGACGCTGCCTCACCTTCCTCGGGTGCCGTGATGAGAAAGAAGTGAAGGTCCGTGCTCCAGGACCAACTCGCCTTGCACACTGGATGGCCAAGGCCATTTACGGCCTCCAAATTTATCTGTTCAAGCATCAACTACAGCTGACAGCACGTGAGACGGAGAATATCACCGAGCTCTCCCTGTTTATCGCATTCGTCTACGCACGTTTTTGGAACGAGGCCCCCGTCGGAATCAACGCGCCTTTCAACGATATTCTGCTTAAAATCTTGCAAAAGTACAGACCATTTCTAAAGCAGCATCCACAGCTTTTCAACGGCACCTGTGGTATCTTGGAGAGCATCTTATCGGCCTTGCATTCTTCGATCCTAGAGTCGATGCCGAAACAAAACGGAAGACGGTCGTAAACCTCTAACGTAACGCGAATACCACTGTTACTCGTTGATTGAAGCTTGAAGGAAACATTGGAGATTTGAATTTGTATGAAATGGTTACCAAAAGGATCCTGGGAATCTTTAATCTGTTAAAGAAAGAAGGAAGGAAGGCAGCGGAGGATACCTTTTTGATGACCGATCCCAATTCCTGGACGGAGGATGATTGCTTTCAAGAGTTTCGACGCTTAGCGATCAACCTAAAAGTTGTCAATGATTCGGCGGAGAGGGGTATCGCCCTTATCAAGGCATATAATACAGCTTTGACGAAGGATGAAGAACAAAAACAATTCATTCTCCGATTAGTAGCAAAACATCGCCAAGACTACTCATTTTCTTCGAAGGAGTCAGTGATGAAGCGTTAATCTAAGTAATGATGTATATTATAAACGAATGATAAATGTAATTTTCTATCAAACATATCATTTTTGTTCTTTAACCCTTTAACGACGAACGTTTTTGTAGGGTTAAGTCTAAATGCGTGTATTTGAAACAGTACGTATTCGACCCAGTCGGCGTTAAAGGGTTAAAAATTAATCTGTTTTCTTTAAGAGTTATTCTGTTTTCTAAAAAAAATAAGCTGCTTTCTTTGAGAGTTTTCAAACAAATAAACTAGTATTTGCCCTTGTTTTTTCATTTTTTAACTCAGAAGAGTAATGTATTAGAAAATGAGTAGTAAAATGAAATTCATAGCGGCCAGTAAATATCATTCAATTAGGCTGAAATTTGGCATGGAGATGTTTGATAGATATAGGAACAGGAGCAGCCATGTGGAGGTAAAAATTACAAAATTTTATTTTTTGGACCACCCTAATATGGAGGTTATTCGAATTATTTATGGTTAGTGTTTCTTTAGCGAATTCATAGGAATTGGTGACGGAATAGTCGTTTTGAGTTAGTGGGGTTAAGGTGGGAATTAGGAATTTTGCTAGTTTGTAATTGTAATTTAGTCAACATCTTTCTCAATCACCATGAAAATAACTGGCTACTCCATTGCCCGACCCACTATAAACCACACCTATATAAAAGATATGTTGACGACACCTTTCTCCTTTTTCACAATGCCAACCACGCCCCCCTTTTTCTTAACTATCTTAATTCCCAACACAAAAAATTAAGTTCACCAAAGAAGACGAATCCAGTAACACCCTACCCTTCCTAGATATAACAATAACAAAACAAAACAACAAATTCAGCACCTCCATATATCGAAAACCCACATACACAGGCCTAGGTACTAATTACCTAAGCCATACCCCTTCCCCATGTAAAATCAACAGCATAAAAATCTTAATCACCGTGCCTATCATCTTTGCTCTTCGTACTTATCCCTCCACAACGAAATAGAATTCATTCATAATTTCGGAATCAACAACTCCTTCCCAAAACATATTTTACAATTTTTAACCAGAAATTTTCTTAATAATATTTATCAACCCCCCTTAAAGTTCCCACCGTTAAAAAAGACGTACAATACTTTTCATTTCCCTATTACGACCATATCATCCACAAAATACTTTCAGTTTTTGGAATAGATTTTCATATTTTATATTTTATATATATATTTTTTTAATTTTTTGATTTTCTTGTTATGCCAAACTTTGGGTGAACTTTTGGCTGGCGATAGAGGTGAAAAAAGTAGTTCGCTTCATAAGGTTTTCAACCATACTTCTAGTGTCGTAAGGTCATTATAACCCAAACCACGCGATAGAGGAAGGGTGAAAATAGTGATATCCAACAAAAACACGTTTTCGTCTGTGGTGGGCGCTTAGGTACCGTAAGACGCGCGACCCCTCATATTATATATATATATTATATATATATATAATATTATGTTTCAGAGACACCATATTTCACTGATCCCCCCATTTCATACGTCGGAACAATCTGGGTGACTTACATCTTAGATTACACTCGGTTAAGTGATCGTTCTAGATTGTTTATTTTGTTTTAGGTCTAAATTTAGAATGTTTACTTTCATAACTAACTATTACGGAAAAAACTGCGAAAATTTAGGAAACAATGAAGGCGATCTTGCGATGACGTCAGTCAGTCGATCCAATTACTACTGCGTATCTCGCGCAGGCTTAAGGGGGTTTCGCCTTCATTAGAAGGGCATCGCTTGGTTGCGCATTAGCTGAACACGCAACACTTGGTGTTATAATACGCCAGCGCGGCACCATCTTAGGTCATGTGATTCTTGTTCGGCAAGAAACGCTCCTTTATTAATACTCCATGATATAATGTTTTTAATTGGCGTGCCTAATTCTTGCCCAATGGAACACTTCCACACTCAAAGGCCACGAAATTGCGATATACTGTAGATAGAGCGCGAAAATTATTAACAAATACTTTAATAATTGAAATTATAAATAATAATAATAATAATAATAATAATAATAATAGTGCATATTAGAATTTTGAAATAGATTTATCATTGACAGTAAGAATAGCTAATTGTAATTGTTAGGATAACCGTGTTTTCTGTCTAGAAAAGTAGACAGAGCGAGATGGATTGTGTTTAGAGAGGAAGGAGTGCGCATGCGCACCGTGAACTTTGCTGATTTCATTTCGTTTTAGAGTGCTTGAAATATTTTTCTAGTTAGGACGACCTAAGATGAATTTCCTAATGGTCATGTAAAAACCTTGCTTATATTAAACAATTTTTAGACTATTAAAACATTCTGTCATTCACAGTTTAGCCTAAAATTATTCTCCTCAATCGATAACCTAACTCTGAAAATTAATTAAATTTTGACTCACTAGTACATGTAATTTAAGTAAATTTCTATTTTCTTTTTTTTTAGTGTTCCTATTCCAATAAAGACGTGATATTCTTGGCAGCGAAGGTTAAATTCTCTCGGCCGTATTTTAATGAACAACTGAAGTGACATTTCAGTTGTAACTAATTTAAGAGTTTGAACTTGACCAGGGTAAATTCTTGAGACTATTTCTTTATGGAGAAAACAGAAAAAATAGACACACTCGGGTGAGGTTGGCACTTGGTTTTCAGCCTAATGATGAGGATGACGATCTCTTTTAAGCAGTTATACCCTAGAGACGACTGATGGAGTAGAATATTGACCACATTCTCTCACGTATTGAGAAATCGATGCAGAATGGGTGAAAATTCAATCTGGAGAATTTCACGATCGATAATGACTACGGCTTCTGTCTTGAGGGAATAGAATAGAATAGAATAACCGGTGCTGGTTAAGTGTGCGGTCTACCTACGATTCGGCGGTCTACCTTTTAATTATAGCTTCTTATCTTGTTTACTAATTGTTTGTTTACATCCCATTGTCAATCGCCCTTGACGATTGGTTGGGTTTAGTCATGATATTTTCGTTAGTTTTAACGAAAATATCATGATTAAACCTAACCAATCGTAGGTAGACCGCACACTTAACCAGCACCGAATAACATTTATTAATAATAATAAAATAAATACATTTTTTAATTTACAATGACATGAATAATTGTGAAGCTGGACTATTTATTTTATTTAATTTGGCCCTTAAGCTTTAGGCTTTACTGGGCTCTTATTAAAAATAAGCAGCTAGTTGTTATTAATTAATAATAATAAATAAATAAATAAGTAAATAAGTATTATTAGTAGTTAAAACATGTATTACAATATTAAACAATATTAATGGACAATATTAAACAATATTATTGGACATTAATCCTAGATTTTTGTTAGTATGCCATTATTAATCGGGATTTCAACTTGGTTTTAAACAAATTTACATTCACAATATTTTTTATATCGGCATGCAAGTCATTCCATAGTTTCAATCCAATGAAAATGGGTAGTTTTTGAGATGAAGACAATCTAAATTGAGGTATAACAAGCTTTGATCTATTTCTACTGTAGTCTGATACGAGTGGATTTCTTGATGAGTTACAAAATATCTATTTATCCACTGCAAATTAATGATTTTGTTCTTACACTTGTAAATAAAAATAAAATGTGCCAGTTTGGTTATATCGTTGAGCTTTAGTAGGTTTAGCTCTTTGAATAATGCACTAGAGTGATGAAGGAAATCAGCATCAGATAATAACCTTATTCCTCGTTTTTGGATGACAAAGATACCATTTAATGCGTTGTTAGCGGAGTTTCCCCAAACAAGGGTGCAGTATGTTATATAAGGAAGAACAAGAGTATGATAAAGAGTCAATAAAACTTGTTTAGGGACTACATTTCTAAGTTTAAGCATTATAGCAACGCTCCTTGAAATCTTTTTCGCGATATAATTTACATGATCAGTCCATTGCAAATTCTTATCTAGCATTACACCAAGAAATTTTGTTACAGTACACTCCTTTATGGCGATTTCATTAACATTAAGTTCATCAAGATATACATTTCTTTTATTAGTAAAAATCATGAAATTTGTTTTACTGGTATTTAGGAAGAGTTTATTGGTGGTCAACCATATCATTACACTGATGAATTCTGAATGAAATATATTCTTAGCTGTATTAACATCTTTGCAAGAAAAAGAGACATTTGTATCATCTGCAAACATTATGAAGTTCAGTATATCATATGAACGTGGAAGGTCATTTACATATAATAAAAATAACAGTGGACCCAGAACTGAGCCCTGTGGCACACCATGTTTGACAAGCACTTTAGTTGAGCAAACCTTATATACTGATACAAAATGATATCTATTGGACAAACAACTTTTAAACCAATCACTGATTGCTCCTCTAAAGCCGTAACAATATAATTTATTAAGTAGAATATTATGGTCTATTACATCAAACGCCTTACTCAAATCCATAAATATTGATATCATTATGTCTTTGTTCTCCTTAGTTATATTTACATATTCCATAAGATTTAAAATAGCCATTTCCGTTGTTTTATTATTACAGAAGCCATATTGATTTAGAGATAATAAATTGTAGGATTCTACGGTAAATATCGTTGCATTCTACTTTTTACAATTTTTTCAAAAACTTTGCTGAACACAGATAATGAACACACCGGCCTGTAATTTGTTGCTAGTGTAGGATCACCCCCTTTAAAAAGAGGTGTTATACAACCAGTTTTTAGCATTGATGGGAATATTCCTTTGGAAATACTTTGATTGATAATCTTAGCCAAATTTACATATATTTTATCTTTAACAAGTTTCAATATAGGTACAGGAATGTTATGAATGTTATTTTTTGTATTTTTTAATTTACCAATAATATTCTGGACTTCAGTAGAGGTAGCAGGAACAAAAGAAAATGAATTTAGTGGGCTGGGTGGCATATATTGTAGAGGTGAGTGATCATTATTTATTAGTTATGAGCGAAGCTTATCCGCTATTGAAGTAAAATGTGCATTTAAAGAGTCTGCAATAGCAGTATCATCAGTAATTTCTTCATTATCAACATTTAATTTCTCTATTGAATTTTTCTTAATTTGTTTTCCGAGAAGATTGTTTATGGTTGTCCGAGTGTTTTTCATGTCTCCTTTATGTTTGGAAAATTGATTGTTATTATAGTTATATTTTGCAATTTTGATTATTTTAATTAATTTGTTTCTGTATTGAGTATATTGTATTTTAGGAATTTTGCTCTGTAATTGCAATTTGAATAATTTATCTCTGTTCTTTATTAAAGTGATAATTCCTGGAGTGATCCATGGATTTGCGACACTTTTGGGCGAAACTGTTTTTCTCCTTAAAGGGCCTTGACCATACATCTTAAATCTTAACATTTATCAAATTTATTACATTTATTAAGTATATTACAAACTGAGTGTAATATGAGCTCTGAAGAGCTGGTGAAATTGGAGAGGATGGGAGTACAGGTAGTTGTTTTTGGTTCGGATGAACATGATAGGATAACATATGTTTTTATGAGTCGTGTGACGGATCGTACAAGGCCTTTGCTTTTTTTAGGTTTGGAAGGAACCTACCTTCCTATTAAAGCACTTTACGATAGTTACGATAAAATCTGTAAGTATGGATGTCATCACGATTTGTGTAAGGGCTGCTTTGAGTTTAAATGATTTGTTAAAGCATTGTAAAGATTTTCATATGGTAGAGGTTCAGTGGAAAAGTCCTAGATGTGTAAGCCGTGTGGTAGAAGCTGAGAAGAGAGATTGTAACGACTGTAAACGTATGTTTTTCAATAAAGAATGAATATTTTAATATTCATAAGACGAATGTACGTGTAGAAAGATAAAAATTTGCGAATGTGGAATGTTTCATACGAGGGATGATTGGGGGTCGTTCCACGCATAGATGCGATGAAATTCCTTATCCTACGTGACATGAGAAATATAAGGCGAATGGGGTGAAGCATGTTTGTTATATGAAAGATGCAAAGCCTAAAAATAAATTGTGTATTACTATACTACGACATAGGAATGTACACTAACTCTGAGACGAAAGAAGTTATCCCTCATTTACCCGTGAGCCAAACCCCCTGCGATGAATGTTCGAATGTCGGTTGAGATGAATGTCGCAAGGGTGGTAAACGAACCACTACTTTAAGACGACTATGACAGAATCACCAGTGAAGTTGTTTGTGGATTATGCAGTCAGGCTTGCCGATCAGTTAAAAAAAATGACTATGTATGTTCAAGCGCATAACGCCACAAAGTTTGATACACATTTCTTTATAATGAGCTGCTTGAACATAACTCATCAGCAATTTCATGGGTGACCATTTGAAGAGACGTAATAAGCTCATACAAATTCAGATAAGGGATAATGTTCAACTGAAAGACACATGGTTCAAGCTAATTAAGGTGATTGGGGAGGATGCCGAGGTTTCAAAAGGTATTTCCCTTCCGCTTTCCTCACTCACGACATTTAACCTGCATTGGACCACCAACCCCTAAACATTACTCTAACTACAACAGTATAAGTGCTTGTGAACAAGCAGACTTTGATCGTTATTACAACAGTTTCATTGGAAACAACCCTTACAATATAGTGGCTTAATGTTAACGTTATTGTGTAAATGATGTACGTTAGAGTTTGCTTTCAACGATTTAGAAATATGTACATAACCCGATTCACTTGCGATCCTCTACACTCTACAGGTTGAACCACGATTGCTTCTCTGTGCTTTACTGTATTCAAAACAATTTCATGCCAAAGGACACACTTGCTCTCATACCACGAAACAACGAACGTAGTTACGGTTATAAAGCTCTTTACCGGCTTACACACTTACAACGGCAGACAGGTGTGCACATAAAACACGCGCGCAACACGGAAGAAGTGACCATTAACATCAACGGCCGTACTTTTTGGTCAGACGGATTGAGTGAGGACCCCCGCACCAGTGAGAAAACAGAATACCCCTTTCACGGCTGTCTTTGGAATGGCCACCCACGTCCTGAGTGTAGTATCACAGGTAACTACACGGCAGATCACCCGCCGATAGTCTAGCATGGACCCGCACTCGCAATCAGCTTATAAGTTCTCAGTTCATTTACAAGATATAATACGAACACGAGTATGAGTGGATGGAGACCAATGAGCAACAGTTTGTTTGAAGGGAGTTCAAGCCCATTCAAACTATACTTTCCACCTACGGAGGGTGTAAGGATTCACTACTTTGACCGCTAAAAAGCTCGTGGGACCCGTTCCATCCACCATTGAAGAGTTCTCAGACAATTTAAACGCGAACCATTTTGGTCTATCATTTGTTGACGTACTTACCCCTCGTGATTTATGTATTCCCATCTTATCGTTGTTATAGATCACAAGTTTATGTTTACCCTGTGAGTGAAGTGTGCAGAGGAGAACAATTGGCAATGTAATCACATAGTCAACCAGAGGAAGTTCCATGGCGTTTTTACAAGTTCTAAGTTGGACCTAGCCGTTCGTCACGGTTACAGAATATTAAAGGTTTATGAAGTGTGGAAGTTCCATGGCGTTTTTACAAGTTCTAAGTTGGACCTAGCCGTTCGTCACGGTTACAGAATATTAAAGGTTTATGAAGTGTGGAAGTTCCAGAAACTCGATAACCTCTTTCCACCTTATATCAACATCTTCCTGAAAGATAGAGTTGAAGCGTCAGGGATTCCACGAGGTGTTGAGAGCGAGGATGAAAAACGGCCTATATTCAGCGTTACCATGACCGTGAAGAGATACAACTTGAGCAGGAACACATTGCACGAAATCCTGGCAAGTGCTTTAGTGCAAAGCTTTGTTTTAACAGTCTTTGGGTCAAGTTCGAACGGGCCAAGTTCGACGAGTATGGGGACAATGCATACGCGGACTCATTTGTTTTAACCGGTCCAAAAACTTACGGAATACATGTGAGGATCGGTGAGGAATTCAAATACATCGCGAAGGCGAAGAGGAGTACTTTAAACGCAGCAAACCGTCAAATAGGCAACTTCACATCACTCAAAGACTTGGTATGCCTGGAGTATCCTGAAGATGATAACGATGGGGTGCCTCCTCATCTAGTTGTGGGAACGCGTAACTTTCGCGCCCAGAAATTATGGAGAGTGAAGGAACTTAGAGGGTCGAAGGTGTGTCGCAACACATAGAGGAAGCATTATTAATTGTATGAAACTTATGATACTGTTCTCTTTGGTTTCAGTGGAGAGTAATTAATCGGCGTACATATTTTCACTTAATTTATTGATATCCTTTTTAAAATTTTTACTATTTATTAATTTGATAAATTACTATTTTTAAATATTGACGGGTTTATCTAATTATTATTATTATTATTATTATTATTGAATGTTTATTTACTTGTAAGTATTTCTTTTATAAGTTATTGAATTCGTGTACTTTAAATAAATTACTTTACTTTTTAGATAGTGCGCATCACTTTCTTTTAACCTTAGAATGTGTGTGTGTGTGTGTGTGTGTGTGTGTGTGTGTGTGTAAATAACATTTCTGTCTGGACATGATGTATAAACTCTGTCCACTGTATGGATGAGCGCACGAACAGCTGTGCTTGATTTGGATTTCCTGTCTGGTCATACTGAATAGGCGCCATCCACAAACCAATATCATAATCATTCGTTGTGTTTAGCCTTTGTCTTTCGCCAACATCGCTGTCGTGGACAGGTACTCAGCTGCTGAAATTTTACCTCTAAATTTCTCCATAATTAACTGTGTGTGCTTATACTCCTCTCCGTAATTTATCTTCTTATCAACGATGCAGCCTCTAATTTTGCTTGCAACACCCTTGTAAAGTGGTACTCGCTATAATCTGAAGGTATAGTGAATACTCCTCGGCCATCTTTTCACATCTCTTTTGAAGTTTTTAAATCAAACTTAATTCACACGAGAATGACGAAAACACGATGTTCAAGTTATTTATGGCTATTCTAACGAGATTATCACAGTGGTACGTAATGCTAAAGAGTCTTCGAGTATGTATCGAATTTAAGTTATGTAAAAGAATATAATCATGGTGAAGTGAAGGAGTCGACGCTCAGTGAAGAAAACAGACTCTGGATTATGAAACGCGTTGACGAATGGTACAAGGAATTTTATTACGTCATGTACACCCCCGCAACAAAAAACGTGAACCTAGTGACCATGGATAAGTTAAAATATTTTGACCACTACATCAACGTTTACTATACTGAGGTGTCAAGTGAAGTCATAGCTAAAGGATTGTGTAGCTTTTTAATAGAACTTAGTGACGAGTACCTTTTATCTTCCAAAGTGGAGCAGTATGCACACGCCTATTTCTCGAATAGAGCCCCGCAATGTTGATTGATTTACTAATGAATCATTTAATATGATAAGTAATTTTGTGTACATACTTTTCTCCGCCCGATCTATATTTTCATGTTGGTGCATATCCCTTCATGTTTTGTCCAGCGCGCCCCAAGTCCTTGAGCCAGCAACGGGTAGCGCCTCGATCCTAACTAAGACTTATGACTCACCACCAGATCTGTGTCACAAGCTGAACCGAGCAGTCCCCCTTATAACAGCATCTGAGTTTGGAGCGTCGTGACATGCTATTCTGAAGCCTCCTCGCAGCAGCAGTACCACCAAGAAACACCTACGCCTACAGTAACAAAGAAAGATGGAGTTACCGCTTAACAGTATCCTTAATGCACAATACGCCGTGACTTTCTCGAAACCAGCACGAGTGTTTAAACGTAGCAGTGGCACAATTAATTATGTGTTCGAGACAAATTATAAACGTACAGACTCCGCCAAATGTAATGTTATTTGCGTGTTGATAAGGTATCGAAAATTTTTATGTTGGTTGCGAAGTGGACGGAGGAGAATTTTAAAATACTAGCTACAGTGAGAGCAACAAGAGTAAAGATCAGTGACACCCCCTTATACAGTATTATTCGCATGTTAACTGTGAGCCGTGATACGAGTCAGCACTGCGTTGAAACACAACTGATGTGGAAAACTAATCTAAAAACCTTCGGTACAAACAATGTTAATAACGAACTAATGCCCACGCGTCGCCGTTTCATTCTCGATAGACTATTTGAAATAGTCTCTTTTTTCAACCTGAAAACTTTATTAAATTAGCGAGTTGATAATATGCGTTATTTTGACACCGTACTGGAGCGTGCGTATACAGTTTTAGTCGACGACGTGTAGAGATGAACATAGCTTATAGCTTAGAAAGTATTTAGAAGACTTCACCCAAGAAATACCATTCGCTTTGGGACGCTGGTCTAAAGCGTTACAAACCCTGCCTCGCTTTCACCGTTCATCCGACGGAGTGGTATCTTTATATACGCTTTAACTGTCTTCACGATTTAGAGCAGCGGTGTCCAATACGTTCGCCATTCGCCACATGTGGCAAATATGCTATTGCGATGTGGCGATATTATTAATAGTCTATTTTTTGGTAATATTTATCTTTAATATTAATAATAAGTAATTTAAAATGTCGTTTGTAATATGCTTTTTAATCCTATTTTATGATGTGGTGAATACGAAAAATAGAAAACCATAAGTGTGGCTAGCATGGAATTTCTATTGGACACCGCTGATTTAGAGGATTTCATTATACAGTATATCGATATGAACTCTTAACAGTTTTCAATTTGAAAAAACAGGCGAAAAGAGAATAAGCGCTCGCTTAGAGTGATGTATGTACTCGTACAATAGCATTTCATGATAATATTGTAATATCCGACCGTGTACTTGAGCATGTTTTTGTTCAGAGATTAAGAATTATGAAAATGTTACATCCAAGTGTAAAGTAGGAACAAAAATAATCCTAAAGCTCTGTATATGGAGTATAGAAAGCATCATACATTAAACGAGGCATTACTTCTAAATAGAATTGCTTGTATTACACAAAGCAATGAGCGTGTAACTATTTCCACCATTATTTGTGACTTTACTATATTAATAAAAAATAATTTGTTGACTATTTTCATAAATATTGATGTATTCGTATATTGATGTATTATTATTTCTAAAAAGAAATGTATATATTAACTATTTCCACCATTATTTGTAAGTTTACTAATAAAAAATAATCTCATGACATTAATAAATATTTAGTCCTCACTCATTTTTAAATTATGTCTATGTATACGTCTTATATAAAATGATAGTCATTAAGGATGGAATGTGAGCCCTGTCTCCCGAAGATAAGAAAAAAATGATAAGGAAAAATCAATAATTAATGAAAATATATATCTATATTGATGATTAAAACATTTTAAGTACCACAATGATATAAGGTTGAGGTCGGGGATGGATTCCCGATGGTGTAATACCACTGTTATGCCTAAGACAGAGTTGAATGGTGACTGCTAAAGTTCATAGTACGACGTCAAACACACACACACACACACACACAACACACACACACGTTATAATTTTATTTATCATCGAAGTAAAGCCGCGCCCTGGTGACACAATTATTTTTATATAATTTCATTCATTCAATACGTCACACACTAGTGTATGACTAATTTCCTCCTGAACGGAAATCACATGTCAGTGACGCAGCCGGATTCTTTGATTGCACCTGGGGGACACAATGGATTTTGAGACACTCGCTTCTCCAGAGTTCCCAGGTGACGTCAACCACTAGCGTGGTGGCGTAGGCAAGTTTCGTTCCTTTGAATATATAAGAAGGGGTTCAGCGCCCTTACGGCAGATTCCAAGGAGACGGGTCTCCGGGCTGAAACGGCGGGTTTCAATCCATTAGCGGGAATGGGTTTTCAGTTGGGGTCTGACTGTAGGAAAAGGCAGTAGACTTAGCAATTGACTCATATATTCAATATTAAACAGATTCAGAACGGGCTAGGTAGAGAGCCTCAGAAGGGATCTCCGGGGTGAAGGGTGCATTTCATCTCGTTAGGAAATTGCTTTGTATCGGAAACTTGGATTTGTGACCTGACTGTAGGATTGACAGTAGGCACAGGCAATATTTAACGTATCTTTAATCAATCTTCGAGTTAAGGATTAACTAGTATTGTACTTATAAACTTTTAGTGAAGAAATCAGTCTATAAACTTTCTGTGAAAAAAAAAAACCATTTGATTTACTGTAACTGATTCAAATCCCTCTTGCTAAATTTGATTAAAATAATACTCGCCGACGTGGTTTCTTTGACTACCAAAGAAATATCTACAGAGTGACCCTTAAACGGATTTGGTCCGGCGTGCTCTGTGGTCAGGGCAACACAATACATCGAGACGGTGTTTCCCATCCAGGAGTACAATATTATACCCTCTTGGAGTAATTAATTTTAATTTAACTACGAGGGGCGTATAATATTCTGGTATATATTATATATATATTTATATATATATATATATAATTATATATATATACCTACTGTATATATATATATCTATATATATATAGAGGGTGCTTGAAAATTTTTTAATACTTATATGACGCGAATATGTCATTACTTACCACTTATAGTTTATGTGTTTTTTATGTAAGTATTTGTGTGTTTATTTGCTTGTTTTCTAATAATAATGTCGTTTTTTTCAGGGATTGTGTGAGTGATTAAGGAGTGAACCCCATTCAATGGAATAGGGTACAAGGTTTACATTACTGCGAATGTAAACCTTGTAGCCATTTCCATTGACTGGAGTTCACTCATTAATCACTCACGCAATCCCTGAAAAAACATTATTATTAAAAAACAAGCAAATAAACACAAATACTTACATTAGAACACACACACAAACTATAAGTGGCAACCAATGACATATTAGCGCCATATAAGTGGCAACATTTTTTTAGAGCACCTTGTATATACCAAAAATTATTTTAAGTTTAGGCTAGATTAGGTTAGGTTACTCTATATCCAATTTTCTGCTTTTTTATTTTTGGGTGGCACCACCCTTGGCACTGGCACTGGCATTCTCCCTACCCCACTATCCCCTCCTCCCTTTCTCTACTCGGCATTTTTGTGCACGTACTACTATACCCTGCTTAGGCAAACTCTTTCATCTTTGCCTTTCATTTGGTACTTTTCTTTCCTGTTGGAAGTTCGTGCTCCAATTGCTTTGATCGCTTGCCTTTCTGAAGCTTTTGAATCTATTCTTAATCCTTAATATGAATGAAGATTCTTAAGCACCTCTCTACTCACAACCTTTTTTCAGATCATCAGTATGGGTTCCACAAGGGACGCTCAACTGGCGATTTTCTTGCATGTCTCTCTTACTCTTGGTCATCCTCCTTTCTGGAGCCATATCAAAGGCTTTTGCTAGAGTCTGTCACAAATCCTTATTTTCCAAGCTGTCCCCATTTGATTTCTATACGTCTATCTGTGCCTTCATCTCTAATTTCCTCTCCTTTTGCGGTTTTAGATAGTCACTGTTCTTCTCATAAAGCTATTAATATGGGTGTGCCTCAGTGTTCTGAGGGTCCTTTATTTATCAATGATCTTTTAAGACGCACTTCTTGTACTATTCACTCCTATGCCGATGATTGCACTATTCACTTCTCTACCCGCTTCACAAAGTGTCCCTCTCAACAGTCACTCCATGCTTCGCGTGAGACGGTTATGGTGTAACTTACCTCTTCTCTTTCTACTATCTCTAATTGGGGCAAAGAAAACCTCGTCGTTTTCAATATATCGAAAACCCAGTTTCTTCATTTGTCTACTCCAATCCTCCACACAACTATCCTTTACCTCCAACAATATACAATTCAATCTTTCCTCTTCTCTTAACATTGCTGATGTTTCCTTTTCTCGTGATCTTTCCTGGAAACATCACATATACTCCCTTTCTTAAACAGTTTCTAAGAGGTTAGGTATGCTGTACGGGCTCCGCAGTTTCTTCACCCTAACTCAGTTGCTCTCTCTGTACAGAGGTCTTGTCCGTTCGTGTGTGGAGTACGCTTCTCATGTGTGGGGTGGCTCAACCCACACACTGCTCTTCGACAGGATGGAATCAAAGGCGTTTTGTTTCATCAATTTCCCACTTTTTAATGACTGTCTTCAATGCCTCTCTCTTCGCCTTAGTGTTGTCTCACTCTCTCTTTACCATAACATTATAACGGACACTGCTCTTCTGAAGTATCTAACTTCATGCCTCCTCTTTTAAGGAGAGCTTACAGTACCAGATTTTCAACACATTCTCATCTCTTTCTGTCCAACTCTCTGACGCAAAGGTTAATCGGTATTCTCTACTCAACCGGTCAACTCTAGAACAACCTACGCAATCCATGTCTACGACCTCCAACCTTTCAAACGCAGAGTGTTCAGGCATCTCAAAAATTTTGGACCTTGATTTCGGCTCTCTTCTTCTTTTTCTATGTGTCGGGGGGCGTATTTGCGGGCGTATGCTCTCAGCACCGCCTTCCTGCATATATATATATATATATATATATATATATAAGTGGGGGGGGGAGTGGGTGTTTAAAAGTAATTGTTATCTTCCTGTTAATGAAAAAAACATGCAATATAAATGGAACCAAATAATAATTTAATGTACTGTAATTTGGCAATTATTATGTTTTATATAATAATTCGTAGTTTTTCTTTAAATTTTTACAACTTCATCGCTTTTCTGTATTTATCTATTTAATCAAAATCCAACCATGAACCAACCATTCTGTTTTGAAAGGGGAAATATATTTTTTGGTTGGTGACGTTATTGCCTGTCTCATTGCCCTCAGATGGACAAAAGTCGCAAAACAGATCACCCAACCAGTCTATTAAAACAATTTGTCAAGTTTGGCTGAAAATGATAGCTCATTAATCAGCATCACTGTATAATATAGTATACTATATCCAGGACCGCCGAGAGCTGCCCCGGCCCCAGGGAAGGATTGGTATATGGGCCCCCCTGTTTACTCAGTATTTTATTATGAATGTTTTTTTTTGTGTACATAACAAGCAAACTGATTATATGTCCAAGTCACTGTTCAAAACATACAGTATGAATAAACAATTCAGAAGAAAATGACCATTCTATTTTTCAAATCAATTATATTAATTCTATCACCATACAATTTACAAATGCAGTACCAGTGTAACCAGTCCATGCAGGCAAGACAATTGTTTACTGCAAGATTTTCATAATCAGAAGTGTACTTTCTTTGCCTTCTCTCTAGCAAAGTGGTAAATGATTCTGATGAAATTTAAAGTACGGGCTAACTGGCTTTCAATTATAATGGTTTCCAGATCTGTCAGTCGGTCTTGAGCATTGGTGGACCGCAGATAATATTTTATCCGTTTCAGTTTGACTATGATAATCTTCATAAAATGTATGTTCATTAATTATATTTCCTCTCTGTTGTTTAATCAATTGCTTTATTAATATTTTTAGATTTTACCCCCCTCTTTCCGGGCCCCCTAGAGGTCCAGACCCCGGGGATTTAGCCCGGCTTCCCCGCCCTCTCGGCGGCCCTGACTATATCCATACAATAGGATCGGTATGATTCTCATGATTGGACAAGTGGCATGTTTATAATGTTCATCTGGACAAGATAGGCCTTATATCGAAAATTTTTGCCAAGAAACACCAGGAAAAGAAGCTTACTTTTTCATTGTAAACGGCGTCTTTGTTGATTCAACTGATTATAGGCTTACTCTATGCCTACACACTTTAACGAAGAGAATCTTGTCAAGTAAATGAATATACTGTAATGTAACAGAATGATATTTGTAAATTACACTATGTGCATCATAATCATTTGACTAAATAACTATTTATGAAATATAAAATCTAAGATGATGGATCTCGTAACAACAACGAAAGCTAGCTGAAATATAATACAATATGTCTTTGTGGGTTGGTAACTAACGGCAAACTCTTTGTTGAAGGTAGTAATTTCCTTGCTAATTTAAAGTTTTTTCTTTAAGTGCTAGAACAAAATCTTCAATTTGTTTTAAACTAAGTTAGAGTAGGTTAAGTTAGGTTAAGCGAGACTCGACTTCACTCATGAAATCAAAGCACTTTGTTGTTTTATGACTGCAGTTACAAACGAGTAATAATTATGACTAAGGCAATAAACCTTATTTTCCACTATGGTAAGAAATTTGTAGTGTCTTTCTATAAGAGTTTAAGCGGTTATTGCGTGTCAGGAGCTGATAAAGAAACCATTGGATCAGTTTTCATTAATAACACTGAAACGAAGATGCCTCATCTCCACGTGGGATTAGGTAACCATAAATAACATGAAAACCTATAAAACGCGTTTCCAGCCGTGCAGAAAAATGGGTTTGAAGTTTCAGTCACTCGCTTCGCTTGGCAAGAGGGCTAAAGGGCTTGATAATTAAATTTAGTGCTTCTAAACATTTTCCTTTTAAACAAACTCACCTGTTAATTATATATATATATATATATATATATATATATATATATAGAGAGAGAGAGAGAGAGAGAGAGAGAGAGAGAGAGAGAGAGAGAGAGAATGTTCCGAGTTAAGAATTTCGCTTTATATTTACACATTTAAATTGGATTAGGCAAATTATATTTACTGACAAAAATGATGGACGGCTTTTAAGTGCAAAGGGTCGCTTTCAGTGCAAATTTGTTCAAAATATTTTCATAATACTCAACAGTGAAATTCGAAAAGGACTGTGAAAAGGTGGTTCCGAAATTTTATGTCACAGCACTTGAACTTAATAGATGCTAAATAGTCTGTAGCAGATGCGTATTTAACAGTTATTAAAACGATGACATCTCGATACAGTACAGTGATACCATACAGAGTTGTGAGTACTGACACAGAGTTTATAAGCGGACGGTTCACCAATGTTGGTGGATCTCTACAACTCTAATCTTCCGTTTTGGTGGTGAACACGCAAATGTTTTAAATCATTCCCAGTTAACGAGGTAGCCGGCTTTTCATGGGGTGTATGTGATATTTGAGGAATACGGCGTCCATACGATGAATAGCAGCAGATGACAGTGGAATAGGCGCAAGAAGCGAAGCAAATCTTGTTAACTGACTGTTATTTTCCTGAAATACATCACTTTCCCACGTCTAAATCACCTCCTCGTGAAGAAACAGTTTCCAGAATAAATTCACGAACAAAATAAATTAAGAAAATAATTAACCAATAAAATAAATACTTTCCTTAAAAGTAATCTATTCCATTATTCTCCATCTGCATCTGCTTCCCCGATTGTTCTGACGAAGGAGTAACTTAATGAATGCGACACGCAGATTCTTAAATACTTCAAAATTGTCGTCATGCAGGATTTCCAAAGAAAAGATACCAATAATGTTTATAAATAGAAAATGGGTTTCCTTCGCAGTGGAAACAAAGAAGACGCTTTGGGAGATGAAGGTAATTTCCTCATTCTTGTGAAAAAAGATCTACACTAAAATCATATTCGGTCACTTTCACAGTTATTCCACTTAATGCCTTTCCTTACCCTTCATCATATTATATATACTGCATACAAAAATAGTATCAATAAACAAAATTTGTACTCACAACAGCTGGAATTGAAATGACGGAAGCGACGTTTCCTAATGTCCACGTGACGTTAGGACTCGGCCGTGACCCTGCCGTGACACATGTCACTTCGTACGTCACTCCAATCCGCATTTGTCTGGGAGGTGAACGTATCCTGGCCACAATGGGGCGAACTGAAGGGGAGAGAAATGGAACCGGTCACTTATATATATATATATATATATATATATATATATATATATTGAAAATACACGCTTATCCTTGGTATGCCTTGGAGACACAATGTCTTTTGTCTTAAGGGCTATTTCTGATGATGTTGACCATTTGCTGAATCGGTTGAAGGGTTTATTCATCTTTAATCAAGTTTAATACAGAACTGAGAATGAGAACGAACTCTTTTTCTTGAAAATTCACACAAAAATCTTTCCTATAGCGAGTATTACACCAACTTTGTATACATTTCGAATTCTGCATTCAAGTGTCTTTAGATTAAAAAAGTATATATATATGAGACAAAGAGATTAAGCATTATAAAGGAAGTTTTTCCAGATTAAGTTTGAACTGAACTTTCATTATAATAAAGCGTTCGCGCGACTTACAAATCTTTTTTAACAACTTTGAAAATAATCCCACCGCTGCCACCAAAAATGTCGTGAATACATTTTATTATTTATTATACTTCATTATTTACTCTACTTTCTGCTCTCTGTTGCATTTATCGTTTGCTTTCTCTGTACTACACTCGTTTTCACTGTACCGTATAAATTCATGGTAGCCACGCCGAGACTATGAAAGCCGTTACAACACAAAGGGGGAAGGGGGTTCATTAACACTCTTTTTAAACGCTTGTTAACACTTTATTTAATTCCGAAAATGCTTTAATTAATTTGGGGGGATGCGAGTTGGAAATTTTACTATAATATTTTACGTCGGAGATGGGCACAAAACAATTAATTTAATTTTAAGGTTACATGGCCCCAACTTTACGCTTATCGCGCTGCCAAATGACTGTCTCTTTTTGGGGGTAGTCCGCTCTCTGGGCCTCTGTTCAGGATTGCCAACTCTTCCAATTTTAAACAATTTCAATCTAACAAACATACTTTTTCGTAATTTCACAATTATTAGTAAATGATTTGTATTAAACATTATAATCTTAATTAAACAAAAATTAATATTCTTAACTAGGCATTACTACACAAACAGTTAATAAAATACATTTCATTTAAAGAAACAAATCACTGTTGATAACAGACAAGTTTTTTCCTACAAATGATCAATGTCTTTCTGAATTCGTAAGTACTCGTACGGTAGGTAAAGTGGTTAGATCTAACCTATACTATAATAGGTCTTTTCCGTTAGATGGCATGCTTATTTATCTTTATTGAATATAGTGGATTTCTTTTATATAAACAGAGTATTTGTTCTACAGTATATTTATTGGTTCTCCTCAATATTTTAAATGTTTTTGCATTCAGCTCGTGAACATGTTTGGCAAATGCCTCGATGAAATTTCTAGGAAACAATTTCCAAAACGCAAAATCACCTTTTATAATTGCATCTTATTGGCTTTAATTCTGTATAGGAATAACCCTTCCCGTGAAGCCACGTTTAGTAACATTATCAAATTCGAGACCGAGATTTTCTACCGGAATTTAATATAAACACAGTTATTGGATACACGTGCACCGTACGAATAAAAACAATAACCCCAGCCAACACGATCGGGAAGACTACCTTCAATCTGCAATGGTGCACTTTTAGCAATAAAGACTATATATATATATATATATATATATATATATATATAGTGGTAGAGACGTTTTCAAATACTTTAGCGATGTTCCATCAACAAAAACACAACCAGGATGACCTCACACAAGTACGACCAAGATGACGTCACAGCGCGGGACTACCTCAAGCATTCCTACGCCACCATCGCACCGCGACCTCTCTCTCCGACGAACCAGTGACACGAAAGCTACCATCATGTAAACATCATTGTGTAGGTCCCATTTTGGTCTGGTGTCATTTACCTAACTTTATATAAAGACTAATCATTACCTCGCGCGTTATTAATATTGAAGTCATTATTCAAGTGCACATTTAATTTCAACTGTAAACAACCAACTTATATTTTGTCTCATTCATAAATCATTCAAGTGTTAAATAAAGGAAGCAGCTAGGCACCATAAATTGGTGACTACCCATCGTGACAAACGAATACCCAGCCAAATCAAAAGTGAAATCGGTGCAAACATTTTTTAAAGTGATATTTTAACAAACAGTGCATTTAACATTCAAGTTTCTTCTGCAAAGGAAAGAAACCACATTTGAAAAATTTTTCCACATGGGTTGGCATCATCCAATGTTTTTCATCCAACGGTTCGAGCTGCAGCCAGAGACTCCCTCCGCCTTTCAAGGAGGCAACCCCCCCCCCTCACATTCTCTCCGGCTAGCGGTTGACTCACCCACACTTCCAAGTTTCCCGCGTTCTAAGGAAAGTGTCCTGCGCATCTTCCCGTCAACGTTTTTTGGCCAAATACAGTATATCAACAGTCCTCTTCGGCCGCTGTACGAGAAATCATTTGGCAAGAACCCTTTTGACGACCCCCTACTTCACCGGCGAGCCCATCTCTCAAGCACAACGTGGCGTTTTCCCCCCACTCCTACGGGAAGGCTTAAAAAGTATTCTTCAAGCAAACAAGCACGCACGTACTCACACACGCATCCATGCAACGGGCGCACTGCAAGCACAGACACTCATCAAACTTGGCACAGGGTAGCGGTCCCCTGCCTTCTTCAACTGTCTGTTTGCTTCATTCCGTGGAATTACTACTCCTGCTTGTTTCCATGAACGACGCCTTTTCTTTCCCTTTGGTAAGAACGCATTCATCGAGGAGAACTTCCATGCGACGAGTTTTTGGTACCGCGTGCGAACTCATTACAGTTCCCCGCGCCCCTTCTCGTCTCTCCATTTTCTCCCCCACTCGCTCCGTGTTCCTACCGTACCCCAGCCCCATTCCCTTTGGACCTAGCCGAGTACCTTTCTCAAGCTCCACAGACCACCCCATTTCCCCAATCTCAGCACCCTCTCTCATGCCATGTCTCTCCGAGCAAGCATCTGCAAGACCTTCACTCCTCAAAACGAAACCATTTTATAGCTTGACTCAAGCGATCTCTTCTTTTAATCATTCACTTCGCTCTCTGGGGGAAGACTACTGTAGTGACAGAGATGTTTTCAAATACTTTAGCGATGATCCATCAACACAAACATGGCCAAGATGACGTCACACAAGTACGACCAAGATGACGTCACACAAGTACGACCAAGATGACGTCACACAAGTACGACCAAGATGACGTCACAGCGCGGAACTACCTCAAGCATTCCTACGCCACCATCCCACCTCGACCTCTTTCTCCGAAGAACCAATGACACGAAAGCTACCATCATGTAAACATCATTGTGCAGGCCCCATTTTGGCCTGGTGTCATTCACCTAACTTTATATAAAGACTAATCATTAACTCGCAGTTATTAATATTGAAGTCATTATTCAAGTGCACATTTAATTTCAACTGTAAACAACCAACTTATATTTTGCCTCATTCATAAATCATTTATTTATGCCTCATAAGCATTATCATTAATCATAACCATTACACTAGGCAACAAAGATTTTGTTACAGAAGACCAAATAGGTGCTCCTAGCTAATTTCGGTATGCTGATTTCAAATCTATAATTAGATTTTTTCTATCACGTCTAGATTTTGTGTAAAATGCAAATCACTTTTAGTAAAATTTTCTACCACGTCCAGATTTTGGTTTTAATCGGCTTAATGCCAGTAATATGAAACTTGCTTTTCAAGGTTAAAGCAATTTTTTTTGCCAACTATATACAAATTCGAACAATTTTGATAAATAAAATTTATCCCGAGTTGGCAACACTGAGTCAAGAGCATAGTAACGGGCAACGGCCCAACGGTCAGTCGCTACGTGGCAGTCAAGCAGAACGGTTGTTGAAGCTCTCTGCTGATGAGCAAGTGACAGGTTGTGGTGACTTGTGTGTTTTTATAGCATTTGTTTTGTACTACGGTGTATTTCTTTTTATTTTGCACATCGTAATAATTACTTTCTACGTTTCTTCAGATATTGTATGGTAATTCAAAATGGCATCAAATAGACGTGCTTTTGTAAATCACCCAGACAACTTCTGCTTTGTCTGTGGACAATATACACCTAAGCCACAACGTAGAAACATAACAACAAAGATTAAACTTGCCTACAAGTGTTATTTTGACTGTAAGTTAGGAGACCAACAGAGGGACTGGGCACCACATATTTGCTGTGCACAGTGCAATGCAATGTTAATAGCTTGGATGAATGGTAAAAGAAAAGCTATGCCGTTCTCAGTCCCCATGGTTTGGCGTGAGCCGAAAAATCACTTCAATGATTGTTATTTTTGTTTGACAAAGATTGCTGGTTTCACAAAGAAAAACAAATCAAAGATCACGTACCCAAACTGCGAATCAGCAATGAAACCAGTACCACATGATGAAACAAATCCACCACCAGTTCCACCAGCAACGATAACAGACAGCAGTTCATCTGAAGATTCTGCTAGTGATATAGAAACAGGGAAAGATGGCATATATGTTCCAGATGCAAATATTTCCCCACATTTGTTAAGTCAAGCGGAGTTAAATGACTTAGTGCGCGATTTGGAATTACCAAAAGAAAAGGCAGAGTTGCTTGGTTCAAGACTTCAAGAATTTAATCTTCTCCAACCAAACACCAAAGTTTCCCATTTCCGCCATCGCCATTTGCAGTTTTCATCATTTTACTTAGAGGAAGAAAACGTTTGTTTCTGCCACGATATCAGTGGTCTGATGCAAGGGATTGGCTGTCGCTATGATCCAAAAGAATGGAGACTGTTCATTGACTCTAGTAAAGCTAGCCTTAAAGCTGTATTACTGCACAACGGCAATGAAAAACCTTCAATACCTGTAGCACATGCCACTGGCCTTAATGAGACTTATGAATCGATGAAACTGCTGCTAAGACTCATCAAATATAAGGACCACACATGGAATATTTGTGGCGACCTTAAAGTTGTATCATTACTTCTTGGGTTACAGTTGGGCTACACAAAGCATATGTGCTTTTTGTGTCTATGGAACAGCAGAGATGACAAGAACCACTACAAAAACATGATTGGCCATCTAGAACTGAACATGTTGTTGGTAAATACAATGTGAAACACCCAGCACTTATTGACCCTCAGAAAGTACATCTTCCACCACTTCACATTAAACTTGGCCTTATGAAAAATTTCGTGAAGGGTATGGATCATCAAGGTAGTGGTTTCCAATATTTAAAGGATAAATTCAAAGGAATATTGACAGATGCTAAGCTAGAAGCTGGAGTTTTCACTGGACCACAGATCCGCAGTGTCATCCACGACTCATCGTTTCCATCTAACCTAAATGAGAATGAACTAGGAGCATGGACATCTTTCGTTGAAGTTGTCAAATATTTTCTTGGAAACCACAAAGCTGAAAACCACCGTAAACTCGTAGAAAACATGCTTAAATCTTATGAAATAATGGGATGCAGAATGTCTTTGAAAATTCATTTTTTACATTCTCATCTTGACTTCTTCCCGGCCAACCTTGGGGCTGTAAGTGACGAGCATGGTGAGCGCTTCCACCAACAGATCTCAGTTATGGAAAACAGATACCAAGGTAATTTCAACCCAAATATGATGGGAGATTATTGTTGGTTCCTGCAGAAGGAGAGCTCGTCATCCTACAAGCGACAAAGGAAGAGGACACACCAAAATTTCACTTAAGAACAGGAATTTGCCTTTCAGTAGTAACAACAAAATACTAACGCGCTTTGGGTGGATGGTTGGGCGCAGGGGTGGTAACTCCGCCAGCGGAATTCCGCTGTCTGTCTTAAGCCAGAATAAAGGAGGAAAGACATCCCTGTTCACTAATTATTGAAGTATGCTTAACATAAAACGTGGCACGGAAAAGTAGCTTAGACGGCTTTCGTAATAGAAGCGGGTGAGAAAAAAAATGAAAAATAGGGGTTTTCGGTTACACAAAATCTGGACGTGATAGAGAAATTTTGATATCAGATCTGAAATCAGCATCACCGCTTTAGTAGGAATCAGTAGTTCACGTGTCTGTAACAAAAAAAAAGTTGAAATTTGTTGCCTAGTGTTATTAGCAATATTATTTCCACTATAAATTGGTGACCTCAGCCTTATCAATCATCAGCATAATCATCATCATTAACAATTAATCATTACCGTTATTATTTTAGTGCCAACCAGGCACCATATATATATATATATATATATATATATATATATAATATATATATATGATAAAGCTAATGATAATGATAAGTCTTATTGTCAGGATATAAAACCCATAACATAGTTATAGTATAATATTCTTGAAGGTAAAATGTGATAAGATAAACCAAACAATAATACATTTAAAAACAAACAAACTAAAAATTATAACTATGATAAAAGAGAAATAAAATAAGACACGTAATGTAACTAGTAATAATAATAAAAAAACCTACCCACTGCTAACACTACAAAAATGATGATAATGATAACGACAATAATGCTGTTTATTAGCACGAGACAGGTCCCCCAACCTAGAAAAAAAAGGTACAGTATCCATCAAGGTAATCGGGAATACAACTAATTAATCAAATAACAATGATACAAGTAAGGATAATTAAAAATAGTAATAACAGTTTCATGAAAATAAAAAGTGCATGTAATGGGATGGCTAATGCAAGAGTTAAGTGGAGCTATGGATACACAGTTTCATACCAAGACGCCCTATGTCTAGAAGACATAAAGCAGGACTGATGAATAGCTTGGATAACTGAATTGTCTGAGTTTTTAATCCTTCGCATTAGACTGTATTGGGCACGTATTGTTACCTCAGGAAGGCTCGGAACGTCGCGATTAGCGAACATTTGAGAGCCTGAGCATATTGGAGGCAACTTATGTAGCAGGCTATAGGATCTGTTATAAAGCAAATTGAGGATTCTGCAGGAGCCTTTTTCATAAGGCACACATTTCTTCAAACTTGCGCTACCCTTAAATATTAATGGATTTAGCTCAAAATCCAGTTTGAGGTCTTTTTCCATATAAAAAATGAGACATTTCATCAGTGACTCTTATTTGTGCATTTTATTATTTTTACCATATATGTGTGGCTCAGCCTAATATATATATATATATATATATATATATATATATAATATGAAAACAAGGGATACGACTCCCAACATTTATCGGCCAAACGTTTTGGTCCACTCAGGGGCCATCTTCAGTGACTAAATAGAAGCATCTAAAACAATAATCATAAAACTAAAGTAAATACAAATGTCAAACTGTACAATAATAAAATCTAATGCAAAAAAAGTTAAAAAGTTGTTAAAAAAAAACTATCTAGATTATAAAACAAAGAAGTAAAAATAAAACTAACTAAAATTTCAAAAATTAAAAGTTTAAAAATGTTAAGTTTAAAATTTCAAAAATTAAAATTTTTTTTTTTTAATATTTTAAAAAAGGACTGACCTGGATGGTAAAAGTTACAAATGACAAGTGGAGAGAAAGGAAAAAACAACTTAAGTTAGTGCGGTAGTTGCGTTAAAAAGGTGTTGGTTGGTTAGGAAGTATGTAATTTTATCGAGGAAAGGCTATCGTTTAGTTCTGGATTTAATTTCTTAATAAAAAGGGATTCTAAAATTTTAAGATCAAGTGAATTAGAAGCAGACGACAAAATGGCAAAGGAGTCCTGGGGGCACGGGTGGTCATGGGTCTCTGAATGATGCCGAATAGCAGAGGATTCAGGAGTGGAAAGAGGGCGAGAAGTTCGATAAGAAAAACCCAAATGCTTCGAAATCCTAAGTTTTAACTGTAGGGCAGTCTGCCCCACATAACGACTTTGGCAGGTCGCACATGTATATAAATAAATAACAAAGGATCTCATTCAGAGACCCATGACCACCCGTGCCCCCAGGACTCCTTTGCCATTTTGTCGTCTGCTTCTAATTCACCTAACCATCAGTGTCATTGTGGTTAGGTTAGGTTGGGTTAGGTTAGGAGCTAGAATGTTCTACAGTATTAGAACAAGAGATTTTGCAAATAAACCGACAAGTTTATTGGTGATTTTGCAAAGCGGCCGATTTTTGTGTTTCTTGCAAATTGACCGATTTTTTGTGTTTTTGCAAAGTGATCAAACATTTAAGGTCATTTTGTAAAATTACTATTGTTTTGGTTTCTTTGCGAACTGACCGGAGAATTTGCAAAAAGACCGATTTCGCAAAAAAACTAACATATATACACGATACAACTCAGAATGGTCACCTGAGAAACTTTTATGGGATCATGTCAAGAATAGCGAACCCAATTTTACCATGTCAAGAATAGCGAACCCAAAAATTCCCTTGTCAAGAATAGCGAACCCAAAAGTTCCCATGTCAAGAATAGCAAACCCAATATAAATATCATGTAAAGGAAAAAGTTAAACATATGTAATCTTCACTTTATTGATGAAAGAATAAATAAAACAATTTACTGAAATGAAAATGAACCGTATACTAATTTATTAAAAAGGAAATTGAGTGGCAATTGCGTTACAGAAATTAATTAACCTGTTTACTTTATTTCTTTCCATCCACATGAACTGTTGTAAATAACCTGGAAGAAATTCGCGTTTGCATCCTCGCATGTTGTTAATTTTAGCCTTATGCCCTTCGTGCGGGTCACGGGTAGCAAAAATTAACCAAACTATCACGACTTAACCTAACCAATCGTCAAGGGCGTACAATTAACCTAAAAAAATAAATAAAAAACAATAAATTTTTTTTTTATTTATTTATTTTTATATATTAAGAGAAGAGGATTCTTTATACTGTACGGCATTGACGATTGGTTAGGTTAAGTCGTGCTAGTTTGGTTAAATAAAAAAAGACTAATATAAAAGCATTTAATACGTCCTTAACTAATTACTTAAAATTGGGAAACATAAACCTACCGTCTGAAGTTATGAAAACGTCCTTGAGGACTTCCCATGTCAAGAATAGCGAACCCAATTTTACCATGTCAAGAATAGCGAACCCAAAAATTCCCTTGTCAAGAATAGCGAACCCTGCAGGTGTTGGGTTCGCTATTCTTGACATGATCCCTTTTATGTTACACAGACTGCGCATGGAACAAAGAACTCTTCTGGGAAAATTAAATCATGACCCGTTGCTCACGTTGGGCTTCCATCACGAAAAAGAAACTTTGGTATTTGTTATTTACCATTATTTATTCAGACTATAGTGGGTTTAATTTTTCCAGAAGAGTTCCTTCTTCCATGCATAGTCTGTGTGTAACATTATATATACGAGTATTAGGGATGTAACGAATACTAAAATTCACCGAATACCGAATATTTGGTACAAAACTATTCGGCGGAATACCGAATTCCGAATATTAGTTTTATTTGGGTTATTAGGCGTCACTATAAAAAAATGAAGCCTTTATGAGTTTGACAGCACATAGAATTAATAGTAAATGTGAGCAAACGCAGCATGTTTTAGCCACCAAAAATCTGCCAGATTCCCATACTCATGAAAAATTTGCAACTGCATTGCAAGAATGGTCAATAAAGAGTGATCTTGTGCATGCAGTTGTGCAAAACAATGGCTGTAATATTACTAAAGCTGTTAGCGTTCTCAAAATTACTCCTATTGCTTGTGCAGTTGATGAAACCCTTCTTAGCCAAAAGTCTGTTTCAGAGATATGTGCAATTGCACGCCCAATATGTTGCATTTTAATTATTCATCTCCAGCCTTTGACAGACTTAAGGAATTCCAGAAGCAACATAATTTACCCGAAAACAAACTTATAAGAGACGTTATCACCAAATAGAATTCTACATTCTGTATACTACAACGACTTCTTCAACGAAAAACTGCGGTTGTTTCATACGCCTCGGACTATGACATACTGTAGCAACCTTCAATAATCATCAGTTGACTCTAATTCAGTGTGTTGTAAAGCTTCTTAGTCGATGTGAAAAATTAACGAATAACTTTTCCTCTGATTCTTCTTGTCTTCACATGGTGTCTCCCGATGTAACAGGTCTCGTGGTATTTTTGTCTAACATAACTGGTGATGCAGGACGCAGGTGTTCATACTATGAAAAACGATTTAATAGAAAATTTACAGAATCGTTTCAAGCAGTGGAAGGCAGACATTACTCGCATGATTTCTCACGTTTTAGATTCTCGTTTCAAATTTGCTTGCATAACAGTGCCTGAGTTTGTAAAAAATTAGATAATCATTATGTCTGCATCACCTAACGCTAGTCCTGCACGTAATATAACCTATGGCGATGAAGCAACTGATTTTGTTTCACGAGAAGATCAAGAACCTTTGAAAAAGAAGCCGAGAGTTAATTTATGGAGTTATTTTGATGAGATTGTGCCACCACCTATCAAAAATAGTCAGAAAAGGTATTAAAAAGAATTATGCATCAATTCAAAGGAGCCACGAGTTAGTCGCGACGCGAACCCTTTTGATTCGGATCGCCATAATGGTGAAAGAGTCCCGAAAATACTGAACAGCTGGGTTTTGCTGCGCGCCTCCTGACGTCACCGGGTCTCGATCCCAGGGCCGATGTATTCGTAGTCAGCGATGCTAACCACTACACCACCGAGGCGCCACACATATATGGTAAAAAATTAAATTGCACAAATAAGAGCTTCTGATACATTCCCTCATTCTTTATATTTGAAAAGACCTCATACCGGATTTTGAGCTAAATTCATTAATATTTAAAGGTGGCGCAAATTTGAAGAAATTTGCCACCCCCAAACTGTATAATGATACTAAGGCTTCGAGTTGTGCCACCTGTAAATATGCACGAATCGATCCAGTTTTTCATTTCCAACATCGTTAGTGGTTGTGAAATATGAGCAAATGTCATGAGAAATATTTTTCATTTTCATTTTTTGGACCACCCTAATATATATATATATATATATATATATATACTGTACAGTAGGGTGTGTCAATTTTGTGGGTGAAATGACTAAATTGAAAATCATGTGATTTGGTAGCAATTTAATGTAATCATTTGGCATACAAAATAATATCCTTGCTTCAAAAACAATAAAAAATAACTCCTACCTACATCAATTTTAATTCAAAAATTCCATTTTTCCATAAATTCGTAACAAAATAACAAATGTGCGCAAACATCCTATCAACATTTAAAGTGGCAATAAGATATCATTCAGAGTCTTTATTTGAAAGTAACCAATGCAGTCATGTCCTTTTTGCTGCGGTTCCTTGACATCATCATTCGGCTTGCTACTTGCGCTTTGATGTAGCCTTCTCGCCTCTCGTGACTGTAAACTTGACTAGCTGCTTCTGTGACCATTTTCACACATCTCCACACTCTGAGTGTGAGAAGGCCACTTTGGCACTTGCATTGTGTTAAATCTTTGTTTGTTATACATGTTGTCAGTGGTGGCTCCAAAACTTCCGAACTCAAGTTAACTAATTCTGACAATTTCGTGGCATTGACGTTTATCGGAGGTACCTTCCTTGTCTGAACAGAGCAGTCTCCCAGCTGGTCATCATCTAGTGATGTTCCTCTAAGCTTTAGAATGATTTCCACAGCCTCAGTTCGCTCTTTGGTACATTGGCTGCAGAGTATTGCTTGCAAAGCTGCCTCTGGCCTAGCATACCAAGCGGACCTTCTCACCACAGGTAACACGATGTCCACCACTACTTTCCTTTGGGTTCTCAGTAGCTGTAATTGAAACAAGATGTGGTTGGGCCCCTCCATCCACATTGGATTAAGTTTTACATTGAACCAGTGAGGAAGATAAAACCCAATAATAAATTCAACAATCAACATCAAATTCTGTAGCATTTTGCCCTTCAGTGCATGTTTGGAAACCCAAATCCTGCAGAAACGAATCGCTGTAGTTAACCAACGACTGTGACTTCTGGGTCCAATCTCCAAGAGAGCCAGATTTTGAGGCAACTCTCCTGATCTGATTGCTTGAACAATACGATAAGCGTAAGATTGATCCGTGCTGAGGTCTTTGATAACTTCTTCAGGCAACACTGGAAGGGGAGGGCCTACTTCGACCCTTGGAAATTTTGTATTTATTTCTAATTCCGTTGCTTCATCTAGCATGTTGCCAAGGGGGCCTGACCACTTGTTTTTGCTCTTTGTAGGACCATCAAGTTCCTGGGTGAGTCGACGAAGAGGTAGTTCCCTGTGTGCAAATCACATACAATCGAAACAAGCCTTCTTCCAAGTTTTTTCTCTAAATGCGTCATAACACCGCCCTGCCATCCAGTGTTCACAGCAGTTGAGTCTCCACCAACGGCCTGCAGTGAACTGTCAAGTCTTCTTTCTTGAAGCCAACATATTATTTGATCAGCAATTGCCGCTGCATGTTTCTTGCCTTCTACTTCTGCTTCAGGAACAAAGTGAAACAAATAGCGGCCACCAGGTTCGAAACACACAGAGTAGTGTTCTTCTTTGATGAGACCGGGAAACTTTCTGTCCATTCCCTCTACCTCTAGGAGAACTTTTGTGTCATCTCTTCTTCCATCAAACAAAAGGCAAGAGAGACCTTCCTCCTTCAAATCTTTTTCATGCTGATCAGATATTTCCTTCATTATTTTTTCTTGTGCTCTTCTTATCTTATTATGATCTATCACTAAGGATGTATCCTCTCGGCTGATGAGGCCTGCATCTATCCAAGCGGCAGTGGCAATCTCTGCAGTCTCTCGTAGCCCCGTATGGTGGCGAATACTGGCAAGGGCAATGTTTGAGATGTCTTTAGTGTTGTATTTCATTCTCTTCGGCGAAGGTTCAGATGGCATTTTGGAGCTATCATCTGATATTGCTTCTTTCTGTTCATCTGAAGAGCTTTCAAAGAAGTGAGAAACCTCTTGATAGAGCTCTTCATCTCTTTGGGTGGCTTCTTCACTCTTCTTTATCTTCCTTTCTCCCCTCTCTCGGATTTTCTCTTTTTTCTTAGCAATAACAATCTGTTTTTTGGTTTCTGAATAATCTGCCGAACCAATCTGCATACTTCCTTGGCCTCCTGCCTTTGTTCTCTGCGCCTTTATGAAAGCCAGCTCCAAAACAGGGATCTTCTTCTCACGAGGACAGCGACAATCAATGTGAGGGTGATGTTCTCTTCTGCATGAGGGAGAACAATTGGCTTCAGAACACAACTCTATGGGACACTGGCAGTTAAAAATGTCAAGAAGAGTATCAAGTGTGTGGAGAAATTTATTTTTATTTGCTAGTTTTCCTTTACCAAGTGATGTCTCAACTGCTTTGTGCCACAGCTTTGTTAATTTTAGCTCAATAGTTCTGTGCTGATTGAGTACAGGTGGTTTGAATAACACATTAGCTTTTTTCCACTGATGCAGAAGAGGGGGAATCATGTCCCTTATGAGCTCTTTCTCTGTGTAGTTCCTTCTATCCTTTGTATTTTGTTCACGAAGGAGTAACCCTAGTCTTAGCATGTCTCGCACTGTTGGTAGTTCTGATACGGGAAGCTCCTTGCCTGTACCGACTAACAGGCTCAAGTGGCATGACGACTGACCTCTTGTCTTCAATTTTGGCATCTTAGGAATATCTGAAAAGAAAGAAAACATTTAAGTATTTTATATCAGTTACGATGTTTCAAAGTTTAGTCATTCGATGTTCTAAAATTCGATAAAAAAATATTTCATGGGATTACAACATAATTAGACAGAAGAATATGATAATAATAAATAATTGTAATAATCAATAATCCATACTTACAGTTAAACTGTAGTATTCGTCTAGTAGAATAACTATGAAGTAGGTACAAGAGCAATAACAGCAAACCACCGTCTATGACATCTAAGAGGCAACTGAGGACTGAGAGTGAGGGACAGTTCTATTCATGTTGTAACTTGTACATTGTACAACAACTATATGACCTTGAAAACACTCCATATGCGATCAGTGGGATAATTCTGTGACAGATGAATAGTTAATTAATTTATGTCCTATTATTTAGTAAAAGAGTCAATTTCTGAAACTTTAAGGTAAAATTGATGTAGGTAAGGGTTATTTTATTTCATTTTGGTTGGCCAATTTCAAGTTTTGACATGAAAAGACTATATTTTCACTACCAAAATTGATTTGAAAAAAGTTGACAAAATTGACACAACCTACTGTACAGTGTACATTCACAAACAGCATTATACAAGAAATCGAACAATTGCATCATCCTCTGAAAGGTGGGTGGAGTCACTGTGGCGTGACTCCCGCGTCCTCTAAAAATGAAGCGGGTAGAAAATGATTAGCTAATTAATTAATTGAAAATGTGAAAATCATAGCGACCTCTTATTATGAACTGAATCGACAGATATTTTGCACAAAATCACTTCACATCTAAAGGAATAAGAGCATCCATGTGGAGAGCATTTCCAACTATTTTGAAATTTTAGCCCAAATTTGGGACCACCCTAAATATATGTATATATATATATATATATACAGGGTGGGCCGTAAGTTTCCATACATAGGAAAAATAAACATTTTTTATGGACAACCATTTTTATTTATATAATATGCTCTACATGGTTGCCATTGTTTTGAAAACACATTTCAATACGTGTTCCCCACTGTTGATGAACACGCATTAGCACAGTTGACGTTATGCTTGTAATGGCGTTGGTGATACGTTCCTTTAGATGATTTATGTCTCGTATCTTTTCCTGATACACCATGGCCTTCAAGTGCCCCCAAAGATAGAAATCAAGGGGGGTGAGATCTGGGGATCTGGGAGGCCACTCCACAGGACCACGCCGACCAATCCAAGCATCCGGAAACTGCTGATCCAAATACCGACGCACGTGAAGACCATAATGAGGTGGAGCTCCATCTTGCTGGAAGTAAACTGGGAAGTTACCTTCCTCGTTTAGCAGGGATGGGAAAATCTCTTCTTGCAACATGTTAAGATATCTTTCGGCATTAAGATTTCCACTGACAAAAATTGGTCCAATAATTCTGTCACCCCATATCCCGGCCCACACCATCACTTTACCGGCACCTTGCATCTTCGTCGGACTCAGCCAGTTAGGGTTAGCATTACTCCAATAACGTATGTTTTGCCGATTAACCTCTCCATTGACGTAAAAATTTGCTTCATCAGTAAACAAGATCTTACGTCAAACGCATATTCTTAGGGTATCTGAAACATAAAAACAAACGTTTAATTTTTCCTATGTATGGAAACTTACGGCCCACCCTGTATATATATATATATATATATATATATATATATATACTCGTATATATGAAAATTATTGGACGAAAGTAACACGTAAATAATATTTATGATGAAAATAACCACGAGGGAAAAGGAAACACAGAATGGTGCTCAAGCGCTTTCGTCTAATGACATCCTCAGGAATATATATATATATATATATATAATATTATTTGGGTAGGTTGATTTTGCAACTGTGATCTTGGACTAGTCTAGATAGAAAGGTATTAATGTATAAAAAACGTTGCACCAACTCATATTTGTGAAAATGATTGTATTTTTTGAGGATTGTTAATTATTTTTAAGTTGTAAAAGTGCCGAATTTTACGCGTAAAATCGCGCGCGCGGCATTCGCGCAATGTAAACAAACAAAATATCGGACCTTATTTCATCAAATAATCAATTAAAATTCGGCTTTTTTAACAAAACGATGCTTGAAACTTATTTTAAATGCATTATAGATGTTTATTAGTGTATTATTTTGTATTTTTTAATGATATTTACCTATAAAATGGGTATTAAATTAAGTTATTTTATGATGCGTTCATTTAATTGTGTTTATTTTCAGATATTTCATAAAAATGGGTAAAAAACGGAAGTCTGCAGTGTTAACTCGAAGGGATAGTGCCAAAAAATTCAGTGGCCAGCCTTCCCCTTTGGATAAAACAGAGCCTCCTTCCCTCTGCCAAGTTATTCAGTACAGTTATTTCCTCCAAAACAGCCACCAGGACTTGAAAGACTATGATATTGCTAAAATGATAGCAAAGGATGTGATTGAGATCTGGCAGGCAGTGAACCCGCGGCTGCCCCTGTATGAGGAATATTATGTAGTGAAATTGGTGGATAAAGTGTGCTTCAAGAAAGCAAAAGAGATAAACAGGAAATCTATTTCTACAGTCCAGGAGCAGAATCTGGGGGAAAAGCTGGATAAACTTTTTGACATTTCTACTTGCAACTGTAAGCTACCTGTTCGTCCCTGTGATGACAATGCTGTGAAGTGCAAGAAAGAAAATTGTCAAACACGGCACATAATCTGCACTTGTCAATTAGATTGATGTGTCTGTGGACCAGAGGTGCTTACCCTCCAGAACTACAGGATAAGCTTTACCAGGCCATCAAGTTCATTGTGGAAGTGTATGCAGTCAGTTGGTTTGAGGTCAAAAGGGACAGAAAGTTCCACAATCAGCAGCTGTACATCTTCAACATGATCCAGAGGATCAAGCAGCAGTCTGAAGAAATCCAGGGTGTTGCTTTCAAGAACCTGAAGTACAATGTTTTTGCCTTGCTGCCCGAGAATGTGCTGTACTCCATGATGAAGTCTGATGACTTGAAAGTGAGAGAAGCTGCTCTCAAGAAAATTCTGTCCATCAGGTAAGCATTTATTAATTTTAAAAAATGTGAAAAAAATTTTGATTATGGGGATTTATTTAATAAAAAAAAGGCCCGAGTTCTATAAATCCCCATAATCGATTTTTTTTTCACATTTTCTTATCCCAATTCCCCCCTTCCCCTCTGATAATGGAAATAATCTTACCTTCTTTCTGAAAAAAATTCTATTATGGAGATTTATAGAACTCGGGTTTTTTTTTTTTTAATTTAAGTTTAATTTAAATCAGCAATTCTGGGACTAATAGGGATTAAATCTTAAACTGGAATAAAAAATAAATTAATTATTATTCTTTCAGAAGCGGGAAGCCAGCCAAGAAGAGGCTGAAGAAGATCACAGCCATCAACATTGAAGCTACCCACTGGTCAGAACTAATCAACCTTTCTCAAAGTGGCATCTGTGAACCTGCTCTCACAGAAGACTTTTTCTGACCAGGAGCTTCAAGAAGCATTGCTGAATGGCACCAAGCTGGAGCTGCCTGATCTGCCTTCACATTCTCAGAGTGTTGAAATGGCCTGAAGCGGACATCTGAAGCTTCCCATACTGTTTATGGACTCGAATCAAGGCACAAACACATTCTGGCCAAAGCCCTAAGCCGCCAGATGAGGCCTTCCTTTGCTTCTAAGGGCTCTTACAGTGAAAATTATGATGATCTTGGGATCTAAATGTGTCTATTTGACTCTGTACGTTTTTTTAACTTTTTTTCAGGATTTTTTTATGAAAATAGCATGTTTTTTTCGGCCGAAAATTGTGAAAACGTGTTATTTTTCGGTACGATTTTTTGACAATTTTTGAAACGGTTTCCTCAAAAAACGGTTAAAGCTAGGGATCTGAAAGTTTTTGTCAGTTATTATCATATTAAGCCCTGACTATCTCGACTAGTCCAAAGTCGATATCTAAAACAATGCGGAAAATCAACCTACCTTAATATATATATATATATATATATATCTATAATATTTAGGAGAAATCCAATATAGTTCTTCATGGTTTCCTTATACTGAACTGAGTTCAAATTGCCCTTCAATATATTTTACTGTCATATCAAATTCCCACCCGCAAAATCATGCCTGTTCAATTCTATTTCATTGTGGGCTGAAGATACTGAGGATATTAGGTTTCAAATGGATTTCTTCGCACCAAAATTGAACTTCCAGATGTGAAGTGCTGAAATCTGAACTCAATAACGAATTCATCTTGAATTCGAAATTCCAAATTAATTATCGAATCGATAACGAAATGGAACAAGAAAAGATTAACCCGAATGGAGCACAAAATAACTACAGCGTTACCAGCATGCAATAAAATGAACTCTAAAATCTGAAGTATAGTTATACAAATACCTTTCCTATTCTTTTCTACGCTTGTGAAGCGTATAAGCTAATATTCACTTTTGTGAAACAAAAATAATGTGACGCAATAAAGTCGGTTACACTTTCGAACATCAGTGTCAAGACTTGACACTTGGTCTTTGCTCACGCGCTTTGGTACCGATTTTCAGTATCTACAGTATTTTGTTTTTAAGGGGGTCCGGTTGGTATATTTTAGTGAACAGTGATTATATTTTATTTAAATATGGACTCGCCGTATACTGTAGATTAAGCGTATTAAAGCCCTTAGGACGAAGCACAGATTTAATCTGTCATGTTTAGAGTGTTGTACTTACTATAATATACGCCTTATATCACTAGGATAGTATTTGTGCAAACGCTTAAATTTTTAAACATTTCAAATGTTCCCAATCTAATGATTAGTAGAAATGTTGTAAGTAATCAGTGAATTGTAATTTCTGCAAGATGCGCCGCTCATACCATTCAATTAGCTATCCATGACTTCCAAAAAATGCAAACCCAGTACAGTAAAATTGCGCATGCAAAACCTAAGGCAAAAAAGCTTCGCACCACAAAGATAAGACTCATTTTAAAATCGAAGTGCTTAAAGATTCCTCCCCCGAAGTCTGTTTGCTTGATACTAAAATTAATATTACAAGATCAAATGCACAAGAACTGGTTGAGGCTGGTGGGGCAGTAGTATGGTATGTGTAGATATATACGTACACACACACATACACACACATACACACACACACACACATACATACATAGTTAGGCGTAGGGGGCGGGGGTGGAACATGGAAAGGGGTGACACTGGCACTAAAGGAAAAAGGAATACAAATAAAAAAAGGAGTGAAGAAAAAAGCGTAAGTGCAAGGAAGCTTCACGGCGATGGAGTCACTGGAGCTGTTAATCCTTAATCCTTAATCCCTTAATTTTCGGAATCCTTTGTGAGAAAGATAGAACGAGACGGCCTTGTTACTTGTTGCAATTTGACGGACGGAAAAGGAGTATATGTGGTGCTTTTAGTATGAAGTTAAGACTGAAAAGGTGAGTTAATTCTTAACTCATTGTGCCTGAAAGAGTTAACATAAATTCATTTGTTAGAGCTATCAACATTTTTGCTTGCTTCTGGTCTTCTCTTGTGTCCCCGTTGTCCTGGTGTATATATACATTTCTTCCCATTCTTTTGTATTTTATAAATGGGAAATTAAAATCACCGCAGAGATCACCGCAGGAATCGGGTGTTTAAGGACTTTATTAGGTTTCGGATGCCGGTAATGGCTTCAAAGAATTTTGCAGTTAGAGTGTTTGGAAGTCTGTAGGTGACTATTAGTTTCACGTTTAGTTTTTCTATTTTTACTGCTAAAAGTTCCACGTGGCTGTTTAATTTACTTATGCCACATGATTCTCACGTACGTACATAGCACAACCACCTATTCGTCTTACTGTTCTGTCAGCTCGTAGTAAGTTGTAACCATCGATTTGTATCTCTTTCTTATCTCTGTATGAAGTTGTAGCAGTTTTCACAGTCTCTTTGGCAGTCTTTAAGATGCATTTCCGTGATTCAGTCCTTGTTTCATCCATAGAACCTTTAAGGTATGAAACATTGTTTAGCGGGTGGTTCTTCGGTTTTAGCCCTTGAATATTTGCCAGGACTATATTTATGTTCTCAGTTTTGCGCTGACCCTTGTGCATTCGAAGTTCATTATCCTTCAGTGTCGCCTGTTTTGTAGCTCTAGGGTCCTCCGAGAAAGATCCGTATCGTTTACCTCTCCTGGTAGCTTTCTACCTGATAACGGTTTGGCTCGGAGGTTCTCAACTGTGCCGAATGATGAGGCTTTGTAGCCGTATTGTGTCTGCGATGTCGAAAAAATTTGTATCGCGATTTGTATACATAGGTTTATTTCCGTTTTTCATATTTCCCCTTTTTTCGTATTTGCATTTCCCATGCCTTTCATAATTCTTGCAAATGACGGGGTGGTAGAATTTGCAGCTGTCCTCGAATTTACAGTGACCATTATTGTAGTAGAATTTACACATAGAACAGAATACACTATACTATCATCAACTACAGTCTATTTTCGTGGCTGCCCTCTTGTTTTTTCGCTATTTACGGTAGTATCCTCTGTTTGATCTTGTGTTATCTTTTGAACCTCTTTTACATTCATATTTTCTTTTACTTTGTATGTCGGTATTCTCATTACTTTTGCTTCACTTTTTTTGTCTCCTTTTTGTTTTCTGCTGTCGTGAAAAGGTTTCTGATTTTTATTCACTTTTCTTGACTCTGCTTTATTTTCATTCTTAATACTTATTTCAAACTGATTTCTAAATTCTATAAAACGGCAGACGGGTAGACATGGCCTGTCCTCAACTGAGACACGAAACCTGCAACCGACATTTTTTTGAACAACGTGAGGGAGTGTGAATGACGACAACTAACACTATTTACCGGTTTATTTTAATTAGGATAGCAATAATAATGGGGTAAAGCGAGCGTGGATTCATAATGTTAACATCAGATCGTGGAGGAAACCTTTAGTTAAATAAATTTTGAATGACAATTTACATTATTTTAGCACAACAGCGACCTTCTCTTCTGGACCCGGTAAAGAGAATGGTGAACGAGGTCCTTTTTAAAATCTCGTAGACCTAGACTTCATTGGCCGGCCAGTAGTAACGGTTATGATATTTGGTTCCATTTTAAAATAATTCTTTATGAATTTTTTTATTAACATTCAGATATTTTTGTTCCCTTTTAAAATATAATTAGTAAAAATTAATAATTATTATAAACTTCATAGTCGAATTCAACACACGACACTACTCATGATTCACAGTTTCTTCTTTGCTTCTTCAATGTCTCTTTCTGCTTTATAAACTGTGAATGAGTTTATTTCTATTGTACATCTTTCGGAAAAGTATTTCACTCCATTCACTTGCTTGGCACTTGTTGTTAGAGAGAGAGATATGTTCATCTTTTCATTTCAGGCAACTGATGTCGAAAAGAAATTGACAGAAATCACATCTAATTGCCTTTGATTCATCTGCTGCATTGTTGCAAAATTTACAACGTTGTGAAAATTGGGTATCCATTTCCGTGCTATTTATAAAGAAAAAACATGAAAACTGGTGAGCGAAATTTGAATCAAAATGGAAAGAGTGAAAGGTGGAGGGATTTTGACTTAAAGGGATTGAGGGAAAGTTTTCTTCTGCTCCTCTGGGGGATGGGAAATGTTGCGCGTTGTATATGCTTACTGATTAGTGCAAGGGAGAACGGCCGCGGAGGATAGCGAGAGGAATTGTTTCGACCTACAAATGGGTAGCTAATTTCCTTGAGATGAAACAATCGAAAAACGCTTCATAGATTAATTCGCTTTGCTTTATTTTTATGATATACCCCCTAATTTCACGACTTTCAAAAAATATCAATGTGTGCACTAGATATTCACTCAGATACTGGCACGGTTTAAAATTTATTAACTGCAAGATTTTCACTATAGTACAACTTTTATATGGACTTCGATCAAAATACGTGTTACCGTCACACTGGGCAGAAGAAATATATATATATATATACAGGGCGTCCCAAAAAAATGTATACACACTTTAACAGCTGATAGCTCAATTGATGTTTCTTTCTTTCCAAGTTAAACCCATTAGAATTAATAATGGCAGTCAGACTAAGCTTTGAACAAAGGAAATTCATTCTAAAATGCTACTGGAAGTGTGAAAACGCAGTTGAAGTGCAAAGACAGTTTAGGAGGGAGTTTCAAACAGATCCACCAACGCGACTTACCATCACTCGAATTAGAGATAAGTTTGAAGCCGATGGAACTGTTCAGAATGTCCACAAGAAGCGTTCCGGAAGACCACGGACATCGACAAGCCCCACAAAGCAAGAAAGAGTACTGGAAACGTATCACCAAAGTCCAAGAAAATCTGTGCGGCAAGCGAGTCGTGAGGTAGGAATTTCAGAATCGTCTGTCCAACGCATTTTGAAGCGCTGTCAATGGAAAAGTTACATTCCAAGATTAGTCCATGCTATTAATGAAGATGATCCGGACCGAAGAGTGGAGTATTGCGAGTGGTACTTGGCACGATGTGGATGTGGACTGGACGAAGGGGTTTCGTAGAATACCCTCCGCGTTCACCAGACCTCACACCACTAGACTTTTTTTTATGGGATACTTAAAAGACAAAGTCTACGCTATAAAACCTGCAACAGTCGCTGAATTGAGAGCAGCCATTGAACGAGAATGCACACAAATACCAAACGAAATGTTTCGTGATGTTTGCGATTCCATTGCTTCGCGTTATCAGCAGTGCCTGGACCAGAACGGACGTCAGTTTGAAAACAGGCGTTGACAAAACAATTAAATAATGTCTGTAGATTCTATTACATTTTGAAAATGAAATGTATTTTAAACACTGCCTTTATAATTATTTAAAGTGTGTATACATTTTTTTGGGACGCCCTGTATATATATATATATATATATATATATATATATATATAATATATATATATATATATATATATATATATATATATATATATATAGCGGCATACCAAAATTCCTTTTCCGCGCCTCCTTCTCATGTCTTGAAGAAGTAAAGAAGGTGGTGAAATCCGAACACGTGGGCAGAAGCCCACATAAAAATGCAGATTTCATTTTGGAAAGTTCGCGCTAAACAGTCACCTTCAGAGCGGCTATAAAAGCGTGAGTCCACTTCAATTCGCCCTCATTCCTCATTTCTTATTCTTACACTCCGCTCTCCGACCTTCGTCCCTGAACGTCCACTCGGTCTCATTCCGGCCTGCCCGAGTCTTCGTTGTTCAGCCTGCTCAAGGTTCTCCCGTTTTCATAACCTACTTCATCATCAAGAGCCAGGTTTGTAAACCTCGCTTCGACCACCAGCTCACTTGGCCTACGTTGTTTTACTTCATTGTGTTAAGTTACTTTGTGATTTAGTCTACAAACTCAAAAAACTCTCAGCCTAACCGTATAGGTTCTTTAAAATGTTTCATACCGTTAAATCGAACTCGTGTGTTTACGACAGCAACTAGGCCCATTTATTTGTTGTGTATTAAATATCGTATATTTGTCACCTTAATTTGTTTCTTATCACCACTGTGCTATTTATTTCTTGACCTATATAAAATCATTCCTTATTCTCAATAATATTTCATTTCTAATATTGTACAATTACGTACAAATTATGTACTAATAATTGTTAATCGCTGTAAACAAATAATTCATTTATTTTTTCTCATTAAACAAAAATTGCTAGGTCATTTCTGTCTCCTTTATTAAGTATTGTTTATTTGGTCGAAAGACCTATTGGTGACCCTGTAAACATTTCACTTTTTACTCAGTTACGTTATTATAGTGGGCCTACCGTCAACAGGCCAATATATATATATATATATAATATATATATATAATATATATAATATATGCAGAGACCGACAGAAATTCCTTTCCTCGCCGTTCTCAAACATTATGGAATCAAAACAAAGGCTATACACGTGGACATGAAACAGGCCCACGGAGGAAACAGATTTTGTGGTATTTCCCGAAATTCACACCAGAGAACGTCACCAAGGCCTATAAAAGTGCGGGTTCTTTTTCAAATCACTCTCACTTGCCATCTTCTCGTTTTTGTCGTTACGTCTCTCTCTCAGTGCCTTCGTCAGTAACACCACTCGTCACGACACCCGCTCTCTGGCCTTCGGAGAGCGGCCCGCTGTTCAGTCAAGGCTCCGGTCGAGCATACACGAAGTCTATCATCAAGTAAGGCCCTCTACAATTTCATCCTGCAAGAAGCAACATCATTGCTGCAGGAGTTTCCGTTGGCCCCCTTTTCAACCAGTCTCTACCGGTCCTCAACACTCATTCTCTCGCCGGTAAGGCCAGTCCGCCTGCAGAAGCAATCCTTCGAAGCCCAGGTCCGTAAACCTTCTAGTAGGCTACAAGCCACAAGCCTACCTTTCCCTTCGTGTTAAGCAATTCCAGCGTAGCCTATATAGTGTAACCTCAGCCTAGCGAATAGGCTATATCCAGAAGTGTACGCAAACAACTGGCAAACTAACTCTCTCATTACGACTGCGGTAGACCTGTACAATTATTTTACCGTATTCATTTATCTTACTGTATTTGTATCCGCTTGCTTATTTGCTCATCTATGCATTTCATTTTACTTGCCTAATCCATTTACTGTACCACACCGTACTTTCATTATCTCAGTTATTATTGGCTTAATTATTTAGTGTGTTCACTGCTGCATATCTCATCAGCCTACCTAAATTAGTGTACTTACTTAACGATTATACTTACTTAACTTGTACTTACTTAACGATTAGACTGTATAACCATTTCTCATTGAAAATAATTTAATCAGTCATTTGTAATATAGCACAATTACCGTTACAGAATTGTTAATCACTGTGAAGAAATAATTAATTTATTTTCCTAATTAAACGCAAAACAACAAACTAATTTCTCTCTCCTTATTAAATATTGTTTGTTTGGGCTGTATTTCCCAACTGGTGACCCCCTAACTATTCATTTCAATATAATTCATTAATTATAGTAAGCCTACTTTCTTGGCCACATCAAATTGGTGATCCGTAGGCCACTATATATATATATATATATATGTGTGTGTGTGTGTGTGTGTGTGTAAAAATGAACAATGAATAATTCCTATATAATTAAATATTCATTTCTACATAAGAACCAAAATCGCCTAACGCGAGTTTGGATAAAATTTTGATTTACTTTCTATTTTTGCAGTGTCACAACCATGCTGTCTACCATTTCGGATCTTTTCCGTTTGACTGCCGCCATTGAAACATAAGAGGTGAGTGCCCCCAGCCTTCTTTACTTAGCCTTATAAGGCTAACTAACGAAAATATCACGACCTAACCTAACCAATCGTTAGGTCAACTGTACGACCTTGACGATTGGTTAGGTTAGGTCGTGATATTTTTGTTAGTTAGCCTTATAAAGCTAATTAAAGAAGGCTGGAGGCCATGATCTTCAGGTGATCCCCTTATTTTTCTGAGTACACGATTAAAACTTAAAAATTAAGCATGGATCTTGAAAGTAATTAAAATTGTTTATAAGAAACAAAATTTGAAGGGGAAATTAAGAAAAGCTTTTTATAAAGTAACTTATTTTGTATCATCAAGACATTTCAGTTAAAATACAAAATACAAAAAGTTTAATTATGTTTCAATGGCGGCAGTCAAACGGAAAAGATCCACCATTTCTATGGTTGAGTCGTATCCATGCTTGTGTCATTGGAGGTTGGATGTGAGAAGCGAATGTCCCTTAATTTCATTCCCTTAAAGTACAAACAAGACAATCGACGGTTTAGATCGTTTAACATTTCCATCAGAATGTTACCCATATCTCCATTTTCCATTTATTATAGACTTTATGATAATTAATTATTGTTGTCTTGCATCTAACCCTCATCCATAAATTTTATTAGATTATGCATACATATTGCATGTGGCATGATTTGAACCCTTGTTTGTACTTCTTTATTCATTACTGTATTTCTCTAATTCATCTCTTCTAAATTCTCCCGATAATGACTTGTACTGTACGTACAAATTAAGTAACTATGGCGTATTAATTATGAATTGACGTATGGCATAATTTGAATAACTATGACGTCATAAAGTAGCGTAATTCCCTTCACATTTTCCATACCTTGAATACCGATCATATCTTTAGTATTCAATGTAAGGTAAATTCTTTAACATCATAATAAAAACTTTACACTCTATACGTCATTATTTATATGTTGTTCATTCATACATCCATTTCCTTTCTTGACCCTTTATCTTTTGTTAATTTTATTAATTATTCATTCAACTACCTATTATCTACCTATTGTCAACCTAGTGTGTGGCTACCAATGTGTGTACAAAACTTTATGCATTCGTACATGTTCGCAAATGATCATGATCACGTACGTAGTTACCTTACATGTAAGTACGTTCACATGTATTCTTTTTATTTCTTTTCTTTAAATTAATTAATTTCTCGCAATACTCATAAATGCTTATGCAAGTGGTCAAATTCCGCTAACCACAGCGGAAGCGAGCACTTTTGAGGTGAAAATCTCCTCTCGCTTGCTTGTAATTTATAAAACATTATTATGTGTTATATATGACGCGTTCGGTGGAGAAGGGGCGAACGCCACAAAATTCGAAAAATGAGTTTTTTGTCGTATAATTATCTTTTAAAACCTTTGCTTTACCTATGCAAAAAATTAAATGTTAGTCTGCACTCTTTCACGGTAAAATTTAGGTTTTAATATATCTCAGAGAAATTCACTCCGCATTATTGCTTCACATTGAACACATCTATCTACTTTCTAGTCACTCGACAATGCCCTGTGATGCTCAATTTGGCCAAATTGAACAAAATATAAAAAATAATTACAGCAATATTATTTACACCAAAAAAGATTATGTTACGGCCATAACTACAGCCGTTTCGCAGCGCTTCCTAGTTGTAGAAATGAAACAGGCTGATTTTCTCGATTTTGACTTCCTAAAAACGTGCATTGTCATTAGGAAATCAACAACTACTAAATTTACAGATGCAAGAAAGTTAATATTTGACTTTCAACACAAAGAAGGCTACGTAATATCTACTGCATACCGCACAACCCCAGATAATAGCCATCCCGTCAGACTGCAGAAAGGGAAAAAATCCTACAGTGTCAGTTTATTCAATCTAGCCCAGCAGACACTGCAACAAAGTATTCCCAATTGCTGCCAATAACTAAGGAAAAAATAAAAGATCTCAAAGAATTATCAGACCTAATGCCTGCAACTGCAGTGAACTATTATACAAGATTGTTAAAGGAACTGGAAGAAACCGAAACAGTTGAAGCAGGTAATACAACATTCGACGAAGAGGACCAAATAATGGATTACACCAGTTAACATCAGAAGCTATCAATAAATAATATTGTAAAATTTCTTGGCGTTTTATTATATCGACATATTACACAACAATATTTTACTCAAATATGTGTTCAAATTCATACAACATTTCAATAAACCGGAAAAATACAAAGGTTTAAAGTTTACAAACTTTAACTGCATTTTGTGGCATAATTCGAAAATGTTGCGTTCGCCCCTTCTCCACCGAACGCGTCATATATATATATATATATATATATATATATATACTCCTTATGTGCCCATGTACTTTGTGTTATATTCCGAACATCTTAATTGTCTATAAATATGAAAAACTGTAAAAACAAAATAAAGCTATAGTTAACTGTTTAATTGTAATTAGCTGTAATATTTCAATATAATGTAATTGATGTACTTTAATGAAACTATAATTAACGATAATAATTTAATATAATGTAATTAATGTACTCTAATGAAATTGTAATTAACGATAATAATTTAATATAATGTAATTAATGTACTTTAATGAAACTATAATTAAAGATGATAAGCGAATGTGAATTAATTGGTAATTATAATCATAATTGTAATAAACCAAAATTACAACGTACTCAGTGATGTACTTGGGATTGTACACAATGTAAGACCCGACATTATGTCGCCATTTAGGAATGTATACGCGGCAATATTATTATTTTTATTATTATTATTTTTTCGTTGGGATAAATTTTTGATTTGCTTTCTACTTTGCCAAATAATTGATGACTTGTTCTTTTTTAAAATTTCTTAATCATTTTTAGATTTAGCTTAATAATGAATCCTGAGAAACTTTTTGCAATGTTCATGTTTTGTGTACGTTCTCTCTTCGTTATAAAAGATGAAGTCATGTCTTACCTAAGCATTTAATTGTAAATCTTAAACCTTTAATTTTTGCTCATCTGCATATCTTAGTATAAAGATGCCTAGTTCAATTTCCACTTCTAATTAACTCGGCAGATCAGTAAAACATCAGATCTGCAAATAAGCGATTTAAGATAGAAATGTGGCTTCCTCTTCCTATATCCTGTTTATCTCTTTAAACATTACCACAGCTAAAAGATTTACTTTATTTTCAAATATTGTGCAAAAATAATGCAGCCTTTTCAACATTTAATAATAATGATAGCAGTTTTTGGGTATATAAACCCACAAAAATTCTTCCATGTTTATTCTGATTTAAACTACGAGGCTGAGCACTACCTGTACATTTTAGCAGTAAATTACAGTAAGAAACAATCTTTATCTTCTCCTTCGAGCCGTGCTCTCTTCAGAGAACTTAGTCATTAAAATCTCCCGATACGTTACAAGAAGAATCGGAGAAACCTCAAAGAATTTAATAAGCCTCTCAGAATCCTCCGAACCACTATAGAAGAACTCGGAGAGTAGTATAGAAGAAAATACTGCAAGTAACAAATCCGTTGCTGCCTCCTAACCAAAACCTCCGTCGACTTCGAACCAACCCAGGCCAAAGACGGAGGGGTTAACTATATATATATATATATATATATATATATTCATTTTGTCTGGGCTAAGACTTAAATGCTTTTCTATATTGTTTATTTATTAATAATTAAAATTTAAAAGCGAGAGCAGGTAAATCACCGGAGCCGGATTCCATATATCCCATACAACTAAAAGAATTAAAAGATAGCATTGTTGTGCCGCTAACAAAGATTTTTAATGCGTCTATTTCTGAGGGGTGCGTACCAGATAATTTCAAGTTAGCAAACGTAACACCTATCTTTAAGAAAGGCGATAAAGGTGCGGCGGGAAATTATAGGCCAATCAGTTTAACGTCTGTTGTAGGTAAGCTACTGGAATCAATAATTAGGGATCGTATAGTCGAACACTTAGAAGTGCATAAGCTAGTTAGAAATACGCAGCACGGATTTAGGCGAAACAAATCTTGCTTAACTAATCTTTTAGAATTTTTCCAAAGCGTGGTTGACGTTTACGATAACATCGGGCGGTTGATGTAGTGTATTTAGATTTTCAAAAAGCGTTTGACACCGTGCCGCCCAAAAGACTCATTGAAAAAACTAAGGCTCATGGAATCAGGGGTGTAGTAATAAATTGGCTAGAAGAGTGGTTGCGAGGCAGGAAACAGAGGGTGGTCGTTGATGGAGCGGAGTCGTGTTGGGCTATGTAGCGAGTGGCGTTCTTCAGGGTTCTGTATTGGGCCCCTTGCTTTTTCTTATATATATTAACGATTTAGATGTCGGCCTAGTCAGTACAGTTTCAAAGTTTGCGGATGACACGAAGCTGGGTGGTAGGGCGACTAATGACGAAGATAGAGGTAAAATTCAGGAAGATCTGAATAAAATCGTTGATTGGTCAGTCACATGGCAAATGAGATTTAACGTTGATAAGTGCAAAATTTTGCATATAGGTTCGCGTAACGGTAATTTTGCGTATAGTATGTCAGGGAAGGAGTTAACAAGCGTAGAGCAGGAAAAACATTTGGGAGTTATAGTCACTGGTGATTTAAAAGTAGCGAAACAAAGTACAGCAGCGGTCAATAAAGCGAACAAAGTGTTAGGTTTTATAGCTCGAAATTTTGAGTACAAATCGCGTGATATTATAGTTCCACTTTATAAATCATTAGTTAGACCCCATTTGGAGTACGCGGTCTAATTTTGGAATGCATATGCGCAAAGAGATAGACAAAATCGAAAGAGTTCAAAGACGAGCAACTAAGATGATTCCGTCGCTTAGGTCAAAGTCGTACGAGGATAGGCTTAAGGAGTTAAAATTGACAACACTCGAGACTAGGAGGTTAAGGGGTGATCTAATCCAGGTTTTCAAAATTATGAATGGGTTCGATAACGTAGATAGAGATAGCTTTTTCGAAATATCTCAATATAATAGGACTAGAAATAACGGGTGTAAGTTGACAAGTAGAAGGTTCGAGACAGCAGTTGGAAAAACTTTTTTACGCATAGAATAGTAAATAGCTGGAATAGTTTGCCGGTAGAAGTAATTAGTAGCACGTCTATAAACATGTTTAAAAATCGATTAGACGCATATGTTGAAGAAAGGGTATAGTTTAAGGTAGTAAAATTAAGGCTTTCTGGGGATAGATCCCACAGCTCAACACAAGTGTTGTGGGATATAGGGAGGCAGCGTCTTGGGTTAGGAGATACTCTCGCCCTTACACACCCCATTTAAAGAGATTCCTCTGCCGAGCGGTGCCCCCCATAGTACTGTGAGGTATTGAAAAACTCATGATCTTCACTTGCCCCACAAACACCTTTAAATGGGAGACCCAAAATGGGTGCGCACACATTTCTACATTACTGTACAGTCTTACAGCCACACCTACACTTTTCCTCGTAATTGTATATATTGTAATGTACATGGTTGTAAATTTTGACTTGGTCCGCAATCGATATGGACCGTGACTTGATGGATACCGTAATGAAATTGACTGGATTCTTTGGATCTGATATATATGCATGTCCGTTATAAATAGATATAGGGTGTAACATATTTGTGGATAGTCTATTATGACTTGATCCTCTGGATCCAGAGATTCTATCTTTAGTTTTAAATCGATAATTAATTAGTTTTAAATTTATAATTATTTAGTTTCGTAAAAATTAGTCGTTGCCAATTTACCGGCAGTTTTTACATAAATTTCTTATGTTCTTGTGGTTTGGAACCCACGTAAAATTGTAGGTCCCCTCCGCCACCACGGAGGACATACACAATACACGATTACGAACACAGTTAGGTAGACCAGCCATGAGTGGATCCTAGGGTCTTTGTTGGTCTGAAACATTATAACAGTATAACAAGGTACGCAGGGATGCCTGGCTTCGAAAAACATTAATCCAAACCCCTGGCGAATCCTGTCTGGAGAAATAGGAAGATACAGAAATCTGTTTTGATATTTTACTTTTCGACTTTGAGGTTCACACACACACACACACACACACACACATATATATATATATATAGTAAACCTCTCAATAACGACACTCCATATAACGAAACATCTCTTTACCGAATACCTTACACATTTCGAAAAACCTTTCTTTATCGAAAACATGTTTCGTTATAAGGAGGTGTTTTCTCTAACTCAGCCTGAGTTGCACGTGTTCCTCTCTACCGCCATTTCCCCTATCAAGAAAATAAGCGGCATGCTGATTGGCTGATGCCTAAAAGCTGATGCGTAATTAGCTAAAATGTTTCTCCCTCACGGAGAAATACTTTTAAGTACTTAAAATACCGGTATGTTTTAGTAAAGCATTTAATATACTGTATAAAACACAGTACTATATAAAATATGTATAAATAACTAATGAGGGTCTAAATAGGTCATTAAAATATACACTACAATATCGGCAAAGGAAAACCTCTGTATAACGAACAACCTCTCTACAACGACAGCTCATTTCGCTACTATAATTGTTATAGAGAGGTTTTACTCAATATATAATATATATTGGTTGGTTTGGTTTTGATCATATTTTCAGGACCGACCCGTGTTCGACCTCTCCGCAGCATCTCACCCCATTTAGAGTTTATTTTGGGGCTCATTTACCTACCAACAAAGAGAGGGATGAACAGCTGCGGGCTGACTGTCCGCGAACAGAATCAAACTCGAGCCGATGGATTCGTCGTTAGTGATGCTAACGACTACTACACCATCGAGGCGCATATATATATATATAAAATCAGTGACAAGTTTTGTCTCTCCGAAAATTATAAAATACAAAGATTCCATTTCTTTACCGCTTTTACAATGTTACTCAGTCCCATGGCAACAGAAAACCATTCGCGAAGGAAATATTTGCTTTTCTCTTTTTTTTATTTTCTTTTGCGATTAGGTGGTGAGTTTGGCATTTGTGTATGAAGTATAAAGCAATAGTACCAATCTTAAATCTAGAATTCATTAATATGAAGGACTTTAGCTGTAATAAATTATAAATATATAGAATATAATTTGTAAAGTTAGACAAAATTTAATTATAATAAAACATGTGAATATGTAGGTATTATGTATTTCTGCAAATGAGTGATTTAAACAACGTTGATATATATTCACAGTGTATTGCAGAAGTTTTAGAAGTCAAAGGTGTGAATTAGGTCTACAAGAAAATTATTGAAAGGAACCTTTCTTAAAATTCGCACTGTTTGTTTCTTGTTACATCATTTAAAATATAATGTTTTTCTCAGGAACTATCTTTAGTTTAATATATCATTAATAATTATGTTCGAAAATTTCAGATTACGCAACACACCTACAGCAAAATATCAAGACGAGATAATCTATGTTAGTTATTATTTTTTATCCGTTGTTTTATCCGTTGCAACGTCAAAGGTATGATAGGAGGGACCTAAACTGAATCTGGATTCGGAACCAAGGATGGCTACGGAATGGAAAAACAGCACATTGGTCTCCCATTCAACCACATGCCAGACCTAATGTCGCTTCACTTCGCTGATCTCCCTTTAGGCGGTGTGAAGACGTGGTGAAGCCATTTATGCTCCTCAATTTAAAATATACCCAATACATTTATTATATAATGCATTTCAGTAGTATTAAAAAACAACTGAAAAACGGGCTACATATAGGTCGTTTAGGATGTGCTCAAAAGGAATGGAATGAAGCAAATAGAATTCCATGTAATATTTAATATTTTGTACATCTTTCATCTGCTTCTATGATATCGATGAGACGTTTGCGCATAGATGCTATGAGACTTTCAAAATAATTTGAAGTTCTTCGTAGATTCTCCCATACATCAGTAATGTGCCTCAGAAGACATTACGCAGTACTCTATTCCCAGATTCATGTAGTATTCTAATATTCTAACCCAAACATTTTCAGTTGAGTTTAAGTCCGGAGAGTTTGCAGACGAATGAAGTGTAACTGTGTCATCACAGTTATCGATGCGTTGATCAGTAAAGCTTTAAATGCCTGACTAATTACCCAGAAACTGGCTAAAACTATATATATATATATATCAACGTAAAGAACGACGCTTGTATAGGAGATATTCCGCGCAAGACGAGAGAGAGAGAACGAAACAAATGAAAAAATGAGGTAACCACCCGGGAATCGAACCCGGGATCTTCCGATTGCCGGTCAGATGCGATAACCATTACACAATGGGCCTCACTCTTCCAAATGCCGTAATTCTTCTACATACTCGCAGAAACCAATGCCCCAAGGAGGCACCTCCCGCATGCCGTAACATTATATACATTTAACTGCAAACACGCAGTATAATTAACGTAAAGAACGACGCTTGTATAGGAGATATTCCGCGCAAGACGAGAGAGAGAGAACGAAACAAATGAAAAAATGAGGTAACCACCCGGGAATCGAACCCGGGATCTTCCGGGTGGTTACCTCATTTTTTCATTTGTTTCGTTCTCTCTCTCGTCTTGCGCGGAATATCTCCTATACAAGCGTCGTTCTTTACGTTAATTATACTGCGTGTTTGCAGTTAAATGTATATAATGTTACGGCATGCGGGAGGTGCCTCCTTGGGGCATTGGTTTCTGCGAGTATGTAGAAGAATTACGGCATTTGGAAGAGTGAGGCCCATTGTGTAATGGTTATCGCATCTGACCGGCAATCGGAAGATCCCGGGTTCGATTCCCGGGTGGTTACCTCATTTTTTCATTTGTTTCGTTCTCTCTCTCTCGTCTTGCGCGGAATATCTCCTATACAAGCGTCGTTCTTTACGTTAATTATACTGCGTGTTTGCAGTTAAATGTATATAATGTTACGGCATGCGGGAGGTGCCTCCTTGGGGCATTGGTTTCTGCGAGTATGTAGAAGAATTACGGCATTTGGAAGAGTGAGGCCCATTGTGTAATGGTTATCGCATCTGACCGGCAATCGGAAGATCCCGGGTTCGATTCCCGGGTGGTTACCTCATTTTTTCATTTGTTTCGTTCTCTCTCTCTCGTCTTGCGCGGAATATCTCCTATACAAGCGTCGTTCTTTACGTTAATTATACTGCGTGTTTGCAGTTAAATGTATATAATGTTACGGCATGCGGGAGGTGCCTCCTTGGGGCATTGGTTTCTGCGAGTATGTAGAAGAATTACGGCATTTGGAAGAGTGAGGCCCATTGTGTAATGGTTATCGCATCTGACCGGCAATCGGAAGATCCCGGGTTCGATTCCCGGGTGGTTACCTCATTTTTTCATTTGTTTCGTTCTCTCTCTCTCTCGTCTTGCGCGGAATATCTCCTATACAAGCGTCGTTCTTTACGTTAATTATACTGCGTGTTTGCAGTTAAATGTGTATATATATATATATATATATATATATATATATAGAGAGAGAGAGAGAGAGAGAGAGGGGGGTAGATAGGTAGGTAGATTTGCTTACCGTTGTAAGGCATTCCCCCAATACGTCCCGTTCGAACGTACTTTGAAACAGTCGTAGAGACCATTGTTCTTTTAATGTGAAGTTGCTCTGCCAATGCCACAAAGTCCTCGCCATTGTTATGACATTCAATAAGTCTTTGTCTTTCTTCAGTAGAAATATCGTTATATTGACGCAGTGGCATTCTGACGTTTTAGTTCATTTACCTTGGAAAAACTGGTTAAACGAGTATATTTAATCCGAAGAAAACTAAAGTTACACGCATTCGCTTTGGTTTGGTCCACTTTGCAGAACATGGTTCGTTGACGTAGGTGTTATTGTAGTTGTGTTTAATAAATAATGTAGAAACTTTGAACTACAAACTTTGAACTTTGAACTACAAAATCATAATCGCAATTGTCAATTACATAGTGCTTTGTCATTACGTAAGAAAGTACTATTTTGTTTACTTATACTGCATACTGTCATTCTTCTTGCATTATCGAAACATGTTTGTCATATTCATTTTGTCGATGGCTTTGTTCATACGATTTTCTGTCAAAAATATCGATGCATTGATGAAATTAAATACATTTTGTCGAAAATACAATTTGTTCAGTCGCATTTGCAAAGCACTCTACTTCCTTCAGTATGGTAGCGGGCAGCCGAGCGCTGTACTGTTTTTATAAACATCAAAACGTTCAGCAATTTCATTAATCGATGATCCAGCCTCTATCATTATTATAAATCCTCATCTCATACCTTGTGTTGTTTCATGATAGGCATTTTTTCTTTCTATGTTGATAATTTTTTGAAACTAAGTTAATTAAATTCACTCTGAATGATAACGGAAATATTGCCAAACATATTTGTATGATTGATTTTTGTTTTATTTTAAAATAATAATAATTGTCGTATTAAAAAGTGTCGAATTTAGAACATAGTTTTATACTTTTATAATTACTTTGCTGCAGTTTATCTTTTTACATGTCAATAAAGAAAAAAAATTGTTTCTGACGTCGCAATATCACACATTGTCTTTATTTCCAAATGTTATAATATAAAATAATAACGAACATAGATTATCTCGTCTTAATATTTGTATAAAATGGTACAAAATGTCTGATTTGTGGAGTTTTTCACTGAAATAGTTTCCTATTGAGAACTTATTATGAAGAGGGTGAGGAGTGTGTCATGTGATGATTTTTAATATGAAATTTTATTAATGATTATTAATGATTATTTTAAATGGAATTACGTATAATTAGCCAGAGAGAAAGGAGAGTAGGGGATTAAGAGAAGAGAATAAGGGGTTAAGTAAGTAGCAACACCTATCACTCGTGGGTTAACATTCATTCAGAAAAAGAGAAAAAAAGACTCACCATCATCATCCGCCGGCCATTGCCGACAAGTGAGAAAAATAGCCGGAGAGAATAGGAGAGGGTGAAAGATGAAAAGAAGTAAAATAAAAACGCTTACAAACCATGCAAACACAGTCTTAACTCACTGTCATACCATGCAAACTACAGATATGCAAGTAAAGAGGGTTACAGACATGCGAGTAAGGAGAGGATAAGAAAGAAAAAGAAAAAAAGTAGGTAAAGTTAATCAAAAAGTGGGTAAGAATTTTTTTTTTTATTGCTGGCATCACACGCTGGCATGTCACAAGCTGGCATTAATCGTCAACAGACTCATCCTCGACCACCACCCCCAGAGCTCCTGTTACTAATTGTTTGTTTTAAATTTTAAACAACGTTAATATTTTTAAAATGTCTATCTAGACGGTTCTTAAACACATTAACGCTGGTGGAGTTAACGACTGACGCGGGAAGATTATTCCATTTATCAATTACTTTAAACGTATAGAAGTTTTTAGCGATATTAGTAATGAAACGTCTGCCACGCAACTTAAATCCATTATTACGAGTATTGCTATTATCGAAAGTAAACAGTTTGTCAAAATTTACGTTATCGATGTTATTAACTATTTTGAAAACTTCAATAAGCTCCCCCTTAATCTCCTAGTTTCGAGTGAATGCAAGTCTAAATCTTTTATCCTATCTTCATAAAGCTTGATGTGCAATGACGGAATTAGTTTCGGGGAACGACGCTGAACCCTTTCTAACCTATCAATATCCTCACGCAAGTACGGGCACCAAAACTGAACGGCATATTCTAAATGAGGCCTGACTAGGGACTTGTAAAGGGGCAATATAATATCCTTCGATTTAAATTCGAAATTACGCGCTATGAAGCCTAACATCCTATTAGCTTTTGCGCAAGACTCCAGGCACTGGTTCCTAACTTTTAAATCCTTAGATACGCGTACGCCTAAATCTACTTCCTCGTCAACGCTCGGTAACTCTCTATTATCCATCGTGTACGTGTAATTATTGTTACGAGAACCTATATGCAAAACTTTACATTTGTCTAGGTTAAATTGCATCTGCCACTTATCTGTCCACTCCATAATCCTATTTACATCGTCTTGGAGACTATTTCTATCGTCCTCGTTAACAACTTTACCGCATATTTTAGTATCGTCCGCGAATTTTGACAAGTTACTAGTCAATCCTACATCTATGTCGTTAATGTAAATTACGAATAGCAATGGGCCCAACACTGAACCCTGTGGGACACCGCTACCTACATCTAACCACCCCGATTCCCTACCATTAACAACGACCCTCTGTCTCCTAGCACGAAGCCATTCCTCTAACCAGTTAGCTACCTGACAGCGTATATCGTACGCTTTAACTTTCGCAATTAATCTTCTATGCGGAACTGTATCGAACGCCTTTTTAAAATCTAAATAAATAACGTCAGCGGCTCTATGCCTATCGTATTCTCGCACTATTTCGTTATAAAATTCTAACAAATTAGTTAAACAAGATCTATGGCGTCGAAACCCATGCTGACTACTATTAATAAAATCTCTACTTTCTAAGTGATCGATGATACGATCCCTAACTACGAATTCCAAAAGTTTACCGACAATTGACGTTAAGCTAATGGGCCTATAATTGCTAGCTACTACGTACGGTCGCCTTTTTTAAAAATAGGCGTGACGTTGGCTAATTTGAAGTCTTCAGGAATAATCCCCGTTTCGAGTGACTGATTAAAAATCTTCGTTAAGGGGCCTACGATAACGTCTTTCAAATCTTTCAAATGTCTGGGATAAAAAGCGTCAGGGCCTGGAGCCTTGCTAACTTTTAGCCTATCGATATAATGCGCAATCTCACCACGTAAACAGTTATTTCATCCAAAATAGCCTCGCTACTAAATGGAACGATATCGTCCACGTCGGGGACATTATTTACGTCTTCTACGGTAAAAACTGTCGCAAAAAAGTTATTGAAAATACCCGCCATCGCCTGAGCGCCAGAAGCCAAAGCGCCGTTAACATCCACTAGAGGGCCTATGTTATCTTTTATCGGCTTACGATTATTGACATATTCAAAAAACTTTTTTGGATTATGTTTACTATCCTCAGCTATAAGTATCTCTAAATTACGCTTAGCATTCCCAACTGATCTTTTAACCTGACGTCTAAACTCGATATATCTATTAAAGTTAGCTGCCGTGCTATTGCGCTTATTAAGTCTATACGCTCTATTACGCTCGTTTATGAACTCGCCTATTTCCCTAGTCCACCACTTGGGCCTACCATGATTTCTAGCGCATTTGGGCCTACGAGGAATAAACTCTCTTTCAATATTCATAAAACTTTCTTTAAACTCCTCCCAATGCAAATTTGTTTCATTACCCATAAATAAGTTATCCCAGTCCACTACTCTCATCCTATCCATAAAACTATCAAAATTAGCCCTACGAAAATCAGGGACTTCTATTACGTTACTATCCTTGGTGTTTTCTATCAATAACTTAAACCTAAGAATTTGATCCTAAACTCTCGCCTACTTCTAAACTATCGACTATATTTTCGCCGTTCGTCATCACCAAATCTAAAATATTGTCACCGCGCGTTGGTTTGGTAACTATCTGTCATAAAAAATTATCCTCCATGAACTCAATCAATCTCAAACCCTCCTCATTACCAGTAAAAGTTTCGTAATTAACATCAGTGCAGTTAAAGTCTCCGACAATTATACTATTCCGATTGTCAATAAAGTTACCAAGAAGTGAGTAAAATCTAGTATCGGTATCGAAGGGTTGAACGGGAAGTCTATAAACTACAACAAAATTAAAAGTAATACTACGCGCCCTAACTTCAACACATATCGCATTAATTGCTGCCGGAAAATCTAACTTAACCTCGATAGCCCTAATAGTCCAGGCAATCTAGAGCAAAAATAGCTTCAACCTGGGCATAATTGCTTCAGAAGCTTTCTAAACTGTTTCCAGCTCAGGAACCATTGCAGAATAACATATCCAAAATCCGACAAAATTGGACCCCGGGAACACCCCCAAAAATGAAATTCAAAATGGCGGACTGGCAGTTTCCTACGAAATACAATAAATTTTAATTTCGCTTTGTATGTAGAGAGAGTTATGACGTTTTTCTTGATCAGTAAAATGTTTTAAAACACATTTTCGTTTCTAAATTAACCTATATGACACTAAAAATTGTATTAGGCGGCTAGTATTAAACTATGACGTCACGTAATGTAAATAAAATATACTGTATGGAGTGTATGTGAGAATGGACATTGCTACATCTTTATAAACTTATATTATATACAACTCTTTAATTCCTACTACCCACTATCAAATCTGCGTATTTGTGCTTGTCATTTTCTTTAAAACTGTTATTATGTACTCCTTTTAAATACTGCAACACAGTTTATTAATTTGTGTTTTCTGTTTCACACTGACTCGGTGTACGGCTGACTCGGTGTGCGTCCGCCTTCAAGAATGCAGACCCCTGAAGAATTGTGCGTGATTTGTAAGGATAAATTGGACAGCGGACAGGAAGTGGTTCACATCTCGCAAAAAGGAGCAGATGGTATAAATGCATCCAGCCGCAGCCGTGGAAGCGATGTTGTTGCAACAGCTGGAATAAGTGTTCACGTTGTATGTAGGAAAATGTTTACGGATAAAAAGACCATTGAAATAAAGAAGTGACAGACCGCAGCCGAGGCAATACCAAGGAAAAGTGCTCGTTTTCATGAATACGCATTTTCCAGTGCTACTCACTGTTTGTTTTGTGATACCTTTGTGGACTTTTTTTCCAAACACAAACCAAAATCAGAGCATGTCAAAATAAGAACTACAGAGTTCTCCGAAACCATAAAAAGGTGCTGTGAAAGCCGCTGCGATGAATGGTCGTTTAATGTAAAAGGCCGTCTGGAGTATTATCTTCGTGATCTTCCTGCTGCAGATTGTGTCTACCATCACACCTGCAGCGTAAATTTTCGAAGTGGAAAAAACATTCCTCGCGCATACTCCTCCGACGATCATGATTCGAAGAAAGGGAGACCAACTAATGAAGAGCAACACCAAGCATTCCTTCAGCCTGTGCTTACCTGGAAGAGAATGATGATGAACAACTGTTGATTGGAGACCTAATTTCCAAAATGGAGGAATATCTTCAAGGAAGTCAGAGCTCTGTCTACGAACGCAGGCACATGAAGAGAAAGCTTTTAGAACGTTACGGAGACAAGATCATAATATCAGGTGAAAGTGGGAAGGCAGATGTAGTAACACTACGAGAGACAGCTAATGAAATTCTTATAGATTATCACAAAAAGTCGAAAGAATGTGATATAGATATAGAGCTACAGAAGATTTACCTAGTAGAAGCTGCTGCAAAAATAATCAGAAGTGATATCAAGTCTGTCGACTCGCCTAGAAAAGATGTGTATCCATCTCCAAATGACATCACTGCAGAAAGTGCTCTTGATTACATTCCCAACAGTCTGAAATTGCTATTATCAAAAGCATTTGCGGGACAGGATGCTTCAAGAAAAATAGGTGCAATTGGGCAGAGCATTATGCAAGCAACCCGTCCTAGAGGATTACTATGTCCACTACAGATCGGTTTGTCGGTTCAGCTACACCACAACTTTAGGTCAAGGTACCTTATTGACGTTCTCCATCAGCTGGGTTACTGTTCGTCGTATGCAGAAGTAACAAGATTCGAAAGAAACGCGGCGCTGGCAAGTGGGTCTGGCTCTTTTACTGTTGATGAAAACACTGCAGTCCTTCTAGCAGCAGATAACGTCGATCATGATGTCTGCACTTTGGATGGGAAGAATACCTTTCATGGAATGGGTATGATTGCCGCAATAACTCCGAAGATCAAGATCCACCCTTCTATTCACAGGCGTAATGTTGGTGACAATGACATTAAGAAGATTGCAACCGTTGACATTAGGGAATATAGACACGCGAGAAGCATGTTGAGGGACATCTCATTCCGCGAACTTCCAGTACCCACTGGCACCATAAGTCGACTTAGTCTTCTCTGGCAGATATCTTCAGCAGAAAGATCAGGTCCAAGTTGGTCCGGAACAATGCAGGCGATTCACGGTGGATCAAGTGTCTCACATCCAGGTGTGGCGTCGATCACGTTCCTTCCCATCATAGATATGTCGCCAACTGACATGACCTGCATATTTTCGACATTACTATATTTGAGCAAGATAGCACGCGATCAAAAAGTCCCATGCATTATTACCTTTGATCAGCCTTTGTTCTGGAAAGCTTCCCAAATCATCAATGAACAGAGAGACCTGCAGGACATTGTTTTAATGCTGGGATCATTTCACACTCTGATGAATCTTTTGGGAGCAGTCGGTACTCTTATGAATGGTTCAGGATTGTCTGAAGTACTTCAAGAAATATACGGACCAAATGCTGTGCAACACATGATGTCTGGAAAAGCTGTTTCAAGAGCGATACGTGGTCATATGATAGTAGATGCAGCTCTTAGTACCTTACTAGTCGCAGACGTTTTCCCTCGTAATGAAGATGGAACTCCTCATGACCTCCATAAGGAAGCTTGTGACCTGCTCGACGATGTTATGACCGCCAAACAATCAGTTGAGGATGTGGAATCTTCGAATGCATTGTCTCAGATTGCTACCACTTTGGATGCGAAGAAAACTGACCTACAATCTACTTCGCAAACAAGTCAACTCTGGTTGGAATATCAGCGAATGATCAACATTGCACGTTCCTTGATAACAGCAGACAGAACCGGCTCGTGGGATTTGCACTTGCAAGCTATGCTGGAGACCATCCCCATAATTGCAGCAGCCGGACATCACAATTACCTGAAATCGATATACCTGTACCTGCAGAAAATGTTAAGTTTGCCTTCTGAAAATCCAGCCGTTAACAAAATGTTCCAGGAAGGTAAGTTTGTGGTAAGAAGAAGCGACAGATTATGGGCCGGACTCGGCACAGACCTGGTGATAGAACAAGTACTAATGCGTTCCCTGAAAAGCAGAGGCGGACTGACACGCGGAAGTGGATTTACAGACATCCAAAGGACAACGTGGCTCTTTTCTATGCCTCTGTGTTCCACTTATAACTTAGCAATGCAGGAATACACCAGAGTTTTGTTGGAAAGTAGTGAACAGCACAAGGAAATGAGGGGAAGTAGACAAATCAGGGACAGTAATGACATGAAGAAAGTACTTGAACGTCTGGAATCCTTATCCCCAGTCCATTCTACCTCGGGTCTCTGCAACATTGTAACAGGGCTAACTGCTGATCCTGGAGTTAACGTTCATCAATTGCATTCAATCGGTACGAACATTGTCGTAAAAATGATTGGGAAACAAGCCTTTACATATTCTGCCAAAAGATCTGACAAAGTGAAAACACTAGGATCTGCTTCTGCCGTTGTGATCACTGATGCTTCAGATATAGAAGTAGATCCTGCACTACTGTTTCAGAGAATGATGACTGATGCCACTGGCGGAGACATGAATCTTGAAGATGTCATGTGTTACGAACTGTGTGCATATCCTCCTGCATTGTTCGAATCACGAAGTATCTTGAGGAAACCCGATAAGTCTCAGCTAGCTCATGCAATAATCAAATACACTGACACTTTACGCATGGAAGAAGTTCAAGAAATTCAGTGCACAGACCAGTACGTATTGGATGGTGGATCTCTACTACATCGTGTTTCCTGGCGTCAAGATGAAACATATGACAGCATCGCCAACTCATATGCCGATTTCACTCTGAAAACATATGGAAAAGCAATCATTGTTTTTGATGGCTACAGCAGCTCTCCTACGATCAAGGACATGACCCACAGAAGACGCAGCACCAAGACAAGCAGAAATGTGAATCTCAGTCCAAGCATGAAGTTTGTTGGCCAGAAGGAACACTTCTTGGCTAATGAAAACAACAAGCAAGCATTTATTTCCCTCGTAGGTGAGATATTGAAGAAGCACGGGTGTACTGTTCACAACGCAGATGGGGATGCTGATGTGGGCATCGTTCGTGCAGCAGTTTCCTCATCAGAAAATGCAACTACAACAGTAATAGGGGAAGACACCGACTTGCTGATTCTCCTTCTGTACCATGCCAAGGACAGTGGTTTCAAGTTGTACTATCGCAGCGATATAAGACGGGGACCATCTCCTAATCCTGTGTATGATATTCTCAGCATTCAATCATTGTTAGGCAATGACATCTGCAAGTATCCCCTGTTTGTGCATGCTTTCACGGGCTGTGATAGCACATCCAGAATTTTTTCGATCGGTAAAGCCAAAGCATTCGACACACTGATGAAGGTGGCTGAACTCCGTTCAGTTGCAAATACATTCTGTTCTGATTGTTGCCAACACTCTGATATTGAAGCCGCTGGAAGAAAGGCAATGCTTCTGTTGTATGGCTGCAAAACACTTGAATCCACTAACGCACTACGTCATCGAATGTTAGTTGAAAAGGTAGCTACAGCTAAATCTTTTGTTACAACCGAACGTTTGCCACCTACCGATGCGTCCACAAAGTACCACAGCTTTCGCACATACTTTCAAATACTAATCTGGAAGTCTACAGAAGAGAAGATCGACGCAGAACAGTGGGGTTGGTATGTAAAGAATAATTCCTACTACCCTACAGCCTGCGACAAGCCACCAGCTCCAAATTATCTACTCAACATGATCCGCTGCTCCTGCAAGACGAAATGTGCTACTTCAAGATGTGGATGCAAGCGTAATGGAATGCCCTGTTCAGCCGCTTGTGGCGAGTGCCAAATCAGTGGTTGCGATAACAACCCAAGTACCGGTAATCTATCCGATGATAGTGATGAAGAGGATTAATTTCTGTATGTTTGTGACCAGGTATCACTTCTTCTGTAATGAACATAACTTGAAACTGGGAAAAAAATAATTGTTGTATTATTGATTATAAAAATCTGTAAAAAGCTATATAACATTATATTTGCGTAATAACTGGTTGTGTTGTATATTGTTGAATTATTTAAAATTACAACTGAAAGAAAAAGCATCAAATGTATCTCTATAAATAAAAGCGTAAATTATATATATTTTTTTTTCGTAGGAAACATCCAGTCCGCCATTTTGAATTTCATTTTGGGGTGTTCCCGGGGTCCAATTTTGTCGGATTTTGGATATGTTATTCGGCAATGGTTCCTGAGCTGGAAACAGTTTAGAAAGCTTCTGAAGCAATTTTTCCCAGGTCTAAGTACAAATTGCCTGGACTATAAGGGAATTACGAATGTACAGCAAAACGCCGCCACCAAACCTATGTAACCTATCATTAGTAAAGAGTTTAAAACCCGGTATATCAAGTTCCCCCAACAAGTCCCGAGTTACGGTATTTAACCACGTTTCAGTGATAGCAACTATATCGTAGTTGCCGGAATAAATTATCGCCTTAAATTCGTTTAATTTATTTCAAATACTACGCACGTTACAATAAAAGACGTTTATGTTATTTTTTACCACGGGCCGGCGATTTAAACTATTTATCACGTCGGGCCCGCGTTTCCCGGACCCACAACGTTTAAAGAAGGCTTCGACCTATACAGCTTTCGTACGTTTTCGTCAATTAACCTACCTAGCTTAGCATTACCTATTTCATTAAAATGCACCCTATCTTTTAAAAAAGGCTAGGATCACTGAATTCGGACCACAGCTTTACGAAGGGTACATTTTCCTCAGCACAAATCTCTTCTAATTTAGTATTAAAAAATATCGTTTTAGACGTAATCCTAAGACCCAAATGCCTAGGGGTAATACCTAAAACTAAAGACCTAACTGACCTCGCCTTCAGGGATCTAATTAACCCCCTATATCTCTCCAAAAGGTCAGGCACTCTCGTATCGGGCCTATACGAGTCGTTGCCTCCTACCATCGTCACCAACATCGAGTGACGGGAAGCAACGTCAATCGTATCTACTTCGTCTCTAACTCTGTCAACCCTGACCCCTGGGAGACAGACCCTCCTCCTCTTGGTTGATGCCGTTCAACGAACTCTTTGTCCATGTGCGCACTAAAGAGTCCCCAATTAAAATAGTTTTCCCCTCATTCACGTCCCTTTCCAAATGGGCGAAAGGGTTTGAAACCTCGATAGGGGGGCGGATTCCTATCACCTAACCTACGCGGCCTAGCTCCACCCTTAACTTCTCTAAATCCCTCCCCATCTACTAATCCAGGACCAACCTTAACCCCTTCCTCAACTCTATCCAACCTTCCCGACAAGCTACCTAAACTAGAAACTAGGTTATGCACTTCATCCTTCAAATTACTAACGTCTTCAACGTTAGTATTGGTTCGGCTTTCGTCAACCGTAGCCCTACCCCTGCCCTCATCAAGCGTTGCAAGTCTTTCCGTTACCTCACGGACACAGCGTTTTATGTCAACTATTTCCTCCATTAACTCGCAAAAAAAGAAACTGATCTCTCGGTAATCGCCATCGGACCGCCATTTGAGAAAGTGTTGAATGTAATATGAAATTTAATAACGATTATTTTTCATAATGAAACAAAATTATAACCTGTAATTTTTGCTAAGGGGAAGAATTGACCAATCACTTGGACGGATTCGGAGGCTAGCCCAGGTTTAAATTTTGAAATACTCTAATCTAGGCAATCTCTCATCGGAGCTGTTAATGACCAGCGGTGTTTGTTTGCATAAAATGTAATTTCGTGAAACAAATTTGTTTAGTAGTACCTTGAGTTCTCTCCCTGCAATATACAGTCGTGTTAAAACATGTGATCACTGTCGCTTTACCCCTGTTATTAATTCTTTGCTAATTAAATAAACCCTTTAAATAGAAAAACTTTGTCATTCCTAAAATTCTTTTCTTTGTTCAAAATGTTCCACCATGTTTCAAGTCAGTTCTTGGACACGGGCTTCCTTACAGAGAATTTAGAATATTAGTGTAAAGTAGCAGAAAAGAATACACAATTACACATTAAGTAAAATAACGAAAATAAACAAGAAGATAATGAAAATTGAATAATAAATAAAATAAATAACAACATCCGATATCCCTAGAAATTTGGACATAACGTGTCTCACGCTTACAGAAAATGAGGCCCTCCTTGGAAGAAATGGCTAAGCGACGAAAGTAAAAAAAAGACGCCAGAAAACGCAGTTAAAGTACCTAATTTGAAAGTGACATAACTTTTGAATTTTTTTATAATATGAATATTTCGACGAAATATCTTCACAAGTTCAAAAGTTATTCCACTTTCCAATTTGGTACAAATTTAACTGCTTTTCCTTGCGTTTTTTACTTTTGTCGTTTAGCCACTTCTTTCTACGAGAGGACTCGTATATCACGAATGGTTGAATGAAAACTGATAAATATTTTTTCCTGTACATACCAAAATTTTTTTTCTCATTCTTTCTATATATTTAATAGCTCTATCTGTTTAATATTTTTTTCTGCAAGCTTCGAAAACATTCAATGTTAAAGTTTTTCCATAACTTTTTAACTTTTATTTTGAAATTTCTGTTTTGAGAAAATTGACGTTGAAAATTAATTCATGTGAACCTAACCTAAAAAAAAAAATTTTTCTACAATTTTTTCGTAAATTTGAGCATTACATGTTTCATGTTTCCGGAATATATCTTGTATGGTTGATTGAAAGCCAATAAATACTGTATTTTTTTCTGTGTATAACTGAATTTACCCTGTTACTCGTACTTTCCCATTTTTGCTTCTGGAAAATGCGAGTACTGTATTTCGACTTACGTATTATCTTCTTTCTCTTCGCCCGTTCCCGCCTCTATGCGGGGTCGGCGTTTCTGACCAGCCTCCTCCACACAGCCCGGTCCTGGGCTTCTTCCCCCGACAAACCCTTCTCCCTCAAATCGTCCCTCACCTTCTCCATCCACCTTCGCTTCGGTCTGCCTCTCTTTCTCCTGCCATGCACCTCCATATTCATCGTTCTCTTACCCACATAATCTTCGTCCCCTCTCATCACATGTCCATACCATTTCAGTCTACTTTCTTGTATCTTCCTCGAGATTTCTCCAACCTTTGTTGTGCCCCTTATCCTTTCATTCCTTACTCTATCCAACCTTGTCACTCCGCACATCCATCTCAGCATTCTCATCTCCGTTACATCTAGTCTTTTCTCATGATCTTTCTTTATAGCCCAAGACTCAGCCCCGTACATCATAGCCGGTCTTACCAGTCTTATACACCTTTCCCTTAACCCTTGCGCCTATTCTTCGGTCACACAACACCCCTGAAACTTTCTTCCAATTTTTCCAACCAGATTGCACTCTGTGTTATTTCTGTGTCCAGCTCACCGTCCTCAGCCACTGTCGATCCCAAGTACGTAAACTTACTTACTCTCTTTAACCTCGCTCCCTCTAAACTAATTTCTGAGTCTTGATTTTTGTAGAACCTCAGGTACTCCGTTTTCTTTCTGCTGATTTTCAACCCTCTGTCTTCAAAAGCCCTCCTCCATTCCTCCAATTTTCTTTCTACTACTTACGTATTATAGCTATGGAAAATAAAAGGAACATCAAATTGTACGGGGAAAATTACATTTAGGAGGAACAAATTTTCTTTTTCGATTTTTTTTTTAAAAATACGCGTACGAACACAACCATCATCTCCCTTTAAATTTTAAAACAGTCGCGGATAGATTCGCCATTTGAGAAAGTAATGGATGACCCAGTTGACTAAGAAGAAAAACCTAGTAAAGTTGTCGCAAGTTTCAATGTTGGTCAATGATGGAAGGCGAATGTTTTTTTCCAAATTTCTTATACAGTCCTACGCAGCCAGTTTATGTTGCGAAACTTTTTTTATGTCTTCACTATATAGCGAACCCATTAAGAAATAATTAAGAAATAAAATGAATAAAGAAAAGGTAAGAGACGCGTAAAATACCGTATTTTATTTGTTCGTATGAACAAAAATGAAATGTCATAAATACACGAACGTCAATTAAAATAATACTTTGGAGTTTTGTATTCAAAAGTTTCTTCAAAATTCTAACCACAGCCCGTAACTCAGTGGATACTACTACTGTTCCCCTATAAACGAAATGAAGACAATGAGGTCGGGGGTTTGAATCCTGAAAGTTTTGGTAGTAATAATAATCCTGGCGTTAGTGTAATAGGCCGCGTTGGTCTGACCTACCCGAGAGCTCTGCGTTTCTGTCTCTCCTCAATGATTGTTGATTATTAGCCAAAACTCTAAGAAATACTAAACATTTAAGCACGAATTTAGTTTTCTATTAAAGGACGTAAAGGAACTTTTTAAAATTATATATTAACCAATGAATGATGATACTGTTCTGTAATATTTACCCTATTAGTTTTCATCCGTTTCGAAACATTTAAAAGCTAATACACAAATTATATAAGTATGAACAATAAGTTAAGGTAAAGGTATTCAAATTAATTTATTCTGGTAATAACGGTATAGGTGAAGAAATCCGTTCTAGTACCTTTTACTCATATATACACAGAGTATATATATATATATATATATATATATATATATATATATATGAAAATTATTTCACGAAAGTAACACGTGAAAAATATTTATGATGAATAAAACCACGAAGGAAAGGAAACACAAAACGGTGCTCAAGCGCTTTCGTCTAATGACATCCTCAGGAACACTGAAATACATAAAAGGTTACGGCCTATATATAGGTTACAGAAAGAAAAAATATAAATAAATAACATACGTACACACAAACATATATACATATATATATATACATACATATCTACACACATACACATATATATATATATATATGCAATAAACAGAGAAGTAAAAATAAAACTTAAAAATTAAGGATTAGAGGATTAACAAAGAGGCATATCGATTTTTAGCACAAGATCAAATGAGTTATAAAAATAATACAAATTTATACTGGAGATACGCCCGGGTTTTAACACTTTGCCTTTTTAGAGTCAAGTTTCGATATATATAAAAATAAATTGAAGTTTAAAAGTTAATAAAGTAGCTTACAAGTTTACCAAAGATTTAGCGTCCTACCCTTTTTATCTAGATTTGTTTTGAAGGAATTCAAAACAACAGGATCGAGTTGAAAAAGACCTTTGCTTATGTTGAAGTTATTTGAAAGTTGAATAATGGCAGACTCAAGAATATTTCTATTGACAATGTTGCTCGAATGAAATAAAACTGAAGCATTATTCCAATCAATACAGTGGGATAACTCTGACAAATGGACAAAAAGAGCACTGGACAACTGTCCTGTTCTGACGGAATATTGATGCTGTTTTATACGTGTGTGCAAATCCTTTCCCGTCTGACCTATGTAAAAGGAATCACATTGTTTACACCCAATTTTATAGATAATGCCTGAATTATTGGTAGGGCTATTTTTTACTATGATATTTTTCACAATATTGTTATATGAAAATACTACATTAATATCCAAAAGTTTAAGTACATTAGCAATGCCTAAAAAGCCCGGGAAAAATGGAAGTACTAAAATATTTTTTGACAAAGTACGAGTGTTATTATTGACACGATAGAAAGTTCGTTTTGCCTTGTTGAGACAAGATTCCATAAACGCAGATGGGTAACACAGATCACTTCCAATACCGTTGATTTTTTCCAATTCGGCATCGATGTATTCCGGACTGGCGATCCTAAGGGCGCGGAGAAACATTGATGAAAAAATGGCCTTCTTAGTGGGGGTGTCATGTCCCGAGTAAAAGTGTACGTACACTTTTACTCAGGACATGACACCCCCACTAAGAAGGCCATTTTTTCATCAATGTTTCTCCGCGCCCTTAGGATCGCCAATCCGGAATACATCGATGCCGAATTGGAAAAAATCAACGGTATTGGAAGTGATCTGTGTTACCCATCTGCGTTTATGGAATCTTGTCTCAACAAGGCAAAACGAACTTTCTATCGTGTCAATAATAACACTCGTACTTTGTCAAAAAATATTTTAGTACTTCCATTTTTCCCGAGCTTTTTAGGCATTGTTAATGTACTTAAACTTTTGGATATTAATGTAGTATTTTCATATAACAATATTGTGAAAAATATCATAGTAAAAAGTAGCCCTACCAATAATTCAGGCATTATCTATAAAATTGGGTGTAAACAATGTGATTCCTTTTACATAGGTCAGACGGGAAAGGATTTGCACACACGTATAAAACAGCATCAATATTCCGTCAGAACAGGACAGTTGTCCAGTGCTCTTTTTGTCCATTTGTCAGAGTTATCCCACTGTATTGATTGGAATAATGCTTCAGTTTTATTTCATTCGAGCAACATTGTCAATAGAAATATTCTTGAGTCTGCCATTATTCAACTTTCAAATAACTTCAACATAAGCAAAGGTCTTTTTCAACTCGATCCTGTTGTTTTGAATTCCTTCAAAACAAATCTAGATAAAAAGGGTAGGACGCTAAATCTTTGGTAAACTTGTAAGCTACTTTATTAACTTTTAATCTTCAATTTATTTTTATATATATCGAAACTTGACTCTAAAAAGGCAAAGTGTTAAAACCCGGGCGTATCTCCAGTATAAATTTGTATTATTTTTATAACTCATTTGATCTTGTGCTAAAAATCGATATGCCTCTTTGTTAATCCTCTAATCCTTAATTTTTAAGTTTTATTTTTACTTCTCTGTTTATTTCATATATATATATATATATATATATATATATATATATATATATATATATATATATATATATATATATATATATATATATATGTGTATGCGTGTAGATATGTATGTATATATATATATATATGTATATATGTTTGTGTGTATGTATGTTATTTATTTATTTTTTTTTTCTTTCTGTAACCTATATATAGGCCGTAACCTTTTATGTATTTCAGTGTTCCTGAGGATGTCATTAGACGAAAGCGCTTGAGCACCGTTTTGTGTTTCCTTTCCTTCGTGGTTTTATTCATCATATATATATATATATAGAGAGAGAGAGAGAGAGAGAGAGAGAGAGTGTGTGAAGGTGTCTGAAGCGGTGGTGAATTCTTGTTTCGTTATATATATATATATATATATTATATATATTATATATAATTTAAATCTCCCCTTCCTAATAATTGCCTACTTCTTCAGTTTTCGATCAACATTTTTTAAGTTGGCTCACTTTTAAGCTCGGTGTCCATGTACGCTGCACTCTAACTCCCCTCCTTGACGATAAACCTGTTGACAAGAGAGTCACGTGAAATTACCACTTCATTATCACTCTGTTTATTTTTTTAGCCATATTCTGACTGACTTACAACACTGCCACGTCCGTTGTAAGCGCGTAATCTGGCTGCAATATTCTATGCGAAGTTATTCAGAAGATATGTTGATGTAATTATTATACTGTATATATATATATATATATATATATATAAAGACAAAAGGTGTTTTTATATTTGCTAGTTAGAGACGGTGTTCTTTCGTATGTCGTTGATGATCTACTCACAGAGTAACAAGATTTTACTACCCTGAATTACGTTCCCAAAAGAGGTCCATAAACAAGTGAGATGTCCTTTCATTTCCCGTGAAAATGGCGTAATCTCGGTGTTTATGAACTTGGAAACAACACTGGGAAGGAAAGTTTCCGAAAGATAGGATGTTTATTCCCCAGAATATTCTCTAACTTTTGTTAACTGTGACTCCTTTGGGTTTTAAATCATTTAAAAGAGAGTGACCGTGACCCGACCTGACTTCGATAATTTCCGCAGTAATTCGCTGTACTTCCGGCGTTTTCTTTCCGCTGGAAGACGCACTTCCGTAGTTGCGGTGTTTCGGGGAGACGAAATACGGGCGAAGGTGATCGTCTTTCCATGAAGGAAAAGCATTGTTAACTATTTAAATACTGAACAGAAACAAAGTATTTTGCCGAACTTGTTCGTCATTTTAAATTTAAGGTTATACAACCAATTTCACGATAATACAGATATCAATCAGCTCCACTCTCATGAGGAAGATACTACTAATACTGCGAATGATGATAATAATAATAATATTAATAATAATAACAACCTTTGTTTTGTTTCCGCCCGAATTGTTCATTCTGACGAAGGTCAAGCTTCTTACTCCACCTTAGACCTATAGTTTAACGTGGAATCCGAACCACGCCCCACCAGTTGCCCAGTGTCTTAACCATTAGACCACGCAGGGTACCCATTTATCTACCAACCATTTTCTTTTTTGTGTGGAAGGATGAACAGCTGGGTTTTGCTGCGCGCCGCCTGCCGTCACCGGGTCTGGATCCCGAGGCCGATGGCTTATAAAAGATTATAAAAGAAAATTAAGATTACAAAAGATTATTATATAAGGATGATTATGTTATTAATTATTAATAATTAAGATTATAAAAGAAAATTAAATATAATTTAAAAATGAAAATGTGGACTCATTATGAATGGTTATCCAATTACATAAAATTAATAAAGAAATTAAATTCAGGATTGATAATGTCCAAGTTTTGTCTTTTCTCCATTAATGTCATATAATCCAGAATATCAGCAAACAGAAATTTTGTAGCATTCTGTAATATTAAGGTCAGACTGTAAATGCATAAAAGGAACAATATGGATTAACACGTACAAATGCTTGCGAAACGCCATCTTTGACTGAGAGAATCATGAACGAACTCCGCAAATATGAACATAGTGATATCTATTTGATAAATAAGATGTAATTAGATCATAAATCTCTATCTTATTTATCAAATAATCTTGAAACCAACCTCTCCATTCTCTCATTCAATATACTGTGCTTTTAGCACAGTCGAATACAGTGAAGAGATCAATAAAAACTGCAGTCATAAACACTCCTATCCCTCAATACATGAGGAAGATTGCTAAGAAAACGTATGATTATTATTATTATTATTATTATTATTATTATTATTATACGTTGCCGCATGATTTTTGAACTTGACTGCACCACAGTCGTAACAATCTTTTAACAATGATTCATTACCATTCCAGATAACTCGGAAGAGGATTTGAACGCTTTAACTTCTCCCGAATAATTTCACAAAAGTTTGCAAAAATGCGACAAAAATTTCAACGTTTTTAAAAGTTTCGAATTTTGAAAATACTTAATTGCATTTTTATGCAATCAAGATGAATTTTAAATTACATAAAAAAAAATTACTCTTCTTGGTATTATTAAATGCAAAGTTGTTTTTTTATCAACCATTGGTGGTGGTGGTGATAGTGGCTGTTAGGGAACAACTAGGTTGTCTGATTTTTACTTTTTCATGTGATGGCAATGCAGATGTATATACGTATTGGGTGGACCAAAATTAAGGAAACACGCTTGAATTCTCAAAAAATTCTACTAAAAGAAAAAAAGAAATTTGGGGGTTCATGATATAAAAAACAAAGCATGTTTTCGAAGTATTTATAGAAATACAACGTTTTACAAAAAATTTTGAATGTGTCCGTCGTTCAAGTCTTTGCACATCCGCAGTCTTAGTAGCGCTGATCGACAAACTTGTTAGTATAACTTCACTGGAAAGTTCGTTCTCCATTGCGATGAGCGTAATGGGCCGGAACCTCATTTGGCAAACAGACTTCCTCTAAATCCATTTGTAGTTGTAATGGTAGGAGTGATTGCTAGATTCGCGAAAGTAGAACATTTGGATGATGGCTCCGGGGCAAATTTCACTAGGTATTCAGATATTCAACGCTTGCCTAATCACGAAATGGAGGGGAGATTTTCAACAGCATAGTAAAATCAGTTATGCAGGGTGATATGCCCATTCAAGCTGAACGTAGCTTTATCGGTTCAAACAGTTCGGTGAAGGAAAAAAGAATCATCAGTGACCAAGTTCAGAAAAGTTTAATAAATTCACATGTTGATGGAAGTTATCATTGCTGAAGGCATGCGGCACGTGAAGACGATAGGCTTTAATCCTAGATCCTTGATCATCACTCGAACACTGGTTCAAGCCAGACTGAACTCAGCAAACAGTTAATAATTAATATACTGTAATAACGCAATGTTCGAATTAACAAGATAAATGCTAGTTTGGAACCTTACGAAAGATGCTTTCTGATTCAAGCAAGCAAGAAGTTGACCGATGAAATGAGGTGTTACTTTAATCTCCCCTCAGCCATCTTGCCTCTCGACTCGTGAGAATAACCTTTCGATGATTTTTACTACAGCTCTACACATTCTACGGTGGAAAATCGCTTCTTCATGGTGCGGAAGACATGAAGTTGGAGGACGTATACCTACTTGATCGACAAGCCATAACATCGACACTTAACCTAACCTAAATAGCGTAACCTAACTTATGCTAATCTAGCCTAATCTAACTTAATCTAACCCACAATAACTTCTCTATTTTATGTTACGTCCATCAGACGTTGTTAGCAAGAGCTTGGTGACCAAATTGTCACGGAAGCCCTTCAAGTGCTCTTGGTGCATTATCGTTCGGTACCTGTTCTTCCTTCGTGGAGTCCTACTAAAACTTTCTCTGGCTTTGGTAACTTTACTGTGACCTGGATGTGGTTCCTCTCTCCTTGTTTTATGGTTGGACACCAATCTTTGATGTCTCCACGAATTTTAGGGAAAATCGTATTTAATATCCGCAGAAGAAATTAATGTTTTTACTACATGCAGGTGTCTGCCACACACACACACACACACACACATATATATATATATATATATATATATAATACGGGTCGGCAAAAAAAAGGGAGACCTTTTAAATCCTTCATATCTCGGCAAATACAGTACATAGAACCATGAAATTTTAGTATGTTAGTACTAGGTAATTTTATGGGTTGTATGCCACCCTTTAGCATTTTAGCTGAGAAATTGGAGTTATGGCGAATATTACAGAAAAATCTTGCTAATCATAGGTTCAAGTTGATAATTAAAGCGATTTTAATTGTAAGCCAACTGCAAGAGGTTTCGACAAGCTTCTCAAGAAAATCGATAAAACAGGAGATATCAAAAGAATACCAGATAGCGGTATTAAATTTGGCCACCAAACAGTCCTGATTTAAATCCTGTCGATTACGCCTTTGGGAAAATTTGTTACAGAGAATTTATCGGATCAAAGTAAGAAATGTCGCTCATTTACGACAGCTTCTTCTGGAAAAATGGGATGAGCTACCACAAGAACAAATCAATAAAGCCATAGATGAGTTCCGTCCTAGACTGAAAAAGGTTGTAGAAGTTCGTGGTAAACATATCGAGCAGTTTTTTTTAACATCAAGGTAGCACCATATGTGAGTACTTTGTAACTTTCTATCTGCACATACAATGCAGTAATAGTGTAACTGGAGAATTTCCAGTGGCATAAAGAAATGTTCAATAAATCCGTAATTTTCATTAGTTTTCTTTGAAATCTGATCACCGTATAGGAAATTTACTTAGTTATGGGGTGTGAAAGAAATATTGAAATCTGACCATAACTTTGGATTTTACAGCCAAAGTTCGAAGTCTCCCTTTTTTTGCCGACCCGATATATATATATATATATATACTTCCGTTCTTCAGTTCTTCAGTTTCTCCTTACACCTTTCTCTCCCTATCAGTGTGAAGCGCTACGTCGTAGCTAATATCGTAACGCCGCTTCCCGTTGATCAGAGAAGTTAAGCGACAGTGGGTCGGATAATAGTTGGGTGGGAGACCGTCCTTTCCGTCCAGACTATGTAGCGACTCGTGATTGGAATCCCAGGTAAAGTTGTAGGTCCTCTCCGGCATATGATCTTAGATGTTGCGAAGGAGGTTAAACAACTCCATCATTATTATCAGTGTGAACAGTGCCTGAAAGAAGAAGGAACTCCTACTTGGAAAAGCTACGTCAGTTTTAATGTATTAGGTTTTAGCTTTTAATTTTTATGCGGTCAGGTTTTAATGATTTCGTAATATTTTTAATTCTTTTCACTGGGGTTTAATTACATATATTACATTAGTGCAGTTATTGCACTTAAAAAAAAAAATATATATATATAGTCTATATATAATTATATATGTTATATTATATATATATATATATATATTATATATATATATATATATATATATGATGAATAAAACCACGAAGGGAAAAGAAACACAAAGTGGTGCTCAAGCGCTTTCGTCTAATGACATCTCAGGATATATATATATATATATATATATATATATATATGAGGAGGAGAGTGTAGGCACTAATCGACCAGGGAAGTACTCTGTGGAGGACGTTTGGTAGTAGAAAGGAAGTACTGGAACTCCCTTTTCTCCTGTCACTGTCCTCCTTAACTGATTTTTTACCGTGTCTCATTTACCTTGCGAGCAGTCCAGCATGCTCTGAAACAAACACCTCTCTCCCTGTTCTTCAAGGAGCATTTTACACACTACATAATCTTTTCAAAATTTATATATAAAAAAATGGTATTATGAGCCTCGAAGACCGTCATTTCGGGTCTCTCCTTCTTACATTGGGGGAAGGGGAGTATTTTTGCGGCGCTCTGCCTCGGCTCCCTTTCCAGCATGAAAGAAAGTGTTCTTTTTTGGCTTAATGTTCCTATTTAATTCACGGAAGGAATGATTCAGGGGGTAAACAACCAAAAACAAACTTCAAATTTCATATTTAAAAATCTCAAATTGGTAAAGCATAAATATTTAAAGGTTGCTTTAACATGAAAATGGTGTACGAGATTTCATATAGAAGTTACTCTATTTTTGCTCTTCGGTCGAGTCTATGAGCTTAAACTTGCATTTATTTAAGCGGCATAAAAATTTCTTAATTTGTAAAGGCGATTAACGAAGCGTGTTGAAAAGTTAATCTTAGCGTATAATTAGGTGAATAGTGGATTTAAATCCGTCGTAAACTGACTGCTCGCTCGACGCTGTTCACTTCGCATTATATGTAAAAACGAAAAAGATTGGTTGCAAGAGCGAAATCCATAAAACGAAATAGGCTAAATTATCGTCACTTCCCATCCAAATTTAGCCTAAAACGTCGTTAAACCGATGTTAAAACGTCGCCTTTTGAAGAACGAGACAGATTAACTCTTGAGAAAATTTTTGGCAGAAAGAATTCACTGCGATTATTTACCCTGCAGTGAATGACGTCATTCTGCGTCTGTGGCCTATATTTAGATTTTTACATTTATCCGATTACAGTTGACGGTCTCACTTCTTCCTCGTCTCTTTATTTGATTTCCTACACATATATATATATATATATATATATATATATATATACATTAACCCTTTGATGCCTATAGCGACCTTTCCTGAGACTAAATAATATCGTTTGGCGTTAACCATAATCAAATCAGTAAAGAACTGGTCAGGCGTTAAAGAGTTAGAGTATAAAATAGGATCACCAACAACGTACATTTCATGTACTCACCAGAGCTGCACATATCTTGTGAAGAAACTTGTTACATGGTGCACAATGTTTTATATTTTAATATACATATTTCGGGATTCACTAAAAAAATACAAGAAGTCATTTATGAGCCTTTCCTTTATGGGCATCAAAAACTATGGAACAGTTTTAACATTAAAACCAGTCAAGTTTAATTCCAGGTGAGTCCCTTCGCCAGAAGAATTTTGCTCATGACTGCTCTGGTGATAATATCAGTTTTCCATTGCCTTTGGGAAATATTTGGATTTGGTCTCGTAAGTTAGATTCAAGATTTTAGTTCGAGTTAAATAATAATTTCGTTTCTTGTCATTTGATTCTGGTTAAAATCTGTTAAAACGTAGTTAAAACTGTTGAACTTTACTGACCCTATCCAATGAATGTTTGTTTCCGAACGGAAGCCCAACACTGACTTCTCGACCCATTTACCCACAGTAAGATTGCAAGCAGTCCATCATATTGTGGCTTTTATTGTTTCATTTATAAGAACGCCATTATGTTTATTTAAAATACCTATACATGCGAACGTCTGGAAGGCTACGTCGCGGCCACGTCGTAGCACCACTTCCGTTAGATCAGCGGTGTTAAGCGACGGTGGGTTTGTTCAGTGGATGGGTGACCGTCCTCTGCGTTCAAATGATGTAGCTATCCGTGGTTCGGATCACGGGTAAAGCGAGTGACTTTTGCAGTTACGAAAAAGGTTAAACAACCCCAAACATTATTATTATTATTATTATTATTATTATTATTACTATCATTATTATTCTAATTATTATAACTTGTATACAAAAATAAAAACATATTAATCCCTCAACACAGCAGGAACTAGGTCGCACAACAAATAACTTTATAAAAAATGCTGAAAGAATTTTTTTTTTTTAAATTTACTTGTCAATATGTGAGACGAGTCATTTCGCGTAATGCTCATAAACGTTTCAGGCATTTTGCCTAATGCTTGTGAGCCTTAATTTCAGGATTACTCATTACTAAACTAATCTAATCTTACTTTCACGAAGTGATTTTTTTTTTGTGTAGAAAGGAGGGACCAAGGGGAGCGCTCACAAAAATGGCCGCCCTTTATAAGAGGGAGAGCCGAAATCAAGGTCTTCGAAACTCACGCTGCATTTTCTATATATATATATATATATATATATATTATATATATATATATATATATATATAATTTTGAAAATAGTGTGTAGTGTGTAAAATGCATGTATGTGTAGTGAAGAATAGAGGGAGAAGTGTGTGTGTGTGTGTTTGAAACATCCTGGACTGCTGACAGGGTAGATGAGACATGGGAAAAGCTCAGCGAAAGGGGACAGTGACAGCAATTTCAGCACTTCCTGTCTCCTGTCTAACGTTCCTCCTGGAGTACTTCCCTGGTCAACTGGTGTCTACAATCTCCTCCTGCAATGTGACCATGATTAAGGGTCACAGGCCTTATATACGAGGGTATAAGTATCCGCACTTTTTATTTTCCCAATTTTATTTTCACATCTGATAGATTATAAACACATCACTTCTCAACATAGTCTCCCTCTTTCTCAATACACTTAGTCCAGCGATCTACAAGCTTTCTAATGCCATCACAAAAGAATGTTTTTTGGCTGTGTGCGTAGCCAGTCATACACCGCCTCCTTCAGGTCATCATTGCCTTGCAATCGCTGACCTCTCAAAGCGTCTTTTAGTAGTCCAAACAGGTAAAATCGCAATTCGCACAAAACGGAGAGGGAGATTGTCGGAAGGTATTATTCTGTTACACGACAATGCGCTCCCTAATACCGCTGCACAGACTAGAAAATGCCGTCAAGAACTTAAATTTGAAGTTCTCGACCATCCAGCCTACAGTCCAGACCTGGCACCTTCGGATTTTTACCTGTTTGGACAACTGAAAGACGCTTTGAGAGGTCAGCGATTCCAAGGCGATGATGACCTGAAGGAGGCGGTGCATGACTAGCTACGCACACAGCCAAAAAGCATTCTTTTGTGATGGCATTAGGAAGCTTGTAGATCGCTGGACTAAGTGTATTGAGAAACAGGTAGACTATGTTGAGAAGTGATGTGTTTATAATCTATCAGATGTGAAAATAAAATTGTGAAAATAAAAAGTGCGGATACTTATTGATTACCCTCGTGTATATATATATATATATATATATATATATATATATACATATATATATATATATATATATATACATACACAGAATACTACTTTAACACTTTATATGTTGTTAAAAACTGCTGAACGAGGAAGTGATTGCAGTAATTTTAAAAACATATGCAGTATAATGATACAATATTCGCCCAGTTTAATCTGTTGATCTTAACCATTCCCTTGAGATTAGAAAGATTCTACTGAAAATGAGCTAAATCTTTATTGCTGAATTTAAGGTTATCTTCCACTATTCATTTTAGTGAAAATGCGGCACCAACTTGGATGTCTAATACAGGCAATCCCCGCTTTGCGCTGTTTCGCTATAGCGATATCTTTATATTGATACCCTAATTCGCTTAGCGCTATTCGCTATAACGCTCTCGGCGTCGTACGCTAGGCAGCGTTATCGTACGCGATTGTCGTAGCGCATCGGCGCCGCGTAGTCACGCCGTGCAATTTAGCCAGGGCTTCCACCTTTAGGGTAATTACCCTATTTTACGATAATTAGTCTTGCGTTAGGGTAGAGTTTAGGGTAAGGTTTAAATACTCGCTTTTGAGGGTAATTCATTATATGCTTAGTTTCAAATAAATGCAGTTGATTCTGCAAAATGTTCACAAGTACTTTCTAATTTTTAATTTTATCCATTGGCAGTATGCATATTAATAATTTTCGCTATTCAAAGAAGGTATAGCGAAAATTATTGCTTTTATATCTTTGCTAATTAAGTTTAGGGTAATTTAGGGTAATTGAGCTTTCTATCTAGGGTAATATGTTTCGTTGGTTTGGAAGCTCTGAATTTAGCGCCAGTTTGTTTTGTTGCCATATTGGCCCCTCACATATATTTGTGCTCTTTGTTTTGCAATTGCTTTTACCCCTTGGAATAAATTATCATGAGTCAGAAATGTGCAACAAACACTAATATTGTTAGTGCTGAGAAATACAGCGCAAAAGTTTAACGCTGGAGGTTAATGTGGATGTAATTAAACGTCCTGAAGCAAGTGAAGGCATGGCTGAATCTTTTAAACATCTTGAAGCTTTTCTTCCCTACTTTGATGAAAATGATCTAGACATGCAACGAAGTTCGACTGTTGCTAGAGCTATTAACAGGCAGCTGTTACAGGCAGCTGTACAATGCCTTTGGATTCTCTCTTGAGGAACCCTCAAAAGCCTGCTTCAACCCCTGCAAAGGCCCTGAACAAAGCCTTTCAACTTCATCAATGTAACTAATCATACTGTAAGTTCCGTACACTATATTTTAGTTATTTATGTAGTGTACACTATTAGTTTGTAACATATTAGCAATAAACAATGCAAAAGTAACCAATTACATTATATTTTTGTTATTTAATGTCATTTTATGGCACAAAGAGCGGGGCCGTGGTAACGCATTAAACCTATTTATATTTACATTATTTCTTATGGGAAAATAGTCTCGCTTAGCGCTGTTTCGCTTAACGCTAGGTTTTGTGGAACCAATTAAGAGCGCTAAGAGAGGACTGCCTGTAGTTCATTATTTTAGTGCCGAGTTCGAAAAACCAGTCAACCATGACTCTCCAAAGCCAGTCTCAGAAATGGTGAGGGGGTTGTAGTGACGAGTCCGTCGCACGAAATCTTTTGTCTCAATTCAGTTCTCCATTTAAAAGGAGACTTATTTTGCTTAACTGGAGTCGTTACCGCCCTTCTCAGTGCCCTCATTTGGACGAAGGACTTGAAATGGACCAACCAACCAACCAATCAGCCAGCCAGCCAGCCAGCTAGCTAGCCAGAATATGAAAACCTACCCCCAACCATTCGATTAGCTTCTTTGTCCACTCATTCCGTTAATTTTATTTTGTTTTCGTTGAGTTTAATTTTTGATTATTTTCTTTAAATTTCTTTGAAATGAATTACATAACTTTGGACATTTAAGATATTATAATTAAATTATGTTCCACTAATTAGAACCTTGGATCACCTGAAGATCAGGGCCCCCAGCCTCAATTACCAAATGATATCTTCGTTAAAACTAACGAAAATATCACGACTTAACCTAACCAATCGTCAAGTGCGTACAGTTGACCTAACCGGGCATTCAATTTAATTTATTATTATATTTGGTACTGTAAAGCGAAACACAAGAATACATGGGGGCCCTGATCTTCAGGTGATCCAGAACCTTTACTAATAATTACAGTTTTATTTTATAAATTTCCTGTTAACGGGAATACCCAACCGCCCGCCACCAAACTGTTTATGTATTTTTGCTCTCGTCATTTTCGTTTAAACTAACGAAAATATCACAACTTAACCTAACCAATCATCAAGGATGTACAGTTGACCTAACCGGGCATTCAATTGAACTAACCGGGCGTTGAATTAACCTAACAGGTTAATATAACTGAAAATGCCCGGTTAGGTCAACTGAATGCCCAGTTAGGTTAATTGAATGCCCGGTTAGGTCAACTGTACGCCTTTGAGGATAATCTCTGGGAGCGCTCCATCTTTCAATATTAAACATACACTCATAAAACATATACCATTTGAAAGCTCACATTTTTCTGAGTCTAAAAATGTAGTAATCCAAAAGTATCAATAGCAAATTAAAAGTAACTAGATTTAATTAATTGTTTGACGCGTGACGTCATTAACTACATTATAAAAGTTGGCTAAGTTATAAATCTTCAGTCTGTGTTGTAAGATGGTATTTTTGGTAATTGTTACGCTAACCTAACCTAACATGAATATGTTATACATTATCATTTGTATAATTTAGGTCTCGGGGGTACGGGGGCGGACCCCCATAAAGATCACGCATCACAAATTGATCGGTATAGGGTTTTATTTTAAACCTAGTTACTTTTATTTGCTATTGATACTTTTGGATTACTACATTTTTAGACTCAGAAAAATGTGAGCTTTCAAATGGTATATGTTTTATGAGTGTATGTTTAATATGAAAATGGAGCGCTCCTAGAGATTTACCGCCTTTGATAATTGGTTAGGTTAAGTTGTGATATTTTCGTTAGTTTAAACGAAAATGACGAGAGCAAAAATACATCATAAACAGTTTGGTGTCCCGATAATACGTAGTACCGAATTTATTAATCATTTAAATGAAATTAGTTAATATGTAAGCGATAATCAGTTAATAGGGGGCCAAAATGTCTTTATGTCATCTAAAATCGCGGAAAAAACGTCGCTGCTTTCGGTACGTCGCCACATGAATTCCGCAAGATACGAGTACAAATGATGGCGGGCGGTTGGGTATTCCCGTTAACAGGAAAGCACCTTAAAGTTTTATAAATATTAATTAGTTTTCGCCTTTTAACTCTCAAAAGTTTTAAAATTAATACGCTTTGTTTCTCTAAAAAGTTTATGGATTGCGATGAGTCACTATTCTTAGAAGGGTTTCACGAAGCTTTCAAAAGATATTTCATATTTGAAGTTTATTTTATGATAATTTCAGAATCTAAAAAGCAACTTAACCTTTTAAATCCTTCATATCTCGGCAAATACGGTACAAAGAACCATGAAATTTTAGTATGTTAGTACTAGGTAATTTTCTGGTTTGTTTGCCATCTTTTAGCATTTTAGCTGAGAAATTGGATTTATGGCGAATATTCCAGAAAAATCTTGTGATAATTAAAGCGATTTTAATTAACATAAGCAACTGCAGGAGGTTTGGACAAGCTTCTCAAGGAAATCGATAAAACAGGAGATGCTAAAAGATGGCATACAAACCATAAAATTACCTAGTACTAACATACAAAATTTCATGGTTCTATGTACCATATTTGCCGAGATATGAAGGATTTAAAACGACTCCCTTTTTTTTTTTGCCGACCCGACAATGCAGTAGTAGTGTAAATGGAGAATTTCCAGTGGCACAAGAAAATGTTCAATAAATCTGTAATTTTCATTAGTTTTCTTTGAAATCCGCTCACCATATAGGGAATTTACTTAGTTGTGAGGGTGTGAAAAAAATATTAAAATCTGACCATAACTTTGGATTTTACAGCTAAAGTTTGAGGTCTCCCTTTTTTTTGCCCACCCGACAAATATTATATTGTTCCAAAACCAATATATAAAAAACAAATCTTAATAAATATTTATTTGTTGAAATAGCAGCAAAATCCAAATGCCATTATATTTTGAAGGGTTATAGGTTTTATTTAATTCAATTAATATACTTTTACATTGGTTGGCATCATTAGCTATAATTAGTCTTATTCTACGTTCAAATTCTGAAAGCACATTTTCCAACACATTTTCAAAGATGGACATGACAGCATTACAGCTCAGGGGTGGGCAATTATTTCGATCGGAAGGCCAATTAAAAATATAGGGCTACAATCGTGGGCCAGTTAACTTTTATAATAACAGAGTTCGTAAATAATTAGAGCTTAAAGTAGCACTCACCTAGTACATATACATAATGAACTTTAAAACATATCCAGTTAATGGTTAATAGTGTATGTGAAAAAAATTATAAAAATAGTTTTTAGCATTTTAGTTTAAATTATTCATTGAATTTTAGACAATTTGTTGATAATTAAATTAAATTTAGATTAAATTTGAAATTATAAGGTACTAATCTGTTAAAATCAGTTGCTTAACGATGGCATAAGATTTAAGTTATCGTCATGAGACGAGTGAAAGCGCTTGTGTAATTTGTCGATATCTGGCTTCAGTTCTGTTGTTGCAATGCGGAGTACTGAACCAAGATGTTCATCAGTCATCACTGATCGGTATTTTGATTTGTTAAATCTTAAGACAGAAAATATCACAATCAGGAAACGTTGCCATATGCTCAAAATTTCCCTCTATTTGGTCTATTTTCTTTAAAATTTCCCTGAAGAAGTTTGTAGGGTTTGAATTATTGAATAATAAATGCACGTTGACGTTTTGTCGCACGACAGCTTGCTGGACGTTTTATTAATAATCTCTGGTTGATAGCGGGGGCCGGATTAAATCTGTGAACGACCGTATTTGGCCCTCCCCTGGTTTAGCTCCTGAAGATTCTTTGGTTTGTTATGGTAGAATTTTGTTTTCAAAACGCCCAAAGATAGAAGTTCAAAGGGGAATAAATCGGAAGAGCGAGCAGGCCACTTTGTAGGTTCTCCCCTAACAATCTAACAACCTGAAAACGTTTCGTTCAAAAATGTTCGAAAGTTTCGAGCAAAATGTGGTGGTGCTTCATCTCGTCGTAAGGTTGTTCTTTGTAACAAGCAGGGAGTTCCTTGCAATTGTGGAATCAAAAACTTCTCTAGCATCCTTAGGTAAGAACCGCCAGTTACAGTTCGTTCGTCATAAAAATAAGGGCCGTAGATGCAAAAATGTGACAAAGAAAGCCAAACATTTACTTCAAGGGAAGCCATCTCATCTTCATAGATTTCATGTGGGTTGTGTTCACCTCAAATCCTACAGTTATGGCGGTTTACTTTGCCTAAGATAGTGAATGTAACCTCGTCACTAAAAATGAATTTTCAATTAAGTTATTGCATGTGTTTATTCCGGTTTCATAACCATCTACTAAAAGATGCCGGATCACTTTGCAAGCTTTAAAATGCAATTCTTTATGAAGGATTCTATGGACAAAGGAGCGCGGTATATTCAACTCCGCCTTTCCTCTCCTAAATGACTTCTTAGGGCTTCTGGTAAACACTTCACGAGCTGCATTCATTCTTTCAAGAGATTTGTTCGGCCTTTCAGGAGATTTCCCTTTCAGTACAGTTCCAGTTTTCTCGAACTGATCAACCCATTTTCATTTGTTGTCTCTTTCAGATGGTAGCTTCTTCCTTTCGCTTCGAAAGCGTCTTTAAGCAGCAACAGATGAACCACTTTCATGCATAAATATAAAAATCTTTGCTTTTTCGCTACGAGTTGTCATCTTATTCACTTTTAAAAACAAGGTAATGAACAAAGAGATGAAACTTAGAATGTACTGTAGAGTAGCAATATTGGCCTATAAATCCCCAATTAAAAATTATAACCCTATGGGACGTAACCGATATTACAATATTTTGAGCAGAGTACAGCTAATGGGCAAGTGCGCATAAGCTTCATTTTCTAATTTTTGTACTCAATCACATATTTCAAATGAAAATCTTCAAGATTTTTTTACATATTAAATGTAAACAACTGTTAAGAGAATTTAAAACCCCCTTAAGCACATGTATTCTTTTATATTTTCGATACCTGTAAAAACCAAACAGCAAATAATATTTGTTTTTGGTACATTCATTTTGGGACACCCTATATATAAAACTTTGGGGATCACCTGAAAATCCGTCACCCCAACCTTTTTTAGTTAGCTTTATAAGGCTAACTAACGAAAATATTACGAATTAACCTAACCAATCGTTAGGTCAACTGTACGCCCTTGACGATTGGTTAGATTAGGTCGTGATGTTTTCGTTAGTTAGCCTTATAAAGCTAACTAAAAAAGGCTGGGGTGACGGATCTTCAGGTGATCCAACTTTGGTTAACCTTTGTTTAGCTTCCACCTGAATTGTTAATTCTGACGAAGGTCACGCTTGTCACTCCACCTTAGACGTACAGTTTAACGTGGAATCCGAACCGCGCCTCACCAGCAGCCCAGCGTCTTAACCACTCGGCTACCTAAGGTACCCATTTATCTACCAACCAACTTCATTTTTTTTTTTGTGTGGAAGGATGAACACCTGGGTTTTGCTGCGCGCCGCTTACCGTCACCAGATCCCGATCCTGGGGCTGATGGATTGGTAGTCAGCGACGCTAATCACTACACCACCAAGTAGCATTTATATATATATATATATACATATATATATATATATATATATACACTGCGTGTGTGTATATATATATATAGTAAGTTCTTAGACTTAATTTTATGTCGCTCCAAAAACTAAACTAAAATATTTATTGAAATTGGCTTTAAAACGTTGATTAATATTTACGTTTTAAATTCTTTTAAATTTTGTAAATTATCCTTGGAATATGAATAATAATTAATTAAATTAAAGCCCAAAATTCAGTAGAAATTGTTTGAGGTTAAATAATTTGCTGAACATTCATTGTTTATGTGAAATATAAACCATAGGCAGATCGAGAGAGGGGGGGGACTTAATTGAAGCAATGTGGACAAAAACATTCAAACGTTTTACCTAATTTCGTTTAACCAGGATGTATAGGGCCTCCAAATTAAGCCCCGTTGCTTCAATTAAGCCCCGTCTGGATCCGCCTATGATATAAACACAAGTTTAGTTGACCACTTTTTGTTTGGATCAAATGAAGTAATGATTAAAATAAAATAATTGCTTTATTTACCATATGTATTTTGTTGGCTTCATTTTGTTATAAAAAGCGAGAAATCGTATCT
>JAJOZX010007957.1:0-200093 GCA_023014485.1 Bathynomus jamesi
CCAGCAAAGTACGCTCTCGAATGAGACAACCGGGAAGGGAGAGACTGTAATAACCTAAAGTAGTGACTAATATAGTTTTAACACAAACAGTTAAGAACATTAAATTAAGCTGGGTCAAACAAGTTAGGCCTACATTGTGACCTAAGACCCAGCATCAACTCATAGCTTAACAAAGGTGAAGGTAGATTGCCCTAACCTAATCTTGTGAGGAATCCTACTGTGGACCTCAATTTATCTGCCCGCTCTGGACCATTTCCGGAATCTCTAGGCTGACCCCTCTAGGCTAGACTTGATCTACTCTATAGTTAGACTGGAGATATAAGGGGTGGGTTAATTGTGGACCAATTCATACAGAGCATTTTTCGCATTGGTGGTCCCGTGTGTGGGGAATTTACAAACCTTAACCTTACTTAACAAAAATTGCAGAATTAGGCTAAATGGTCTAGCCTAAGCCTAACCTGAGCAGCCTAATTAGGTCTACAACCTAGGGCCTAACTAGGAAACATTTACATTTAAGGAGTCTCATTCTCTTATAAGCTTAGACCTGAGTGACACATAAGTACTTGGTGGGGATTAAACCAAATTTAAACTTGACTGTTTTGTCTGTTCTCTCTCTTCTCTGGTAATTTCTTCTTGTCCCCAATATTTCATTACGATCCCCAGTTAACAACATTAGTGAACAGCATTTAAAATGCATACAACTCCAAGCATCCAATTCTTCTTTTAAGGAAGAATCACTCAACAGATTTTTTCAACAGGCACATGCATTCCTTGCAATCTCTATATATATGTATATATACACTGTACTCTTTACATGTGCCACAAATACACTCAACCTATCTGAACATAAGCAATGATTGCATGGGTTACTCAAAAGGGTCTTATGGCCTACTTTGGCCATAGCCCAAACACTGAACCTTGGTCTTGTGGCCTACTTTGGCCATAGCCCAAACAACTGAGCCTTGGTCTTTATGGCCTACCTTGGCCATGGGCCAAACAATAAAGGTCTTATGGCCTACCTCAGCCATGGGCCAAAACAATGAGCCTTGGTCTTTTGGCCTACCTTGGCCATGGGCCAAACATTAAATGTCTTATGGCCTACCTTGGCCATGGGCTAAACATTTCTTATGGCCTACCTTGGCCATAGGGAAAACTATTACAAGTGTCTTATGGCCTACCTTGGCCATAGGGAAAACTATTTGGGTTACTCACTCTCCTGGCTGAGATTGAGAACATCATTAACAATAGACCACTCACTTATGTGAGTGACAACATTAATGACCCAGAACCATTAACTCCAAATCATTTGATTCGGGGAGAACAAGTTAGTCTCCTGCCGGACTACAATATAGACTCTTCAGAAGACCCAAACTGGACTCAACGACATGATGAGCTCCAGACTAAGTTACAACATTTAACTAGAGTTAAAGCTCATTTCATTAAACAGTGGAAAACTGAGTACTTGATGGGTCTAAGGGAGAGACATAAACAAATGACTAAGAAGGATTGGTCTGACACAATTAAGGTAGGGGACCTTGTTCTCATACATGACAGTACTCCAAGACAATACTGGCCTCTGGCTAGAGTTTCAGAACTCAGACCAGGGCAGACGGGGTAACAAGAGTGGTCAAATTAAGGACTTCAACGGGTGACACAACAAGAGACATTTCTCTTTGTACCCTTTAGAGTCTGGACCCAAACAATGGACTTTGGAGAACCTTCTCCACTGACAGTAACAACTGGAGACACTGAACTTCCAGTAACTATTCCTTTGACAGTAGGAGTGGTAACGCATCCTACTACAACATTGACAGACACAAGACCTCAGCGACAAACAGCATTAAAGGCGCGACTATTTTTACAACAAAAAATAGATGCTGGGGAATTGTAATTTTATCTTCTAACTTTCATTTTTTCTTTTCTTATGGTAAAGACCATAGACAGTTTCATCCTATGGATGTATATTTTCTCTTCTATTAAATGCTACACCTTCTCAATGAGAAGGTGAGGATAGGCACTGTTAATCAGATTAACAGGCATTTACAGTTAATAGTTAGCTAGTCTACACTCAGACAAAAATTGGTGACAATGACACCAAAATTTTTATCTCCCGGGGCCCCCAGTATATGGAAAACTGATGAGTGGGTAGTTGGGAGTAACGAAAATGGTTCACTGAGTAGGTAGGTAGTTAATCTAACAATTAATAAATTCCTTTTATGTCAATAACTGGGTGGATGAAACCAATTGGTTGCTCACCAGAGTTATTCTCCATACTAGTATTTATATACTGTGTGGGAGGAGCGTGCTCGGTAATGGTGATACATTACCGCTCAACCAACCGAGGAATAAACCAAGACAACGCTGGTACAAGAAGCCCCGCGAAGAGGAGAACAAAGGGGGAACGGAAAACGAAGAACGGGGCGAGAGGACGTACCAGCAAAGTACGCTCTCGAATGAGACAACCGGAGAAGGGAGAGACTGTAATAACTAAAAGTAAGTGACTAATATGAGTTTTAACACCAAACAGTTAAGAACATTAAATTAAGCTGGGTCAAACAAGTTAGGCCTACATTGTGACCTAAGACCCAGCATCAACTCATAGCTTAACAAAGGTGAAGGTAGATTGCCCTAACCTAATCTTGTGAGGAATCCTACTGTGGACCTCAATTTATCTGCCCGCTCTGGACCATTTCCGGAATCTCTAGGCTGACCCCTCTAGGCTAGACTTGATCTACTCTATAGTTAGACTGGAGATATAAGGGGTGGGTTAATTGTGGACCAATTCATACAGAGCATTTTTCGCATTACCCATAAATAAATGATCCCACTTCACTACTCTCATCCTATCCACAAAACTATCAAAATTGGCCCTACGAAAATCAGAGACTTCTATTACATTACTATCCTTAGTGTTTTCTATCAACAGCTTAAACCTAATAATTTGATGATCACTACATCTCAACTCTCGCCTACTTCTAAACCTTCGACTATATTTTCACCGTTCATCATTACCAGATCTAAAATATTGTCACCACACATTGGTTTGGTAACCATCTGTCGTAAAAAATTATCTTCCATGAATTCAATCAATCTCAAACCCTCATCATTACCAGTAAAAGTCTCGTAATTAACGTTGAGGCAGTTAAAGTCTGACAACTATACTATCCTGATTATTAATAAAGTTACCAGGAAGTGTGTAAAATCTAGTATTGGTATCGAGGGGTTGAACGGGAGGTCTATAAACAAAAAAAAAATTTAAACTAAGACTATGTGCCCTAACTTCAATGCATATCGCATTGATTGCTGCTGGAAAATCTATCTTAACCTCGATAGCCCTAAGGGAATTACGAATGTACAGCAAAATGCTTTCACCAATCCTATGTAACCTATCATTAATAAGGAGTTTAAAACCTGGTATATCAAGTTCCACCAATAAGTCCCGAGTCATGGTATTTAACCACATTTCGGTGATAGCAACTATATCATAGTTGCTGGAATAAATTATTGCCTTAAATTCGTCTAATTTATTTCTAATACTGCGTGCGGTACAATAAAAGATGTTTAAGTTATTTTTTACAACGGGTTGGCATTTTAAACTATTTTTCATGTCAGGCCCATGTTTCCCGGACCCACAATGTTTAAAGAAGGCTTTGACCTATACAGCTTTCAAACGTTTTTGTCAATTAACCTACCTAACCTAGCATTACCTATTTCATTAAAATGCACCCCCATCTTTTATAAAAAGGCTAGGATCACTGAATTCTGACCACAGCTTTCCAAAGGGTACATTTTCCTCGGCACGTAATCCTAAGACCCAAACCGTGCCTAGGGGTAATAGCTAGAACTAAAGACCTATCTGACCTCGCCTATTCCTATTACCTAATGTATGTGGCCTAGCTCCACCCTTAACTTCTCTAAATCCTTCCCCACCTACTAATCTCGGACAAACCTTAACCCCTTCCTCAACTCTATCCAACCATCCTCTTAACTAGAAACTAGGTTACGCACCTCACCCTTCAAATTACTAATGTCTTCAATGTTAGTATTGGTTTGGCTTTTGTCAACTGTAGCCCTACCCCTGCCCTCATCAAGCATTGCAAGTCTTTCCATTACCTCACGTACACTACGTTTTATGTCAACTATTTCCTCCCTTAAATCACAAAAGAAACAAACCGATCTCTCGGTAATTGCCATAGGACCACCATTATAATCCTTAAAATGCGTATACCATCGATTTACTCTACATCTAACACACACTACTTTCTGCGATGGTATCATGCAAGTTAAATTAGTTTATAACCATAACAAGTTTAAGTTAAATTAAGTCGGCATGCTATGAAAACTTCTAAATTGCTAAAAACCACTAATATTCAATTACTTAACTATAACAATGTGAATATAAATGCAAGTATATAAAATTCAGAACTTTCCAAAATTGAAGTTATTGGCAATATCCAAAAGTAGAAGCAATATCAGAGAGCTCAGGAAATGCTCAGAAAATGTTTGAAAAAGATGAGGATGATGTTGGTATTTTTAATGATTATTTTAGCTCTATTTTTACTGAAGAAAATTTAAATAACTTTGCCTGAATTTACAGGATCTAAAGAACTAAAATCATTCTTATATTCATATAAGGATGAATGATGGTAGGCAAGCGAGTCATACATTGAAGTCAAATAAAGCTGTTGAACATGATAATACATTTGCTAGATTCCCAGAGAAGGGAAAGAAAGCTTATCTGAGGCACTAACTATTTTGTTTGCTAGGTCAATTAATTATGCAGAAATACCAGATGAATGGAAAAAAGCAAATGTAGTATCCATTTACAAAAAGTGTAGTAAGGAGTTGTTTGGAAATTATAGACCTGTTAGTTTAACATATTGGTAGGAGAGATACTAGAAAGAATTATAAAGAATAATATTAAAGATCATTTGGAGAACTTTAATCTTATTTCAAGTTCATAACATAGATTTAGATGAAGTTCTTGTTTGTCTAATCTCTCAGACATTTTTGAATTTGTAACTGATCAGGTAGATCAGTGTTTCCCAACCGGGGCCATATGGCTCCCTGGGAGCCATGGCACATTTGAAGGGGGCCACAGGAAAATGTTAAGATTTAGAGGGGCCACAGACTCCATGAAGGGGGCCACAGGACTCAACCTATTGAAGCCTAAATTATAGTTAGGCCAATAGATAATTTTAATTTATGTAGTTGAATTACATTTTAAAAAATTATTAATACATATATTTTCCTTTTTTTTAGATATTTTATAATAGAATTTGAATTTATCTGTAAACAAATATTTTGCATCTTACAAGCTTATTGTGCGGCGCACTCCATTGTGCGCTTGATCGTTATGCGCCTGGCAGCGTTGTTGACTTGATAAAAATACTTCAGGTTGAAATCCTTACAGTCTGTTTACCACGTGGATCGTCGCTGTAGTGTGTAAGTAGCTCTTATTTGTTTACCCTAATATTGCGAAGTTGTAGTAATTTTACTAGTTTTTTTAATTTATAATAGATTGCTATAAGTACAGTATTTCTTTTGATTATATTTTTTATACTTAATACATAATATAAGTAAATAACTGCAAATTTTTGTTAGCCACTGTTTAGTTTTTGTTATGTTTATAGTCCTATGTGACAAATAATATTGTACCTGAATACAAATAGTTGTTTTAATATCCTTTATATATATTTGTTTTTGTAAAATAGAGTTAATCTGCATATTACCTACTGAAAATAATGCTTATGGGGGCCACAGGAAAAAATAAGGTTCCTAAGGGGGCCATAAGCCAAAACCGGTTGGGAACCACTGAGGTAGATAATGGAAATGTAGTAGATGTTTGGATTTTAGTAAAGCATTTGACAAGGTTCCACATAGGTAGGTAGGGTTGCCAGACATCCCCCATTTGATCAAAAAAATTCCACAACCTGCTTTGTATTCAAAATATCCCGCAAAAAATATTTTTTAAGCAACTTTTTTGGGGATGAATTGATTTAGAATTTTCGAGAATTATGTTGGATCCTGTAGAGCATGGGTCGGGGAACTTTTTTGGGTATTACCCAAAAATCTATTTGAGTAAAATGAAATTACCCCCAGACTTCAAAGTAAACAAAAACAAGCCAATTGCTCTTAAAATTGTTGCATATGGTGTCTCTCATACCGCATGCATTACCCCCAAAATTTTTAAATTCCCCTGTTCACCGACCACTGCTGTAGAGTAATGTTGAATATTCTAGAACATCCTAGAAATTACATAAAGCTTATAAAATGTTGTTTAGCCATGAGTTGGTAGTTTTTTGGCTGTAGTTATATTGTAAGCTTTGAATTAGTGTGAATCTTGTGATTGCTTGACCATAGAACTTGAGGTTGTGTAATTTAAATAAAATCTGTAAGTATGTCTACTTTTTATAAGAAATTATTCAGGTGTAAATTGCTGCATTTGTGTGAAAGAGGAACACACACACACACTTGATTTTATTTATAAGATTTAGAATATTTTTTTTAATTAATTAATTACACTCATGTGTTTTTTACATTATTATGATTATTATTATTATAATAATAATAATATTTACAATTTTTCCCCCAGCAAAATTATTCATGATGTTTAATTATTAAGCATTATTTTAATACAATTTTCCCAATTTTGTTTGTTGTAATTATTGAAGAAATCGTTTCAATTTGAAAAAAATTTGGTCTTAAAAAAAAAAACCTCAGAATTTTTTTTGTTCCATATGGACATTTAAAAATTCTGGCAACCCTACCCTCAGGAGACTTTACATAAATTAACCCTTTACCATCACATGTTGCCTCTAGTTAACTTTTCAAATATATGTATTCATAACAACCCTACAAAAAATTCTGGCATTATAGGGTTAAAAGCTCATGGGGTATTGGGGTGAGTTATAAATTGGATAGAAAACTGGTTAGAATACAGAGAACATAAAATAATTCTAAATGGTCATGAATCTGGGTGGCAGAAAGTGAAAAGTGGGGGTACCACAGGGATCAGTTTTAAATCCATTACTCTTTATTTTATATTTAAATGATTCAGAAAAAGGAGTAGGTTGTAAAATTTCTAAATTTGCAGATGGTACAAAGGTAGTTTCTCCTGTTATAAATATAGAAAATTTTTATAAACTGCAAAAGGATCTTCATAGGTTAGTTGCTAGGCTAGTTGCTTAGGCTAGTAAATGGTAGATGGAATTCAATATTTAAGAATACAGTCATCCATTTTGATAGAAATAATGAAAAATTTAGTTATGAGATGCAAGGGAACTGGTTGGAGGATGTTAGACAGGAAAGGGATCTTGGCATTATAGCTTGTAGTGATCTAGCATTTTCTAAGCAGTGCCTAGATGTAGAGGGTAGAAAATAATGCAAATAAAATGTTAGGTATTATTAAGAGGAATGTTAGTTACAAGAGTAAGGAAGTCATCTGTAAATTATATAATTCTTATGTTAGGCCTCAGTTAGAATACTGCATTCAAGCTTGGTCCCCTCACCTTAGACATGATATTGATGTGCTTGAAGGTGTGCAATGTAGGGCAACCAAGCTTATCCCTAACCCAAGAAGATTGGAATACAGGGATAGGTTAAAGGAACTAGGTATGTTTAGATCTGAGAGATGTTGTTTGAGGGGAGATATGATACAGATGTTCAAAATGTTTTAAGGCTTGGACACTTTAGATGTACAGGAATACCTCAAAATTCGTCATTCCGAGTTTTGTCATTTCACAGATTCATCATCAATCTTTTACTACCTATAGTTTCGCAATCCATCATCCATATTCGCAGATTTGGCATTTTTTAAAAATTATTTTAAAAAAATTGATCAAAATTGATGAAATTCAACTGTTTACCAATGCAATATATTACATATTTTGCCGAAAAATGAGTAGAATTTGATTAATTAATCTGTTTAATAACATAATACAGTAAAATGTTTTCTCATTGAAACATGTTATAATCTACCTCAAATTTTATTTCATATTTTGTTGTGTTATTCCAGAAAGAACTAACAATGAATTTTGAGGTATTCCTGTACATAACTTTTTATCACTTGAGATGCCTAGGATAACTCTCGGACATAGTAAGAAAATTAGAAAACAGACTTGTAGACTTGATTGATGAAAATACTTTGTCAGAGTAGTAGATTTTTGGAATGACTTGCTGTATAATGTGGTAAACAGTAGCTTATTAGTTAATTTTAAGAAAAATTTAGGCACTTTCAAGAGTGAAAAAGTTTGTAGATTGTATATAGTATATATTCTTGCTTCAGTTATGTATGCTACCTTGGTGGTTGTAAGTAGTTGTATATTAATTAGTTGACTTGAGTTTGACCTTTTGCAATAATCTTATTATTATTAAAATATAGCTCGTGACTTTGATTACCTTGATAGGCCAGAGTGGCTTCATGCTTTCCAAATAAAATGTAATGTAACTCTTCCAGATTTAAGATCTATAAAATATATCGGAGATCAGTCCACTAACCATTAGGGTGGAGTGAAAAAATCAAAAGTGCCAGGGTCATAATTGAGGGGGTCTAGATAGTTGTCTTTTGTCCAGGATTGAACTTTAAAATGGATTGTGGGTGGTTGCATACAAAACTGTGAGTGCTACTGGCCAATTTATACAAATCGTATATGCGTGTGACCAAAATTTGACCTATCTCGGTTCTGGACATGATAGAAAGACACTTTAAAACTGTTTATGATGTATTTTTCACCTCTGAAGCAGATTAAAACATTTGCAGAGAGCTGCGGGCTTAATAATTCATCAAAAATTCTATATTTCTTAATTTTTGCTCAAAAAATGCAATTTTTTACCCTTTTTCTCCAAATGTTTTGTTTTTATTTGAAATTATATTTTAGATTTTTCTTTTCAGGTTGAATTTATAGAATTGATAAATACATGTATTTTGATAACCTTATTACCAAAAAATACTGCATAGTAGGATGTTGTGACACAGTTAAAATTCTTGATGGTCACAAATTTTCAAGCATAGACTCATTCCCCAATGGAAAGCTTCCTCTTGGTAAAGATGTCATCCAATGTGTAGTGGCAGAAAAGAACTGGACAACCAGACAAGCAGCTGATATGGTTGCACTAAGTCTGATTGAACACTGGTGTAATGTCTATCCAATTTCATGCTCTAGTGTCACCAGCAAGATTCAGGATCTAGTCAAAGAATTTTCGAGGTAAGACTCAAATTTTCAGTCCCTTATAAAATATTTAAAATATGTCATACTTCTGTAAATTTTGTAGTTACATTTATTTGTTTGTGACAATTTTATTAACATAATCATGTGATTCAATGATTTGCAAATCATAAGAATGACCAGTAATAAATTCTGTTTTGACTAGAACTTAACTTAGGGTTTATAATTGAAATTTGCATTCATGACATAAAAGTTTTGGTAATTTTGTAGGTTTGATAAATATCCATAAAAAGAAACTTGTGACAAGTTCAGGAGTGATCTTTCTTCCTTCATTGAAAAAACTTCCAAGTTGTTTGAGATCTTCTGTGAGGACTCAAATTGGAGAAGATATTTGGAACATTTGTATCAACTGAAAATGACAGAAGAAGACTGCTTTCTATGAGGACCAGAAAACAGCTAGAATAGGACAATGTGTTGGTTTTAAGGAATGCCTTACATTGGCAGACATCAGATACAAAATGAGAGGAGTACATAGGAGCAAGCAAAAGAAAAGAATTGGTGAGTTTGATCTATATAAATTAAAAAAACTTTTGATTAATGGCCACCAAAAATCTGGATTTCTTGAAATGATTGTGCTACAAATTATAAAATTATATTTTTGCATCTTTGGTAAACTATCTTTGATCATAATCATATTGTATTTTATTATCCCCAGGGAAGATCTCAGAAGAGTTTTTCAAGTTACATGACAGTGATCTCAACAGTCTCTCAAGTCAGGGCAGCCTGGAATCATTTGATGAAACAGGTGGTGTCAGTAAATAACAGGAATCCAGGACAGAACAAAATAGGAAAAGTCTACCAAACCTCGCTCAGCAGTGTGACAGGTATACTGTATAGTTTAAAATATGAGTATGCTTTGAACACTCTTGTTGCTCTGCTGACAATACCCTCACAAAAATGATTTATAATCCATATAATGTTGCTAATAGTTAGTTCAAATCTTGGACACTGCTGTCCAATGAACATCTTGTTAGAATATTAACTTGATATAAAATAAATATCTTTTACCAGGTATCAAGCAAGTGACAGAGCCAGAGCAGCAGTTGCATCAGCAGTTTTAGAGGATTATGGAATTATCACTACTACTGATAAGATGAATGTAATTGACAGGTAACAGTCCAATTATCTTGTACATTAGTATCTGATTGAAATCAAGTATTTCACAAAAAGCATGTGTTTCAAACAAGTGTTGAAATTTAAATATTGTTAGTGAAAACCTATGGAGCTTGCTTAAATAACTGTCTTTGAAATTGAGTAAATTTGCAATATGAACTTTGCAGGAACAAGCTGAGAAGAGAATGTGAAAAATATCGTAAAGCCATAAGAAAAGAGGAGGATAAATTGCTTGAAATGGTGGATGCTATTTATGTGGATGGTTGCAAAGATGCAACAATGGTGACAGTTGAAGTGAATGGCAAATATTACAGAAGAACTGAGCTAGAAGAGCACTGTATAATTGTAGGAGAACCTCATAAGATTTAAAATTTTGATCTTTAGTTTGCATTTTTGTAACAGATATTGCGCAAAATATTTAAGATGAATTTTGGGTATTATAGAAATTGGAAAATAGATATATATATATATATAAACTCTGAAATATCTAAAAAATTGTCTCTAATTTTTTAATACTATTTCAGGTGATTTTTACCTCTCACATGTGTCAAAGTAATGGCAAGGGGTCGACTGTTGCAAAAGAGATATACAAGGCCCTCAAAGACACTGAATTACAAACCAAACTTGCCATGATAGGATCTGATGGGACTAATACAATGACTGGTTCAAATGGTGGAGCTATCGGATACCTGGAAGAACTGCTTGGTAGACCTTTGCAGTGGAGCATTTGCCTACTACACTGTAATGAGCTCCCCCTTCATCACATCTTTGTTACTCTGCATGGAACAACAAAGAGCCCAGACTCATTTTCAGGAAAGATAGGGGTTGAACTTGATGGAAGTGTATCTCAGTGGGATGTGATTTCATTCAAGCCAATTAGGAATTCAAAATTTTCAGATATTCCTAATGAAGTACTGGAGGACCTCAGCACTCACTGATCAGTATTATGCTTACAGAATCTGTATGGCTGTTATGCTTGGCTGTGTTGATCCTGATCTTGAGCTCCTTTAAGTTGGATTGATCTGTCATTGAAGGTGGTTGACTTTGACATGTAGAATCCTCAGATTTTATACATCTCAAAGAGAGCCTTCCAAAGTTCTGGTCACACTTGCAGAGTTTTGTATCTGTGTCTATTTTCCAAGTTTGTTCCAGATCAAGGAGGAGTATCGATGCACAGATGGTGCTAAGAACTTTTATGATATACTCCAAAGGATCCTGAAATTTCCTCGAGGAAGCCAGGGAGATAGCCCTGAAACCTCTCTTGAAATGCATACTATGCTCACCCTGAGAATGTATTAATTGCCATGCTTATTGATTCAGACCCACAAATCTGCAACATCACAGTTAACAAGGTACTTTTGGTCAGAGGGAATAATGAATTTGTTGAAACAGTGATAGACAATGACTTCGAAGGTGGTGACCTGATAATTGATTCAGATGAGGATATTGAAGTCCCAGAGTTACAGCCTGACTTGAGTGTTGTGAGAGATGGTAGTGTCAGGAGATTCATTGTGCCTAAAATTGATGACAAAGCTCGAGGGTATCTCAAAATAATAATTTTAAATTTGCCTGACATTCATGAGCCCCCTATCATAGCATCTCTAACCAATGAAGAACTCATAAACATAAGAAAGGAAGCACTGTAACTCAAGCAGCCTTGTCATAATCAGGCTGTAGAGAGGCACATTAAACTTGTAACAGAGGCTTCCTCAATTGCGGTAGGATTTGAATGTTGTGATGGCATTATTCTACAAAAGATAAAATAAAGAAAATTTATGAAAGTGTTAAATACAATATTCTGAAGCTGTTTAGATGATTATTTTTATTAATTTGTTTAATGAGTAATACTTTAGATTAATCTTAAGTTGATTTGTAATATTTTCAGTACAAAATTGTACATGTTTACCATAAATTGCTTAAAAAATTTACAAAAAAAAATGCTGAAAATTGCCATTTTTGGCCAAAAATAATATAAATATGGATTTTTTGATGTTTTGATGCATTATTGATGACTGACCCCTCCTTGACAGGAAAAGTCCACTTTTGTAACTAGTTTATAACTTATGATGTGATATTATAATATATAACATTTCATAAATAAATACTTGCATTTGTTTGCATTTTTTTTAAACTTCACAAACTACTTTAAAATACTCTAAACCTAACTACTCTAAACCCCCTCCACATTGACTAGGTCATTTCTATAATTTTGTCCCACCCTTGACTTGGGAAGTCTTTGCTACGTGGCTGCAATCATTGTTCGGTGATTAATTGATTACACTGCCCAACACCAATTTTGCTGATTTAATTCTAACACCTGTTTTTAGGTAACTTTGGTGTGCTGATTTCAAAAATCACCTTAGTTTTTCCCTATCACATCAGGTTTTCGAGCAATCAAATACGGAGATATCACATTTTGGCAGGGTTATGCCCAATTTTTTTTCTTTTCAAAAAATAAGTTTTTACATACTCAGAATCAGCATGGAAAAGTAAACAATTGTGCAGGGAGTGAACTTTAATATACAATGGTAATATTGAGAGACAAAGTGATTAAATGTGTTTAAATAAGCAAAAAATGAATCCATGATCATGATGTCACGCTCACACCTGGGGAAATCACAGATACCCAAGATTTTAATATGTTGTACATGACCTTTAGATTTAATGCACAGATTTGCGTATTCCACAGATAAAATTTTAACAAAACACCTGTTAACAGGTCTCAAAAATCATCAATTTTGATAAGTGCCCTTCATGGATCACCCAAAATAGGCATATTGCATTGCACATTGCACGAAAACCTGATGTGATGGACAAAATCTAAGGTGATTTTTTAAATCAGCACATCAATATTATCTAGAAACAGGTCTTAGAATTAAATCACCAGCAAAAAATTTTTTTTTTGTTGGGCAGTGTTATGCTAGAATATTAATATATGGAGCAAGTAACCAGGTACAGTACAATTTACAAGTTTCATGAATAATTTGTCATGATTAATATGATCAAATACCTTAGAGGTATCCAAGAGACAAAAATATATTAGCATCTAGTACAGACTATCTCCTTCAAGGCATACACACACATATTGGTATTGTTTCTTTATGAAAATAAATTAGTTATCACTTGTATACAGGTAACATTTAAGCCTATTAACCCATTAGTGCCTGGTGTCCATTTAAACAGATGCTGAAAAATGTGCATTTCTTTCTGTGTGCATTTACTTTTTAGAATGTTTCATTATAATAACACGATAATTATTGTTTTGTGATTACATTTAACAAAAAAAAAATCATCATCTGGCAACATTTCTTTCACTAGCATCATAACATCAAGATGGCTGCCACGAATCAGAGTATTTTTCCGAAGTTAATAAAAAGTGAATATTTTGTTAGTTCTATAATGTAGTTTCAGTAGATAACTATATACTGACACTAAGTTCATAAGTTGCTCTACATGATGAAACCACATAATATCAAATATGTCTGTTATATTTTCTAAATAGCTTGTTCAAAAATCAGTGTCAGTTATAACGGACACTTGGCAGTAGAGTGCTGTTATGTTTCACCTTCAAGTGTCCATTTTCAATGAACTCTACAAGAAATGTTTTCTCTGTTAAATTTGGGGAAACTAAATTAATATTTTGTTGATTAGTTAATTACTATTTTGTTTATTAGTTAATTACTATTTTGTTTATAATTTATTTATTAGTTATTTGTTAATTTTTTACCTTTTGTGACATTTGCATTTTTTTCTTTCAGACTGACAACTGCTGAAGGTTTGGCTATTCTAGAGGACCTGGATACAGGTGGTAATGTTTACATGAGACTTCCCAATGAGTCATTCCAGCTCAACTGGTACAGATTTCAGAAAGTTGGTTGGGTGACCATCTCCGATTTTCTTCAAATTTTCAGGGTTGATTCATACACCATTCAATAGCTTAAATCTAAAATTTTAGCTTCCCAGTCAAAAATATTTAATTTTATGGTCGCTTAAATGGCCCCAACCTTCGACAAAAAATGCCCATGTTGGGCTTGATCGGCCAATGCCTTCATTTTGAGAGGCCTTGAAAAGTGTCTTCTAATAGGAGTAGAAGCTTCAAATTTGTCATGCCAATACAAATAGTTTCTGAGTTACAAGGGCTTAAACATGCCTCCATTTTGAAGCTTGCATCAATTCCTCCCACTTTTACGACTACCATTTTCAAAAGTTTTAGTTCTACATCAATCACAGCTGTTTTAATACTCCTAATAGTCTCTATGGGTTGTAAATTTATGAGTGAAATAAAAAAATAACCAAAAAAGGATTTATTTCTATTTTTAAAAATTTCTAAAAGTTGATATTTTCACAAAATTTGCAAAATTAACATCAACTTTGGGGCTTAATATAAAGGTGTCCAAAATTAGTCAGGGAGTTGATACTTCTAGTAAAGAAAGATACATATGTGTACAAAAACATATATTAAGGAATAGATCTCAACTCAACTCCTTCATATAGTTTTGGCTATTCAAAGAAAAGTACTTTTTGTGAAAAATTCTAAATTTTTTCAAAATTTTGAAATGTTTAAATTTCTTTTTACAACATTGAATTGTAATTTTACTTCCATTTTATTACTTTTAAGTTAATTCACAAATGTTAAATTATCTAAATAAGTTTTACTCATAAAAAAGACATAATATATACCTAGATCAGGGGTTCCCAAATTGGTGTTCCATGCAACACTTGTATACCGTGAGAAGTGTTCCACGGAACACAATTTGGGAACCCTTGACCTAGATTATTACTACATTTGCAGTTAACACAACAGATGGACCAGCTTGTAGGCTGAATACTTAGATCTACCTAAGTAAATCATGTAGAACCGTGTTCTACTGCTCTTTAAGCACTTCCTAGTAATTTAAATTATGCAGTTAGTACAGATAAACTAGCAGTAACCACCATTTTCAGTACAAAACCTTAAATTTAAGTAGCTTTGTTGTATTACTTCCCTTAATACAAGTGTACAGTACTTAGCTATATACAATAATGAATTCCTGAGTTTTTAAGCATGTGAATTATTGGCTATAAGTTCATATTCTTTTTTTAATGTGTGTTGTTTTATGTAAATTCGTATGTAAACTTATATATAGCTAATAACTCTTATGTTTAGACACTGACTCAGGAATTTATTATTGTACTCAGGCTTTAAGTCTGATTGTCTTCAACACTCCATGGCCTCACAGCCATAAATTGGCAATTTATTATTCAGCTTGATACAGGTCTGTAGTTACTTAGGCTTTTTTTAAAATACTCCTCAATTTTAGATAAACAATCATTTGATAACTTGTACTGTCTCCCCATTTTCCCAGCAACTGTAGGTGGTTCAATTGAACACAAAACATGTTGGAATGGAATCCAGCAAACGTCCTCTTGTTCAGGCCATTTAAAAGGATTCTTTTTCATGAAATTTACTAATAGATCCTTCTCAGTATCACACACTTCAACTATGTTTCCAACAAACCAGTCACCTTCATAGAAACAGGCCACATATGTACCAGGTTTATATTGGTAAGCCACATTTTCTTGTGTAGCATTGAGGAAGGAAAGTTGTACGTTAAAGAAATTTTCATCACTAGAAATTTTGTACAGTTTAATGCCTGTTGATGAAGGTCTAAAGCAGTGATATGAACGGGTTCCTGGGATTGTCTTAATTAAGGAATACCTTTTTTCTAACTCAAATAAATTAGCATTTTCCTCAATTTTAGCTGAATCAATGTACAGAAATTGTATACCATTAATATTAGATTTGCACCAATCGAACATCTCTTTTGGATTGGTGATGTGACCTTTACTTGTTGCTTGTAGACTTGCCCGGGCAACTAACCTTTTGACGGTGCCACCAACACCATCACAGGGGCTCTTTCCGTGAGAGGTGGCAAAAAAGTTCCATTCACATGTTAGTTGGAAATCTTTTTCATGTAACACTGAATTAATGATGTTTTTATAGTTTTTATATTGACTTGCTGCGCCATCGCTAAAGTAACAAATATGTTTTAGTTTAGGATTCTGACTTTTAAGTAATTTCAAGGCTTCACATAAAAAAGAATGAACTGCAGTTGTGTTGTGTGTAAGTGAATCTGATATTACACAAAAATTTGTAACTTTTAGTTCACCATCAACTTTTTGATAGCAGACTACCGGATGCAAGGTAGCCTGGGTATTGTCCCAGTGATGCCCTTGTACGGCATCCTGAATTATAAAACTATAGTTTTCAGAGAAGTCAACAAGCACTAATGCTGTAGAATCATTGAGGTTTTCTTTACAGTCGGACAAATATTTTGATTGGGCTTTTGCTATGAAATGGTGTACTTTCAACTTTTTTGCACTTTCACATATGTCTTCTACTACATTCGAAACACTTTTTGTCATTGTGACCAGTTGGGTATGGTCTGTATGAAGCCACTGCTTAAAGGAAACCTCATCATCCATGTCATAATCATTGTTTTCAAAAATGGTAAGAAGCCAATCCCGTAATTCATTTAAACCAGGACATGTTTTGCAGTTATTAATCATGCAGTTTCTGGTTTCAGTGTTGCAGACTATTTTCCCTAGTAACTCTCTTAATTCTACTTTGAGGGAGTGATTCACATAAAAGTTTAAAGTTCTGGTGTATTTCACAAATGCATACATTGTGTGATCCTTTACTCCCCACACCCATACACCATTTTGGTCTCAGTTCAAAAAACTTTGATTTGGATATTTATTTTTGTAAAGCGTATATAATTCTCTGATATTTGTCAACAACAGTATTTTCTGCTTGTGAACCTTCCCTTGTGGTGTTTTTATTGATTTGTAGTCTTTTTTACCAGGGCATTCTCTAGTATATTCATTGTTTTGGAAAAATTCTATCACTCTTTCCTTTATTTCATCGCTTATACCCTTGCTACTCTTTTTATTTCTCATTATAGGAAGGATACCTTCTTTTCTCTTTAAGGCCCTCACAGCATTAACCATTCTGGCTGACACTTCAAATTCTTTCATAATTCTTTCTCTGGACCAGGTTTTACCAATTGGAAGGAGTGTTAGAATTTGTATCTTTTCTTGTCTGGTACTAGTTTTACACTTTTCTTTCAGTTCCTCTATCATATGCTGATAACACTTTTCTTCCTCACTCTCTATAGGTTTCTCCGCTTCCTCATCCAAAATGCTAGGCTTCATATGAAGTACTTTTGACAGCTTTGATTTTGTTGATGTTTCAATTTGCTTTAGTTTCCTTTTCGCGTAAAACTTTCGATCTCTTGCTCTTACATACTTAATGGGTGAGCATTCTAGTGAACCTAACGTTTCGTCAAATGTCTCCTTAACTATTTCTTCTGGAACATATTCATCACTACCTGAGTCTTTTTCATCTTCAATCGTCTTGGCTCTAGAGAAGCATGTTGAGCAAAGTTTCTGTCCTGGTATCAGATTCAGTCTAGTTGCTATGTCTTTGTCAATAATTTGTAGTGATTCTGCAAATAAAGTAGGGTAATGTAAACTCTAAACACATTGGAAAATAATTTTAAAACCTCAACATTTGGTTATAGGCTATTCGTATAAAATATTCAAAACATATGCATTCAGTAGCACAGTATATAGCCTACCCTATTAAAATTAAATAGCTAATTTAGGTTACAATTTACAATATAAACTTCTTTATGAAATATAAATATATTAGTACCTATATTTACTTACTTGTTTCTTTCGATGATTTCTCCATGGATCTTGGCAGCTACGTTGCATTTGTTGGTAATGCATTCCAAACATTTTTTCATGGTGGTAGCATACAGTAGCACTATTTGGGTTGATTACAGTTGCTTTTGTTCTCCACAATAGCAGTTTCCTTGTTTCATCTGTCAGCTCATGTAAGGTATACATACCCACCTTCCTGGTGAGTCTGTGTTCATGACATGGATCATCCAAGTACATACCAAAGCTGCACTTTGATTCTTGATTAGAATAAGCCATTATTACAGGCAGTAAAATTAAGTTAATTGCTCTAGTTAAATTTTCTGAAAATAAAAGATCATGATCTATAAAATAGGCCTGGACATTAATGATTAACCATCATGTTTTACATTTATAAGAATATACAAAGCGAAATGAGCTACCCAGAGCCCTTCGAGTCGCTGGTTGTTTTGACAGACATATTAAATTTCTTGTATGTTTTAGACTTATTTACATATTATTACAATTGTAAATCAACTTTAAGTAATAAAATGGAAGTAAAATTACAATTGAATGTCATAAATAGAAATTTAAAAATTTACAAATTTTGCAAAAATTTGAGATTTTTCATAAAAAGCACTTTTCTTTGAATCACCAAAACTATATGGAGGAGTCGAGTTGAGATCTATTCCTTAATATATGTTTTTTTACACATATGTATCTTTCTTTACTAGAAGTATCAACTCCCTGACTAATTTCGGACATCTTTATATTAAGCCCCAAAGTTGATGTTAATTTTGCAAATTTTGTGAAAATATCATCTTTTGGAAATTTTTAAAAATAGAAATAAATCCTTTTTTGGTTATTTTTTTATTTCACTCATAAATTTACAACTCATAGAGACTATTAGGAGTATTAAAACAGCTGTGATTGATGTAGAACTAAAACTTTTGAAAATGGTAGAGTCGTAAAAGTGGGAGGAATTGATGCAAGCTTCAAAATAGAGCCATATTTAAGCCCTTGTAACTTAGAAACTATTTGTTCCACAGCCTTTTTGCTTGCATAATTGAAAAGCCCACCAGAAGTTGTATTGGCATGACAAATGTGAAGCTTCTACTCCTATTAGAAGACACTTTTCAAGGCCTCTCAAAATGAAGGCATTGGCCAATCAAGCCCAACATGGGCATTTTTTGTTGAGGGTGGGGGCCATTTAAGCGACCATAAAATTAAAAGTTTTTGACTGAGGAAGCTAAAATTTTAGATTTAAGCTATTGAATGGTGTATGAATCAACCCTGAAAATTTGAAGAAAATTAGAGATGGTCACCCGACCACCCCTGTACCAATTGAGCTGGAATGACCCCAATACTGATGAATTGTCAGATGGTGACAGTGACCATTCAGATGATGAAGCCGCTCTCAGTTCAATCCGTTTGAAGAAAGGAGTCTTGAAAGCCAATGTGGAAATTTTTCATACTCTATATTCAAATGATCAAAATGTATTAGATACATACGATGAAAGCACATCTGATTTAGTAAAAGAGAACCCTCAAAAAAAGATAATAATTAGAAAATGGAGGAAAATTAAACCTGCAATATCCCTCACAACTGATTGTCAACCAAAAGAAATATCTGAATAATCAAAAACTTGTTCTTTGCCTATCAAATTTTCAGCTTTTTTTTGACAAAGATTTTATCACATTACTAATTGAACAAAGCAGTAGTTACGCTGCTCAAAATAATCATAATCTAAATTTATCAGAGTCTGAATTATTTGTATTTATTGCAGGTTTATTGCTCTCTGCGCACTGCCCTCTCCCAAATAAAAGAAAATATTGGTCATCTGAGGACAATGTACCGAAAGTACTGTTCAAACATATGAGGAGGAATAAATTCAAAGCAATACTTAGGAACATTCATTTGGTTGACAATACAAACCAAACTGATAATTGAGCCTATAAGCTCAGGCCATTGTTTGATCATTTGCAAGAAAAGTTTCTTCAGCACGGTGGTTTGGAAGAACATCTATCTGGATGAGAGCATGATACCATATTATGGTAAACACTATGCAAAACAATTTATCAAAGCTAAGCCCATCAGATTTGGCTTCAAAATGTGGGCTGTGTTCAAAGAATGGATACTTGCATTCTTTTGATATCTACATGTGATAGAATTCAAATCAAACACCAACAACTGACAAAAAGATTGGTGTTGGTGGCAATGTTGTGTTGCAGCTTGTGTCTCAAGCTTGTGTGCCTAATGATGCTGGTTATAAAGTGTTTTTGACAATTACTTTACTGGTCTTAGCCTCATTGATGAGCTATCTAAACAAGGTATTTGTGCATTGGGAACTTGCAGAGAAAACAGAACAGAGAAGTGTCCACTGAAATAAAAATCTGAAATGAAGAAGGCCGTATGAAACTGAGAAAATAAGTTCAACAGAAAGATGGGATAGAATGGAGAAGAAATATGTTAAAGTGCCACAGCCTGAATCCATTCAAAATTATAATAAGTACATGGGATTTGTTGATCAGATGGATCAAAATGTTGGCACATACTGAATTCGGATTAGACAGAGGAAGTGGTGGTGGCTGATATTCTCCTACATGATATCTGTTTCCGTAAATAATGCATGCATTTTGATGAACAAAGCTGGACACACAATCACACACTCAATTTATTGAAAATGTAACCCTTTCTCTAATGAAAACACATGGTACTCCAAAGCTTCAAGGTAAAAGACTGTCCTCACATTTGGCAAATATAGGTCGCTATGATAACATTGGACACTGGATAGTAGGGTGCATTAAACGCCCCATGATTTTCAAAAAGTTGTTGGATTTTAATGTCTATTCCCTCAAATGTTACACTTGTTGGTAGAAGTATGTATGCAAAAAATAAATCAAATCGGAGGTGGTCCTGGGTGGCCACCGGCCACTTTTATATATTTAGTAGTGATGCACCGAATATTCGGCAAATATTCGGTATTACTTATAATACTAATATACAAATATTCGGTATTACTATACTTACATTGATTGAAAGTTGAAAATGTATAAAACACAACGCCAATGTCACTACTCCAACTTTGCTCATTTCCGCAAATTTGGCCTCGCTTTGCGGTCACATTCAACCACTTGAAGAAGATTTTGGAAGTGGTCTTCTCCTCTTGCAGCTGAGACAAAATCAGTTGTGAGCTTTACTGCTCTCTCCGCAGGGTCATTCACAACATTTAACCCATCCACAATGGACTTGGCTGCCTTGAAGTGGTCATTGTTCTGCCAATTGTCAACATCCTCTGTTAGGAAGGTCATATCCAGGTAAAGAAGGTTCACTGTAAACCACGAGTCCTCGTTCACAAGATCAGCCAGGGTTGTCGCTTCTGTAATTTTTGGAAATGACGGTTTGCCATATCCAGAACCATAGCGTGTTTTGGAGTGCTTGGCATTTCATCTGGTTGTATGGCCAGTAACACATCTGCAAGGGCACGACGCTCCTTTTGAGGTACTGCATTGCTGAACAGTGCCAAAACAACCAGTTCTGGGGTTAAATACCACAAATGTCTATCAAAGGCTTTCACAGCGCTGACTGAAATGATTGAGTTGACAGCTTTATAGTTGAGCAGAGTCTTGTATAAGCACAAATCAAACCATGGGGCATTTGAAGCAGACTGACATATGAGCCACCAATCACAATAAATATAAACAAAAACAACAACAAACTCCTTCAGTTTTTCCTGTTGATGTTGTGTTGTTACAGTTCCTCGAGGTAGTACAGAAATTTGCTCTTCAAGTAGGCATATTTTGATGGAATAAAGAATCTTTGACATCCACCTTGCTTTATGCATGGCCCCAGGTCTGTGGAGTGTTCCTTGTTTTGTGACATCATCATCGAGGACTACCTGGCAGAGTTGTGCCATTTCCTTGTAGTCTTCCCTACAGTATGAAGCGCTTGTGCGGATTGTGCTTAAAACCTTGTTTTTGCAGGATAAAAGCAGTTGTTGTGCATCGTCATTGTACATTGAAATGTCAATTTTGGTTAAACTTTCATCCTTTGCATGCGATATGCGTTCCCAATTCTTCTGGAATCTTTGGAACAAAGATGCTTCTGGAGACTTTGATGTCTCAATTTTGAGAGCGTCAAACACATGATCCAGGATTACCTCTCCAACATGATGGCGACATGCACACCACAGAAGAGCACGGTCCAGTTTTGATTGAATGGTAACACAGGCAGCTGTAACGTGTCCAGTGTTTGATGCTGTTGTGTCAAAACATAAGTTGACAACTGACTGTTTGCACTTCCATGAATGTAGAAACGTGTAAGTGTGCTCGGCAATGATGTCACCTGATGACATATCACTTCCACGAGGATATCTAGCCACTCCCAGTAGCTTTACATCAGTGGCATTCCCAACCAACACTGGCAATCTTTCTTCCTTGCCATTCTTGCTTGTGAGCGTATGCATCTGCTTGCCATCCCAGTGAAGTGTTGCAGCTGTTGGGGCGATCCAATTTTCTCGAATATCTTTGGCGATAGCACTTGTTATTGATCGTCGAACCTTATCAGCAGTTGAATACGACTTGGCCACACGACGTGGATCACCTCCTGCCTCTTGAATTACAGCTTCGGTGAGCACAGCCTGTTGAACAGGAGTTATGTTTAGTCGAGTAGCAACAGACACGACTGAAGGCCTTTTCAGAATATCATGAGGAATAAAGGCAGACGTACCTGCATATGTTGATCTGTGGTGACTACGCTTCCTTTGAAGCTCTGGAATCGCCTCTTCTTCAGTTTCTTCCAAGCTATCTGCAGAGGCACTATCATCAGAGCATACAGAACTTTTCATCTCTTGTACACTGGATGATTCATGACGTTCTCGTCTTGAAGCTTCCGCTAAGATGCGTTTTTCTTTTCTACGATCTTTATCAGCTTTCTTCTTGTCAACACTACCAAATGAGGCTACTCTGTCAGATTTCATTGACTCTAAAAATGCTCTATCTTCCTCATTCTTAATGTTTGTCATTGCATCTTTTGTCCATACACCAAAGGTCTTATCAAGACGTTCATTCATGGATTGCAACTTAGCCAAAGTGTTTGGAGATTCTCTGCGAGGAACAGGTATTTGACGCAATTTGTTATTGTCATTAAGAAGGTCAAGTATTAGTTTGCAGCATTGATGGTCTGAAAGCATAGGAATATTTGCTTTAGTGTAGAATGTTTTCAGCTGGATAAGGACTATGCTGGCAGATTTCCATTTGAGTGGCTGTGTTTGTTTGCCTTCACATATTTCTTTCTGGATGTGCCACATCACGCATCGAAGAACCTGCCGGCAAGTTGGGAGGCAGACTCCTGTCAATGTACCATCTCCTTCTGTAAGAGCATTGCCAAGACCAAAAATGGCACTTGCTAATCTGGTCTTCTTAGCTTCCATTGTTACAGCTTCCATTGTTTCTGAAAGACAATAAAGGATATTATTAGACTATAAGTAAAGTTTCGTTTATGGTACATGTTTTATGTAAATCACCCCTTTAGGGTGCATCAAACGCCCTTAGGTTCTTGGATTTTAATGTCTATTCTCTCAAATGTTATGTAAATCACCCCTTAGCAACTCTATATTAAAAGAAACAATGTAAGTAGTCAACTGGTTGGTAAATAAAAAAATAGATATTTTTACATAGCGTGGCCCCCGAAAATTGCCACGAAAATATAAAAGTGACCGGTGTCCACCCAGGACCACCTCCGATGTAATTAATTTTTGGCATACACACTTCTAGCAACAAGTGTAACATTTGAGAGAATAGACATTAAAATCCAAGAACCTAAGGGCGTTTGATGCACCCTACTGGATAGTATACATTGAAAGAGAAAGAAGATGCAGGCATTGCGCTGGAAAAGTCACTTTCAGTGCGAAAAGTGCGACATAGGGCTTCACCCAAAATGCTTCAAAGCATATCATGTCCAGTAACACAAAAATGATATTGATTACTAATTGAAGCTAATTTTAATATCATATGAATAAATAGCCACTGCATTTTGTGTATTATATGTATTATATAAATATATTTTTCTGTGTATAAATATCAGCCACTGCATTTGATTTCATTGTAATAATTTTTATGAAAAGAGAATTTTAACGTCTTCTAAGCATAAATGACAACTATTTAGTTCCCATCCGCCTAGTGCCTGGCATCCGTTAAAATGAACACCTTATATCTTGGTAACTAATAAAGATTTGAAAATAAAACGTTGTGTAGTCATTTATATCCCTTTTATTAGCCTCTGTTTGAATTTTCAGCAAAATCATCCCAGTAGATCAACTTTTGGCACAAATGGGTTAATGAGTAAATATTCACACACCTTGGACATAATACTGGCCAAAGCTATTGGCTTATAGTTATCTTTACTATTGATTTTAACTTAAATTTTATCTCCTAGTACTGGTACCAAAACAATGGATAACCCTGTAAAGCACAAAGCAAACAGAGGCATTAATCTGTCACTACTAAATTTTAGATGTTCAGCAGAAATACCATCAATACCACATGATTTGTTACAATGTAAACATTTTATAACCTGTTTAGTTTCAAATACACTAACTCCTACATCTGGACTATAGGTAGCATGACAACTTAGGTACAGAGTTGAATAATGTAGTGTTGCTTCCATAATTTAACTATATTCTGTCCCAGTTACATTTTCAATATTAGCATGGAGAGACATTGCACTATTTTGTTTTTAATTCTTCCCAAAAGTCTCTTGAATTCTTACTGACAAGCTTTCTTGTCAGAGCATCCCTAATTAACTCATCCTAATGTTTTTTTTTATATACACCTTAATACATACTTGAACCTGGGATTAACCCTCTGTGTTTGTTGTAATACAGGGCCTTGCCTTGGTTTTGCTTGTGCACACCACATTAATAAATAATAAAAGTATCTCTGGATACATTGTCATTCAGCAATATAATCATTCCAGCCAGGTATACATGTATAGTTTTTCTCCTAAAGGTATTTAAGTCGAACCTAGTATTATTGAGAGAGGAAACAATGTTCATACATGTCTTTAAATTCCAAAATGTGTTTGAATTGTATAATTTACATCCTGACAAGCTGGAGCATCATTAGGGATATATATGTTATGTGCCATCAGTAGATTTGCGCTATCAACCAATCGTGCTGCGCTATCAGTGGATCCATTGTTCGTGCAGGCATCATTTTGCACCATCAATGGATGCGTATCATCAGTAGATAGCGCAGTGCTGTCGATCGATTTGCATCAGGAGGGGAGGGAGAAATAGTAAGGACTGTTTGTAGGAAATATTTAGAAAAACCTTTTTTTCTAATTGTTTCTGCCTTTTTAGTGCCATGTCTTTGTATCAGTGTAATGTTTGTCTGGTGTTGGATGTAACCCTACCTACCACTCTAGTCTCTAGTGTGCACCCTAGCTAATCCTTCATGCATGCCTGTCCTTTCTTTTCTTGTTAGATTATTGTATACTAGTAGTTCACCTATTCTTTTTGTTTTTCACCATCACCAGCCATTCATTTCAGACTAAGTTCATGAGTAAGGAAAAGAATAGGATTGAAAGTACATAGAGAATGAATGGTGATTGATCATGTTGGTTGTCAGTATTGGGGGGGGGGGGGCAGGGACAGGGAGGGTGCATGCTAGTGTGGTAGAGAGTCCCAAGTCTCTAAAAGAGGAGGGCATCCCATCCATATTCAATCAGACTAGACTGATCCTGATTGAGTACCTGTCTTGGCTGTGTATCCTGGGATGTCATCATGGGAGATGAGGCAGGTTAGCCCAGCGAGAAGATGGCCAAGTTCTGCTGACACCTTGGCTTGAACAAGGACATCTTTTCTGAACCACTCTGTAGTAATAGTATGCATTAAAAGGGAGAAGTGGTCAAGTGCCTAAGGAGATATGGGCCTAGGAATTAATGTCCTGTGACTGGAGAGGGGTATGTCCAGGAGGGAAGAGTGGTCATGAGGGTCCTAGGAATGAATGTCCTTGGGAGGAAAATATCCACTGTTAACACCAGGAGAGAGTTACTTATGAAAATGGAAAATGAGGTTGAATGAAGGCAAGTACTTTTATTTTATATCATCTTTTAAAATTAAATACATAAAACATTTAAAACAACACAAGTTATTTACAATCAGCACAACCATCCAAAAACACAATTTCAGAAAACCATGCTCAATGTGAATGAGCACAAGTACATTGTATTTATTTGCATCTTGCATGAACATGGAGAATGGGTATACATGTATAAGTGAATGAGGGCAAGTATTTATTTTCATTTCATCTTTTAAAATGTAAATTATGTAAAATATAAAAATTTAAAACAACACAAGTTATTTAATCAGTGCAACCATACCAACAAGAATGGTCAGTTAAAATACAGTTGCACAATCAGACAGTTCAGGCAACTCCGAAAAATAACTCGCATTTCTATCTCTTAGTCTTGGACATTTTGGCTGTCACCTTCGCACATGCGGCATGGTACAACTCTACCTCATAAAGGTAGTGTTTTTAGATTTAAATAATGCTAGTCTGGTTCAAATCTTTTTCCAGACTGCCCTCTCTCCATTTCTATCATTCTCTCTCTGTGCCTTCCTCTCTAATTTCCTTTCTGGCTGATCTTTAGCTGTGGTTGTAGATGGCCACTGTCCTTCTCCTAAAGCTATTAATAGTGGTGTTCCTCAGGGTTTTGTCCTGTCACCCACTCTTTTCCTTTTATTTCTCAATGATCTATTAAGTCTTACTTCCTGTCATATCCACTCCTGTGCTATTGATTCTACTCTTCTCCACTTCCTTTACAAAGCATCCTTCTCAACAGTCACTCCATGGTTTGAGTAGGGCAGCTATAGTACACTTGACCTCTGATCTTTCTGCCATCTGTGATTGGGGCAGAGAAAACCTTGTGGTTTTCAATGCCTCAAAAACTCAATTCCTCCATCTGCCTATTTGTCACAATCTTCCACACAACTATTCCCATACCTTCAAACAATACACATCTGAATCCTTCCTCTTCTCTTCACATTTTTGGAGTTTCCTTTTCTCATCATCTTTCCTGGAAAGATCATGTCTTTCTAAGACAGCTTCGAAGAGGTTTGGTGTGCTGTACTGTCTCTGCAGTTTCTTCAACCCCATTCAGTTGCTGTCTCTGTATAAGTCTCTTCTCTGCCCCTGTATGAAGTATGCTTCTCATTTGTGGGGTGGCTCAACCCACACAGCCCTACTTGACTGGGTTGAATCAAAGGCTTTTCATCTCATCAATTTCCCACCTTTTAATGACTGTCTTCAATCCCTCTTTCTTCACTGTAATGTTGCCTCTCTCTCTTTATATTGCTATTATAATGGACGCTGCTCTTCTGAAGTGTCTAACTGCATGCCTCTTCAAGGAGAGCATGCAGTACCAGACTTTCAACATATTCTCATCCCTTTTCTGTCCAGCTGTCTAATGCAAGGGTTAGTATTTTCAATCTTTCATCCACTCAACTGATGAACTCTGGAACAATCTTCCTCAATCCATCTTTCCTCCTGTCTATGACTGCCATTCTTTTAAATGCAATGTCCAGGTATCTCCAAAACCTTGGGCCTTGATTTTGGCTCTCTTCTTTTTTGGGTATATAAAAAAGAACATTATTTTTTCCAAGTATAAGTCCAGTTCAACAAAACTTCCAAAAAGACATAATTTAACATGAACATTTCAATGAACACTGACTCAACAGTGCTGCTTTGTATTTAGAGAGAGCTGTATCATATATTTATGCAATATGTACAGAAACTGAGAAGTCCAGGCATTATTGTAAGTTCATCTCAAGGCTCCACTACTTTGATTTCCTTTGGCTGGAAAGAGTAAACAATTTTAATGCCAGGTTGATATTTGGACTTGACATGTCGTAAATTATACCCTTCTTTCTTATCCAGCAAATATCATCATCATCATCATCATCATGTGGAAAATAACAATTATTTGGACTTTGTGAAGAGGTGAAGAAGGTAATTTAATAATGCTGAACAACAAAATAGAATATTTTTACTCCTTTCAATGAATTTGTGATTCCATTGTACCTTTTTACACTGATTACAAATTTGAAAACAGTTTTTCTATCACCAATCAATTTTGAAGCAAATGCAAATGAAAATTGACAGACTTTCTTACTTGTTTGGTATATTTAATTGTATAAAAAAGAAGAGTACCTTACCTAAAATGTTTTTGCAGGTGATTTTTGATTATAACTAGTACTAGGGACTTCTCTTTTAAGTGTCCAACAGTACTCAGGCAACATACTGGGTAGGGTGGTCCTTAAAATTCAAAGTTGGGAAGTTTCAGCTCCCACCCCCGGAAATCATTCGAATGGTTGAGAAAACTCTCTAGTTGAATTTTTTATTAAATCGGACAACGTTTACCCCTCCCTCATCGACCTTGAACTTTTACCCCTGGAGTTGTTGCCCGGTTGCAGTTGTTGCCGTTGTTGCCCGGTTGCAGTTGTTGCCGTTGTTGCCCGGTTAGCGATCCTGGGTCTGTAGGGTTCGCTTCCGAGAGTCCGGAAACTGGCAGCGGTGGCGAGCGACGACTTGCAGGAGGAACTGGAGTTGCTCCTCGTCGTGGGTCAGCGTCCGGTTGTACTCTTGGACGAGGGCAACTCCTCGCTCGGCATGGTCGTTGATTACGGCGAGCCCTCCCACACGTGCCGCCGCTGTCTTGAAGTCTTCCCGCTTCGGCCAGGTCTCCGGGTCGACCTCGAGGAAGCCGTCCTCCAGTCGAAGTTTCTCGAAGAAACCTCGTGTGTTGGACGACGCCAGGTCTTCCAACTGAAGCCCGGCGAGTACTCGGTTTGGCAGCGTGGGCCGCTTCGCCGGGGACTCCTCACCGACCCGGTCGTGGAGAGAGGCGATGATCTTCCTCTTCTGATCGACGGCGATCCCCGGATCGAACAGCGCCAGCGCCACCAGCTCCTCCGACAGGTACCAGAGGTGGTTCTGGAACTTGGTCAGCGCCGCCTTGGCCACCGCAGGGTTGATGTCAGAGTAGGCCAGCAGGTCCTTGAGGAGGGCGAAGTCATTTCGGGGGCAGTTGCGGCGATCGGAGCCTCCGTCCACGCCTTGGCGTAGACCCGACAGACGAAGATGCAGATGCTCCGGAGGCCACTCTCCTCCCTCGCCGTGAGTTTGAACTGCTGTCGGAACATCCAGACCTTCAAGGCGTAGATTGCCTTCGCCATCCAGCGGGCGTGGTGAATCGGCCCGGGAGCTCGGAAACGCACTCCTCGCGGGGGGACGTGACCGACGAAGAGGAGGGTGAGCTCGAGCAGCTCACGGTAATCGTCGCGCAGGTCCTTGCGCTCGACTATCGCCTTCTCAAACCACTCCGTGTCGACAGTGGTGAGCAGAGGAGCGACATCGGGGTGCGCAGCGCCGGACTCGTACTGGCTTCTGTCCAGGAAATCCCAGCGCTCCTGAAAACGCTTGAAGAGGGTCACGTCAGGACCGGACGTGGGGCCCATCACAGCCGTGAACGCCGCACCGAGGAGGAGCTCCAGCACATGATGGCGGCACGCGAAGTAGAGCAAGTCTTTCGCGAGGTGTTGCTCGATGAGGACGCACGCTCCGTTCCGGCCGGTGTTCGAGGCGGTGGTATCGAATGACAAGCCACTCACTTGCTCAGTGAGCTCCCACTCCTCCAACGCGTTGAGGACGGCCTTGGCCATCTCAGAGCCCGTTCCACTCGGCAGCTTCGGGACGCCCAGGAGCTGCACCGCGCCGTTACCGGAGACCAAGATGGGAAGCCGATCAACTTGCTCCTTGCTCGTCAAGTCCTGCATGAGCTTGCCGTCCCAGTGAACGACAAGATTGCCGGCCCTCAGCTCTTCCTTGAGCGCCACGTTGAGCCTGGAGCGGTGCCTGCGCCGGTGTCGGCGGATGGAGCTGCGGTTGATATTGATCTCTGCGACGTCGTGCCCAAGCGACCGGGCAACCTCTGTCAGGACGTAGACAGCTCCTCGGTCGGTCACCTTCGTGCGATCCAGCGACGACGCCACAGCCGCCGAAACGATGTTCGTCGTGCCCCGCCTGGAGCGCTTCGGAGCCCGAGGGCTCCCTTCTTCTCCATGGTCGTCGCTCTCCGCTGCGCTTGCGGCACCACTGGAAGAGGACGAAGACCACTCGAGCTCCACTCGGGCTGTAGATGTCGTCGCTTCTTCCTCGGCTCGCTGCCTCCGTCGGTCTTCCCCTTGGCGTTGAGATGCGCGGGCATCGACAGCGGCTAGCGTCGAGTCGACGGACCCCAGCTTGCCGCGCCGACGGGGTTCGCGCTGAGCGAGAAGGAACGCCTTGTCCTCCTCGTTCTTGAGCAGCTCCATGGCGTTAGCGGCAGCGACGTCGAACAGGTTCATCATCCGCTCGCTGAACTCGTCCTCCCGCTTCGCTTGAGCGCCAGCTCGCCCCTTGTTCCTCTTCACATCGTTGAACTCCTTGTGGAGCTTCTCAATCTTGGTGACGATGTGGTCCTTCCGGCGGAGGGGGATTCGCGCCTTGGACCACACCTCGGTGACGAGCTCGACGACCTGGTTGGCGGCCTTTCGAAGTGACTTCTTCTGGACGTCGATCCTGTAGACCGTCAGGGCCAAGACCTCTTTTTGCGAAGGAAGTTGCGACCCGGCGATCGATTCCTGCGGGGCAATCAGGTAGCGCAGCTTCGCTGCCATGATCCAGGTTATCTACTTAAAGATTGAAGGAGTTATTCACTATTCAGTTTAAATTATAATCATTAGAATTTACAGTTTTACACGCATTAGTTATCCAACCACTGACGGGTAGCTTGACTTATGGTTAAAGGAGTTATTCAGTTTAAATTATAATCATTAGCATTTACAGTTTTACACACATTAGTTATCCAACCACTGACGGGTAGCTTGACTTATGGTTAAAGGAGTTATTCAGTTTAAATTATAATCATTAGAATTTACAGTTTTACACACATTAGTTATCCAACCACTGAAAATCTGGAAAGAATGAAAAAAACAAACATTACAAATTATGTAACATTTACTTGAAAGTCAAAAAATTAGCTTAATGGTAATGCTCAATGGGGGAGGGGTAAACGTTGTCCGATTAAAAAAATAAATCACCTAGAGAGTTTTCTCGACCATTCGAACGATTTCCGCGGGTGGGAGCTGAAAAATGTTCAACTCGAAATTTCACCCCGTAAGCAAGGACCACCCTAATACTGGGGCTATATCTTCCTTGGTGCTGCTTTTCCATGGTTGATATATGCTGATGAAATCTTTCACCATGCTCATCGCTGACTGATAACACCCAGATTTGATGGGAAGAAGCCCAGGTGGGAGTGCAGGAAATGCATTTTCAAAGACATGTTACACCCCATTGCTTGGTAAGCACTAATTATTTGCTCAACCAGGGAAACACAACTTTCTGATTTGACACTGCTGAGGAAATTTGTAGTGACTTCTTTAAAAGCTTTCCATGATGTTTTTTCAACCTCGTTCAAAGACTCATGAAATGCAGTGTCTTTCATCACTTCTCTGATCTGTGGTTCCAGAAAAATGCTTTTTGATTTTCATCTTGCTGATTCTTAGGAACTTCTGTTTTAGATATAGAAATCCACATCCATCTCTATTCATAGCTTTTACAAAATTTTTCATCAAACCAAGTTTGATATGGAAAGGTGATAAGAAAACTTTTGCTGGATCTACTAGGAGTTGATGGGGCAAAGTTTTTCTGTCCTGGAACCAAATTTTGTCGAAATGGCCACTCTTTCTGTGTATAATGACTCCTCTAACTCAGCTGTCACACTTGCGGAGGAAACAGGAGAACTTTGTGTATCATAACTGTAAGCTGAGGAGAAGTACAATCACTTTGAGATCACCACAGATATGCCAGGATTGTTTCTCATAGTCACTGTTTCAAAAGTAACTACATATTGTCATATGATTCTTTCATATGAACTTTATGTGGAATTGAATGATAGACATTACCAATTGTGCAATAGCACAGCTTTCAAACTCAGCTTTGATCAGTTGAGAAAAAGCCTTGATTCCTTAGGATTGTGCTCTTGACCAAGTGCCTCCATGAGAGCATTCACATCATTCCAATACACTAAATCACTTCATAGAGAAAAATGATGTGAATTGTGTGTGTTGCTTACAAAATGATGATATTTTTAGTTTTTTGTAAGAATTTTTTACTGTTTAATCTCAAACTGAAGAGTTCAGCCTGATTTTTAGATAGATTCAACTCTCTGATGAGATCATTTAATTCTGACTAAGAAATTAAATGAGGTTCATCCGATGAAGGTGGTTGATATTGTGTATCTATGTCATCTTGTCTGTCCAAAGGTACAGTGCTTACAATAAGTCTCACGCCTCTGTCTCGTCCCAAGCTAGTCTGTTAGGTATAAAATGGGCGGTCCTTATGGCAGCGGAGGTGTGTTCGGATTGGTGCACATAATTGCTCTAACCCCATCAATGACGTCCATTATTACGTCACTTCTGCTACATTTTAGTGTTTAAAATACAAATGATTAAGAAGTAGAATGACCAAGTTTCGGGATGTTGGGATGGTTATGGAGCAATCCTAGTCATCATAATATTAGCTGGGCATTACATTATACCGTCTCAATATATACTGTAGACTATAGAGAATGACTAATTTGGCAAATATTCCAAATCATGGCATGATACCTAAGTTATTTTGATGCAGGTCTAAATTATTTGCTCAAATGCAATGATTGATATTAAGTAATTGTTGGGAATTGTTGTCAATTTTTTTTTATAACGGCTAACGCCGCAGGCTGTTTTTACTGTAACCTAACCTAACCTAATACCAACACTAATTTTTTTTATAATGGAAGGAAAATAAAGTACCATAACCAAAACCAAACCAACATTATATAAAAAAATTAGTGTTGGGAGGATAATACAAAAGAACCCATATCCTACGTGAAGAATCTAATGATCAAATTCCTCAGTGAACCTCTCACACGCTCGCATTTCGAGAAAGTCACAGTCGTCTCACTAATAGATAGTTTATCCATTGTTTTAAGTGGTAACCTATTCCATCTTATGAAAGTCATTAGTCTAAAGCAAGACTGGTGGGCCGTCCTTGTATACGAACCATTCCCTCATATCTGAACCGAAAGAAGCCGGTCAGAAGGGGAGTTACCTGATGTTTTTATGGAAGGTGACTCCCCTTCCAAACAATAATCTCCCTCCTCCACCCCACCTTCCTCTCCAGCTTCCACTTAGGCCATCATCACTCCTCAGCAAAGGTAAAGTTCAGGTTAAATTTTCATTTATTTGTATAATATTGCCTTATTTATTGTTGTTACAGGGTTTCATGTATGATTTTATGCATGTAAGTCTTATTTTACAGGTTTAATTAACCAATATTTTGACTTAAAAATGTCTCGTAAGGGGTAACTTTTGGGGGTCTGGAACGGATTAATCCAATTTACATTATTTCTTAGGGGAAAAATTGATTCAATATACGAACAATTCGATATCAGAACAACCCTCAGGAACGGATTAAGTTCGTATATTGAGGTTCCACTGTATTATCATCTCCACGAGCGTAGACATTGCAAGAAAAGATTCTAACTAAGGATAAGTAAAGTTCTTTCATGGTCACAATATGTACTTTTATAGATGTCAAACATAAAATATAATAAAATTCTATATTAACATAAATATATATTCGATACACATTTATGTCATGGCTTTAACATCAGTATTTCGTATAGCTTCCTAAGGCATCAATAATTTCTTGCAATTGTTGCGGCATAGAAGAGGCCAGATTGTAGGGAATGTTTGGTGTTCGACGTAAGCTGTCCCAACTATTCCTCGTGTGAGCTAAAAGTGCTTCAAATGTTCTTTCATTGCGTTGCTCCCATTCGTTAATCATTATTGCCCAAAGGTTTTCAATCGGATTCATATCAGGAGAACGTGGTGGCAGAATTAGATTAATAATCTCTGGCTCCCTTTCCTCCTCCCTTCGTAATTCCCCACCCAACCTCGTTTCCTTTCACATGGCAACGCTTACCTCCATCCTCATTCCACTTGCTTCATTAAACCTATTATCACTTTTACTGTCCCTTCCTTCCATCCTTCAATGCCAGCATTCTTAAACCTAGCACATAAATTATATAATATGGAATGTAACACCTTAGATCTCTATGCATTCATGTTACTTGAAGACGCCTGTGTCTTGGGGGAATCTAAGTGTTGAGAGTGGGCTTCAGGGGTAGTCTATAGATTACTACAGATGACCTTGAATGCTCCAACTATTTAAAAATGATTACTTATTATGCCACATCATATGGCATAATACACACATGAATTTAAGTATCTTACACTATAGGAATGGAATTGAATCCTACCAGAGTTAAAAAGTCGCAAAATATGATAGATTAGTTTGTATTAAGAGGTTACTAAGAGAAAAGGATTTGGGATAGAGCGGAAGGCAGAGAGTATATTTTCTTGAGTTTTGGTTATTATTAACGTTATATGGATACATTGCCATGCAGTGTGATCAGAGAGAGAGAGAGACAGAGACACAGAGAGACAGAGTTACAAGGAGTTACAAGGATAAGAGGAAGCCTCAAAGACCTTTTGGTCCACTCTGGGAGGTTCCTGTTATTAAAAGTTTATTTTTCTTTCAACTATCCTAGCAGTAGTAGAAAACTGGATAGAAAAGTAGAAGGCTCTCTCCCCACCCTCCGTTCCCTCCCTCCCTGCCAGAGGCAGTTACGGAAAAAGGTTGAAGAAAATACCTTGACCCTGGAAAAGTAGCCAAGGAAATTTTACAGGAAAATGGAGAATATATAAATAGCTCTATATTTAGCTTGCTCACAGAGACACCGTGCAAGCGAACTCCTGCAGAGTTTTCTTGTTTTAATCTTAAACTATGAGAGTATTCAGTACTTTGTCTAGCCTATTTTTAAACACATTTACATTTTGACTGGAAACAACCTCTGAGGGAAGTTGGTTCCAGATATTAACTATTTTATAGAGAACAAATTTTCGCAGACAGAGGTCCTAAATGTCTTTAGTTCCAGTTTGAACCCATTATTTCTTGTCGGATTGGCATTAAGTGAGAATAAGTTTCTGTAATCTACCCTGTCTATTCCTTTGAGCATCTTGAAGACTTGAATAAGCTGACCCCGCAACCTCCTCGTCTCTAAGCTAAACAGATTTAGGCACTCCAATCTCCGTTGGTAGCTTTGCATTCTCAGTGAAGGGATCAATTTTGTAGCCCTTGCTTGTACTCTTTCTAACCTTTCTATATCCTTCCTGAGGGATGGAGACCAAAACTGCGCACAGTATTCCAGTTGAGGTCTGACTAGAGAATTATAAAGAGACATTACAGTCTCCTTGTTCCGAAACTGGAACTGTCTTTTAATATAACCTAATAATTTTAAGGCCCTCTTTTTGACTTCTGCACAGTGCTTCGACGGTTTCAGATCGTTGCTGATATAGACTCCCAAGTCTTTCTCTAGATCGGTCTCAGTCAAGTTCCTTCCCAAGATAGGTTATAAAAACCTGAAGACCGAGTACTCTATGTGCATTACCTTACATTTGTCCAAGTTGAATGGTATCTGCCAAGTAGCAGACCATTCGCCCAACCTGTCAAGATCGTTCTGAAGCGTTCTTACGCCCTCCTCAGACCTACACTACTTCCTAATTTCGTATCGTCTGCAAATTTTGAGATTGCACTTAGAAGCCCGATGTCTATATCGTTAATATAGATGATAAAAAGTAAAGGACCCAGAACGGAACCCTGTGGGACACCACTGGTGACGGGCGCCCACTCCGCAGCCACTCCATTTATTACCACTCTCTGCTTTCTATCTTTTAACCAATCCTCAATCCAGTTGGAAATGAGCCCGGTGATTCCTAGTCCTTTGACTTTAGCTATCAATCTAGCGTGAGGGACTTTGTCAAAGGCTTTTTGAAAGTCGAGATACACTATATCTATTGCCCTACTTGCATCGTACAGTGTATGCATATTATGGAAAAAAACTAACAGGTTTGTCAGACAGGATCTATGTCGCCTAAATCCATGTTGAGAATAAAAATTAGATTGTTAGATTCAAGGTGATACACAATACGTTTTGTAATGATGGATTCCAACAGTTTGCCGACAACTGATGTTAAACTGATTGGGCGATAATTACAAGGATTTTTCCCTATCACCCTTTTTAAAGATAGGTGTTACATTTGCTAACTTCCAGTCAGTTGGAACTTTCCCTAACTTGATTGATTGTTTGAATATGGTTACTAAGTCGTCAACAACATTGTGGCTAACCTCTTTTAATACCCTTGGAAGAAATAAGTCGGGACCAGGTGATTTGTATTTATTCATCTTATCAATTAATTGCTGTACCTCATTTCTCGTAAAACTTATGGTCTCTACGGGATTGTCACCGTCATATGTAATCCGAGGACTTGGCACTTCTATTGTGTCTTCCTCCGTGAAGACTGTAACGAAGAACTCGTTTAACGTATTAGCTATATCTTTATCACCGAATTTCAGGATGCCATTTCTATCTTTTAAGGGGCCTACAGAATTTTGAATTGGCTTTCTGCTATTAACATGGGCAAAAAATTATTTAGGGTTAACTTTACAGAGTGAGGCAACTCTAGCTTCTTCATCACGTTTGGCTGATCTAATTAAGGACTTAACCCTCCTACGTAGGTTTATATAGTTTTCTGAATTAGTGTGGTTGAAATGCGACTTAAGTAGTTTGTAGGCTCTATTTCTTCCCGTAATAGCCCTCCTAATTTCGTTGTTAAACCATTTCAGTGACTTTGTTGACAAGGAAACAATTTTAGTGGGTATAAAAGTGTTCTGTAATATTCTAAATTGATCCCTATATGAGCTCCAGGTAACACTGACATCCTCACTTATTAGAACTTCAAGTGTGTCTAAACTACTTCGGAAGCTTTCAAAATTAGCTCTCGAGAAATCCAGTCTTTCACGAATCTTTTCGCGTGTATTAACTGGAACCCTGAGGTCAAACCTAATCAAATTATGATCGCTGTTACTTAAATTTTCACCAATAGTCAGGTTAGAGACTAGGTCATCTTCGTTCGTGAATATGAGGTCGAGTTTATTATTCCCCCTCGTAGGCCCGTCAACCCATTGATTTAATAAGTTATCATCAGCAAATTCCAACAGTCTTGAGCCCTCAGCATCAGCTGTTTTATTTTCCCAATTTATATTACCACAATTAAAATCACCAAAAATCACACAGATCTCATTATTCACTATTCTGCTTAATTTGTTATACAAGTTTATATCCTTATCAACGGGGTCGTGAGGTGCTCTATATACTAGAAGTAGCTGCACTACTTTATTATTTAGGTTTAGATCAATTCCCAACATTTCATGAGCAGATACGATATTACTGTTTACCGGGTGCAGGGAGTCCCGAGCATACAAAAGTACACCACCGCCTTCCCTTCCGTTCCTATCTTTGTGAAACATTTTGTAACCTACCATTTCAAATTCTCCCACAAAATCCCTTGATTCAGAATGAATCCAGGATTCTGTTATTCCGATGATATCAAAGTTCTCAGTTTTGACAAGCGCTATAAATTCCATTAGTTTGTTTCTAATTGACCTAGCATTGAAGAGCACTTTTGAGTGATTTTAAGTTGTGGTTTTTCCTAACTGGCCTGAGTCGTTTCCCGACGCAGTTGAACTAACTACTGGGGGAGGGGACTAACTGCTGTTGGAGGGGGACTAACTGCTGGGGAGGGGGACTAACTGCTGGGGAGGGGGACTAACTGCTGGGGAGGGGGACTAACTGCTGGGGGAGGGGGACTAACTGCGGGGAGTAGGTTTAACTGTTTGGGGAGCAGGATCATTGCTGGTTTGGGGGGTCCTAGTTTAAAAAGATTATACAAATTAATGTTCAGTAAATCACCATACTTCTTTTTCCCCTTCTGGTTAAAATGTATCCCGTCCGAACCAAAGTATTCCCCATTTCCGTAGAATGTAGGCCAAAAATCGACAAACTTTAGGCCTTTTTCATCACACATGCGTTTAACTCTTTTATTTATGCAATGGCTTTACTTAGAGTATAGTCACTAGCACGCATTCGAGGGAGAATTCCTACGACCATACCCATGTCTGTCCTATCCCTAACCTTGTCAGTTAGGTTCTTAAATTCTTTTATAATGGACTCTGTCTGCCCTCCTGTCCCTCCCAGAAAAACGTCATTGCCACCAACATGGACAATGATAGGGCAACTCTTATTCTTGATATTAATTTTGCCTAATTCCCTATTAACTATCTGGCTTGTGGCACCCGGAAAACATCGGAGTTTCTCTTGGTCACGCGTCTTGCTCCGAAAAAGTCCCCTTGACTCCTTACCATAGAATCCCCAATTAAAAAGGATTCATCCTCCTCATCAGCAAGTAAGTGAAACTTATTTTTGATGGTAATGGGTTCCAAATCCTTATGTTTTGGTTTTGGTTTGGAGGGTCTTTTATTTTTACCAATTTGAATTCTTGTTCCTCCGTTCTATTTTCCGGAATAGTCACCGTGTTTTCCAAGCGTGCCACGCTTTGTTCTAGATGCTTAATCTTACAGTTTAAATCTGCTGGTGTGTTTTTAGTTTGATCTTGTCCACTGGGTTGGATTTCCAGTGCTACGACCCTAGCTTCAAGCTTTTTTACTAATTCCTTTAGCTCTTTAACTTCCTTTTCGTGGTTGTCTCTAAGTTTACAAAACAAACATACACTAAGGGATGTGATATCGCTGATACTACCTTCAGGGAAGTCAACGCACCAATGATTAACTTTACATTTAAAGCATTCTGCTTTCAATTTAGTTGGCCCTGCCATATTTTCTCTTTTTTTTTTTCTGAATACTCTGAATAAGATAAAGCGTTCTAGCAATGAAAACTATCAAAAACGTTCTGACCAGTATATAAAAAGGGGGGGGTGAATTCATCCTGCGCGTAGACGCATCCACCTATTTGCAAGTGACGTTCATCCCTTCCAGAAGACTACACCTCTCGCTGCTGCCGCACCGACCAAAGGTCTCCCCAGGGCTGGACAGTCCCAAACGTGTCGCAGCTACCAACTGACAAACACTCGCGACGCAGGCATCACAGATTTCTCGCCAGGAGCGACAGCGAGATGCAGCCCCTTACTAAGTCTTACTAGTCACTCACAAGCGGCCAGACTCTTAGAATCCAGTGTTCAAGGGATATCCCACCAGACCCAGAGCCCACGCCCGAGACTTTACGCTGGCCTGGCAGCCAGCTGGGCAGTAGAGCTCTCTCACCTCAGAGCAGTACAGCCAAGCACCATCAATTGGTCACCAAAGAACGGTCGCAGGGGGCTGGTCAGGCCATTACGCGTTAGGAATGGGCTTAACGGGGCACTAGCCACACTCCATTCATCGCGCCCCTACGCCTGGGACCCCTCCATCCCAGTCTCTCACAACCTATGAGCGTTAAATGGTGTTATTTATAGAGGTTCCAAAGCCTCTCTTCCCACGCATGAGGTAGCAGTCGGGTCCTAATAGTAAAGAAGAGAAAAAGACTTGATACTAAAATTTTTTTTTTTTTTTTTTTCAGAGGAGAACAACCTTAACTTAAGCTAAAAGGACAGAGTAGGGATGGGATGAGGTCCTAGTAACCCACGGGACGGGATTAGCAAAATACTTCACCCGCCTTCCCGAAAGAAAGAGAGAACCTAAAGGAACTGGCAGCCAGTTCCTCTAGAATCCCACGACTCGGGACCGGAGGGCTGTCACACCCCAAGTATAAAGTTTACTACATCCAGAAGAAATGTGCATAACCTTTATACCCCCTGCGGAGAGAGAGAGAGAGAGGTTACAAGGAGTTACAAGGAAAAGAAGTACCTCAAAAGGCCTTGCGGCCCATACCGAGGAGGTACCAATGGCAACGGGTGCCAGGGAAAATTTTGTAAAAGTTTATTTTTCTTTCAACTATCCTAGCAGTAGTAGAAAACTGGATAGAAAAGTAGAAGGCTCTCTCCCCACCCTCCGCTCCCTCCCTGCCAGAGGCAGGTACGGAAAAAGGTTGAAGAAAATACCTTGACCCTGGAAAAGTAGCCAAGGAAATTTTACAGGAAAGTGGAGAATATATAAATAGCTCTATATTTAGCTTGCTCACAGAGACACCGTGCAAGCGACTCCTGCAGAGTTTTCTTATGTTTTAGTTAAACTATGAGAGTATTCAGTACTTTGTCTAGCCTATTTTTAAACACATTTACACTTTGACTGGAAACAACCTCTGAGGGAAGTTGGTTCCAGATATTAACTATTTTATAGGAAAAGAAATTTCCGCAGACTGAGGTCCTAAATGTCTTTACACACTCAAATAGTGTGCAAGATTTGGTCTACCTTTTCTTGAACTGATCCACAGAGGAACTGTTCACAACTTCCGAAGGTAACCTGTTCCATGTGTCACAGATCTTATACGTAAAGTAATTCCCACACACACTAGTCCTAAACCGTTTCAAATCCAACTTCCAACCATTGTTGCGAGTTGGGTTATCATTTAAACTAAACATACTTCTAAAATCGACATCGTTGAACCCGCGTAAGAGCTTGAAAACCTCGATCAGTTGACCGCGCAGCCTCCGAGTTTCAAGCGAAAACAAGTTCAGGGCGCGTAACCGTCGATTGTAGCCCATATGCCTAACGGAAGGGATTAACTTTGTGGCCCTCGCCTGCACTCGCTCCAGCCTCTCAATATCTTTCCTGAGGGTGGGCGACCAGAACTGCACAGCATACTCCAGGTGCGGCCGAACAAGGGAATTGTACAGTGAGAGCACAATCTCCTTGTTCCGAAACTGAAATTGCCTCCTGATATAACCCAATAGTTTCTGGGCTTTCTTTTCCACCTCTACACACTGTTTCGTAAACTTAAGATCGCTGCTAATTAGCACACCCAAGTCCTTTTCTAAATCAGTCACCTCGATATTACTACCCAACATCGAGTAGTCCGACTTGGGATTGGCGTAGCCAATGTGCATCACTTTGCATTTACCCAAGTTAAACGGCATTTGCCATTTTTCGGACCACTCTCCTATCCTACCTAGGTCCGCACGCAGTTCCTCGATCGCTTCGGGCGTCCCAACATTGGCCCCAAGCTTGGTGTCATCAGCGAATTTGGCGATCCGACTGACGATGCCACCGTCGATATCATTTATGTAAATGATAAACAACAGTGGCCCCAAAACGGAACCCTGAGGAACCCCACTAGTGACCGAGGCCCAACCCGAACTAGCCCCTTTAATTACCACCCTCTGCCGCCTATTCCTCAGCCAGTTTTCAATCCACCTACCTATTTCCCCACCGATACCCAGCGCGCGCACTTTCGCCATTAGCCGGCGGTGAGGTACCTTATCAAAGGCTTTCTGAAAGTCGAGATAAAGTATATCAATCGCCCTACTCTTATCGTACTCACTCAACATGACGTGGAAAAACTCGAGCAAGTTGGTGAGACACGACCTATGCCGTCTAAACCCATGTTGGGAGTCCCCAAGCAGCTTGTAGGAATCTAAATGGTCAACGATCCTATCAGCTATTATCCCTTCTAATAATTTACCTACAACTGAAGTGAGACTAATGGGACGATAGTTCCCTGGACTTTCGTGATCCACTTTCTTAAAGATAGGGGTCACGTTGGCTTCCCTCCAGTCAACAGGCACCTGGCCCATCTCCAACAATTTGTTGAAGACTGTAGCCAGTTGGGGAGCCACCTGGTCGCGCACTGCTCGCAACACTGGGGAGAAACTGGTCTGGCCCAGGAGCCTTAAACGCGCTCAGTTTGTCTATTCTATCGGCAATGACTGTCGCGGTACATCTAACACTATCCAGGCCAGCACCTTCGTGCCTCACGCCTGGCTCGGGGATGACGCGGGTATCCTCCCTGGTGAACACTCCCGCAAGGTACTCATTAAGCACATTAGCAATGTTCGCTTCTAATGGGCTTTCTACTATTAACATAACTGAAGAATTCCTTAGGGTTCCCCTTGGAGAGGCTTGCCACCCGTAGTTCTTCGTTACGTTTCGCTAGCCTAACCTTCGCCTTCACTTCCCTACACAGCGGACATACGCTTCAGTGTTCTCGTGGGAACGATTGGCCTTCCTCCTATACGCTACTTTCCTATTTCGGATAGCCGAAGCGATGTCACGATTGAACCACTTAGGCTGCGTTGAAGCAGGGGTGACCGGTTTTGAGGTATGGCAGCAGACTGCAGCACCATAAACTCGTCCCGGAATGCACTCCACACTCCCTCAACATCGCCGCCAACCTCTAACCCCATCTCTCCTACGCTATCCCTGAGGCTAACAAAGTTCGCCCGCCGGAGATCGAGCTTACTGCCTCTCGAGTTACTACGCTTCACCCGAGGGACGCACACACGGAACCTAATAAGACCGTGATCACTCCCGCCCAATGATTCGTCAACGGTGAGGCCAGTGACGAGGTTGTCTTCGGTCGTGAATACTAAGTCTAGAACGCTTTCGCCTCGTGTAGGCTCGTTGACCCACTGAGTGAGGAAGTTCTCATCAGCAAAGTCAACTAGCCTCCTCCCTTCAGCATCGGCAGTCCTGTTTTCCCACTTTATGCCGCGACAGTTGAAGTCTCCTAAAACTACACACACCCTATCCCCTAGCAGGCTACTGAGTTCGGTGTACAGGGCTGTATCCTCCTCGAGGAGGAGATGCGGAGGTCTGTACACCAAGATTAACCTATAGTTCGTCCCTCCCACGTTCAGATCGACGCCAAGCAGCTCCCGTTCCGACCGGAACTGGCAGTCAACCGGACTCAACGTGTCTCTGACGTATATTAGTACCCCACCCCCCTCCCCACGGGTGCGGTCTTTGCGAAACATTCTATACCCGGGAATTTCGAACTCCCCAACGTAGTCCCTACGATCAGTATGAATCCAGGACTCGGTGATAGCAACGATATCCTGGTATTCTGATGCTAAGAGCGCCCGTAGCTCGCAAACTTGTTCCTGATCGACCTAGCATTAAAAAGCATTGCACGGAGGGAGCCTCCCTATTCTGACCGCCCCCTAGCACGACCCGTTTCCCGAACAGCCAGGGCTGTCGGGAGTTGAAGAGCCCCTCACTAACGAGGGGACAATCTCCGCAGGAGCCTGCCCCCTCCAACGTGGAAGGAGAGTCACTACCTGCTGTTGGAGGGGGACTAACTACTGGGGGAGGGGGACTAACTACTGGGGGAGGGGACTAACTGCTGGGGGAGGGTGACTACTGCTGGGGGAGGGTGACTAACTGCTGGGGGAGGGTGACTAACTGCTGGGGGAGTAGGTTTAACTGTTTGGGGAGCAGGATCAATTGCTGGTTTGGGGGGTCCTAGTTTAAAAAGATTATACAAATTAATGTTCAGTAAATCACCATACTTCTTTTTCCCCTTCTGGTTAAAATGTATCCCGTCCGAACCAAAGTATTCCCCATTTCCGTAGAATGTAGGCCAAAAATCGACAAACTTTAGGCCTTTTTCCTCACACATGCGTTTAACTCTTTTATTTATGCTAATGGCTTTACTTAGAGTATAATCACTAGCACGCATTCGAGGGAGAATTCCTACGACCATACCCATGTCTGTCCTATCCCTAACCTTGTCAGTTAGGTTCTTAAATTCTTTTATAATGGGCTCTGTCTGCCCTCCTGTCCCTCCCAGAAAAACGTCATTGCCACCAACATGGACAATGATAGGGCAACTCTTATTCTTGATATTAATTTTGCCTAATTCCCTATTAATTATCTGGCTTGTGGCACCCGGAAAACATCGGAGTTTTCTCTTGGTCACCCGTCTTGCTCCGAAAAAGTCCCCTTGATTCCTTAGCATAGAATCCCCAATTAAAAAGGATTCATCCTCCTCATCAGCAAGTAAGTGAAACTTATTTTTGATGGTAATGGGTTCCAAATCCTTATGTTTTGGTTTTGGTTTGGAGGGTCTTTTATTTTTGACCAATTTGAATTCTTGTTCCTCCGTTCTATTTTCCGGAATAGTCAGTGTTTTCCAAGCGTGCCACGCTTTGTTCTAGATGCTTAATCTTACAGTTTAAATCTGCTGGTGTGTTTTTAGTTTGATCTTGTCCACTGGGTTGGTATTCCAGTGCTACGACCCTAGCTTCAAGTTTTTTTACTAAATCCTTTAGCTCTTTAACTTCCTTTTCGTGGTTCTCTCTAAGTTTACAAAACAAACATACACTAAGGGATGTGATATCGCTGATACTACCTTCAGGGAAGTCAACGCACCAATGATTAACTTTACATTTAAAGCATTCTGCTTTCAATTTAGCTGGCCCTGCCATATTTTCTCTTTTTTTTTTCTGAACACTCTGAATAAGATAAAGCGTTCTAGCAATGAAAACTATCAAAAACGTTCTGACCAGTATATAAAAAAAGGGTGGGGGGTGAATTCATCCCGCGCGTAGACGCATCCACCTATTTGCAAGTGACGTTCATCCCTTCCAGAAGACTACACCTCTCGTTGCTGCCGCACCGACCAAAGGTCTCCCCAGTGCTGGACAATCCCAAATGTGTCGCAGCTACCAACTGACAAACACTCGCGACGCAGGCATCACAGATTTTCCGCCAGGAGCGACAGCGAGATGCAGCCCCTTACTAAGTCTTACTAGTCACTCACAAGCGGCGAAACTCTTAGAATCCAGTGTTCAAGGGATATCCCACCAGACCCAGAGTCTACGCCCGAGACTTTACGCTGGCCTGGCAGCCAGCTGGGCAGTAAAGCTCTCTCACCTCAGAGCAGTACAGCCAAGCACCATCAATTGGTCACCAAAGAACGGTCGCAGGGGGCTGGTCAGGCCATTACGCGTTAGGAATGGGCTTAACGGGGCACTAGCCACACTCCATTCATCGCGCCCCTACGCCTGGGACCCCTCCATCCAGTCTCTCACAACCTACGAGCGTTAAATGGTGTTATTTATAGAGGTTCCAAAGCCTCTCTTCCCACGCATGAGGTAGCAGTAGGGTCCTAATAGTAAAAGAAGAGAAAAATACTTTATACTAAAAAAAAGTTTTTTTTTTTTTTTTTTTTTTCAGTCAGAGGAGAACATCCTTAATGTAAGCTAAAAGGACAGAGTAGGGATGGGATGGGGTCCTAGTAACCCACGGGACAGGATTGTACAACATACTTTACCCGCCCTCCCGAAAAGAGAGAGAACCTAAAGAACTGGCAGCCAATTTCTCTAGAATCCCACGACTCGGGACCGGAGGGCTGTCACACACCAAGTATAAAGTTTACAACATCCAGAAAAAATGTCATAACCTTTATACCCCCTGCGGAGAGAGAGAGAGAGAGAGAGAGAGAGATACAAGGACAAGAGGAAGCCTCAAAGACCTTTCGGTCCACTCTGGGAGGTTCCTGTTATTAAAAGTTTATTTTTGTTTCAACTATCCTAATAGTAGTAGAAAACTGGATAGAAAAGTAGAAGGCTCTCTCCCCACCCTCTGCTCCCTCCCTGCCAGAGGCAGGTACGGAAAAAGGTTGAAGAAAATACCTTGACTCTGGAAAAGTAGCCAAGGAAATTTTACAGGAAAGTGGAGAATATATAAATAGCTCTATATTTAGCTTGCTCACAGAGACACTGTGCAAGCAAACTCCTGCAGAGTTTTCTGAGGTTTTAATCTTAAACTATGAGTGTGTTCAGTACTTTGTCTAGCCTATTTTTAAACACATTTACACTTTGACTGGAAACAACCTCTGAGGGAAGTTGGTTCCAGATATTAACTATTTTATAGGAAAAGAAATTTCCGCAGACAGAGGTTCTAAATGTCTTTAGTTCCAGTTTAAACCCATTATTTCTTGTCGGATTGGCATTAAGTGAGAATAAGTTTCTGTAATCTATCCTGTCTATTCCTTTGAGCATCTTGAAGACTTGAATAAGCTGACCCCGCAACCTCCTCGTCTCTAAGCTAAACAGATTTAGGCACTCCAATCTCTGTCGGTAGCTTTGCATTCTCATTGAAGGGATCAATTTTGTAGCCCTTGTACTCTTTCTAACCTTTCTATGTCCTTCCTGAGGGATGGAGACCAAAACTGCGCACAGTATTCCAGTTGAGGTCTAACTAGAGAATTATAAAGACACATTACAGTTTCCTTGTTCCGAAACTGGAACTGTCTTTTAATATAACCTAATAATTTTAAGGCCCTCTTTTCGACTTCTGCACAGTGCTTCGACGGTTTCAGATCGTTGCTGATATAGACTCCCAAGTCTTTCTCTAGATCGGTCTCAGTCAAGTTCCTTCCCAAGAGAGAGTAATCAGTCTTCAGGTTTTTATAACCTATGTGCATTACCTTACATTTGTCCAAGATGAATGGCATCTGCCAAGTAGCAGACCATTTGCCCAACCTGTAAAGATCGTTCTGAAGCGTTCTTACGCCCTCCTCAGTACCTACACTACTTCCTAATTTCGTATCGTCTGCAAATTCTGAGATTGCACTTAGAAGCCCGATGTCTATATCGTTAATATAGATGATAAAAAGTAAAGGACCGAGAACGGAACCCTGTGGGACACCACTCGTGATGGGCACCCACTCCGAAGCCTCTCCATTTATTACCACTCTCTGCTTTCTATCTTTTAACCAATCCTCAATCCAGTTGGAAATGAGCCCGGTGATTCCTAGTCCTTTGACTTTAGCTATCAATCTAGCGTGAGGGACTTTGTCAAAGGCTTTTTGAAAGTCGAGATACACTATATCTATTGCCCTACTTGCATCGTACAGTGTATGCATATTATGGAAAAACACTAACAGGTTTGTCAGACAGGATCTATGTCGCCTAAATCCATGTTGAGAATAAAAAATTAGATTGTTAGATTCAAGGTGATACACAATACGTTTTGTAATGATGGATTCCAACAGCTTGCCGACAACTGATGTTAAACTGATCGGGCGATAATTACAAGGATTTTCTCTCTCACCCTTTTTAAAGATTGGTGTTACATTTGCTAACTTCCAGTCAGTTGGAACTTTCCCTAACTCAAGAGACAGAGAGAGAGAGAGACAGAGTTACAAGGAGTTACAAGGAAAAGAAGCACCTCAAAAGGCCTTGCGGCCCATACCGAGGAGGTACCAATGGCAACGGGTGCCAGGGAAAATTTTGTAAAAGTTTATTTTTCTGTCAACTATCCTAGCAGTAGTAGAAAACTGGATAGAAAAGTAGAAGGCTCTCTCCCCACCCTCCCTGCCAGAGGCAGGTACGGAAAAAGGTTGAAGAAAATACCTTGACCCTGGAAAAGTAGCCAAGGAAATTTTACAGGAAAGTGGAGTATATATAAATAGCTCTATATTTAGCTTGCTCACAGACACCGTGCAAGCGATCTCCTGCAGAGTTTTCTTATGTTTTAGTCTTGAACTATGAGAGTATTCAGTACTTTGTCTAGCCTGTTTCCGCGACGGAGGTCTGCAGAATGCCGCTTCCATCCTTTAACGGACCTATCATGCTTCTAATGGGCTTTCTACTACTAACATAACTGAAGAACTCCTAAGGGTTCCCCTTGCAGAGGCTTGCCACCCTTAGTTCTTCGTTACGTTTCGCTAGCCTAACCTTCGCCTTCACTTCCCTACACAGTCGGACATACGCTTCAGTGTTCTCGTGGGAACGATTGGCCTTCGCCCTCCTATACGCTACTTTCCTATTTCGGATAGCCGAAGCGATGTCACGATTGAACCACTTAGGCTGCGTTGAAGCAGGGGTGACCGGTTTTGAGGGTATGGCAGCAGACTGCAGCACCATAAACTCATCCTGGAATGCACTCCACACTCCCTCAACATCACCGCCAACCTCTAACCCCATCTCTCCTACGCTATCCCTGAGGCTAACAAAGTTCGCCCGCCGGAGATCGAGCTTACTGCCTCTCGAGTTACGCTTCACCCGAGGGACGCACACACTGAACCTAATAAGACCGTGATCACTCCCGCCCAATGATTCGTCAACGGTGAGGCCAGTGACGAGGTTGTCTTCGTTCGTGAATACTAAGTCTAGAACGCTTTCGCCTCGTGTAGGCTCGTTGACCCACTGAGTGAGGAAGTTCTCATCAGCAAAGTCAACTAGCCTCCTCCCTTCAGCATCGGCAGTCCTGTTTTCCCACTTTATGCCGCGACAGTTGAAGTCTCCTAAAACTACACACACCCTATCCCCTAGCAGGCTACTGAGTTCGGTGTACAGGGCTGTATCGTCCTCGAGGAGGAGATGCGGAGGTCTGTACACCAAGATTAACCTATAGTTCGTCCCTCCCACGTTCAGATCGACGCCAAGCAGCTCCCGTTCCGACCGGAACTGGCAGTCAACCGGACTCAACGTGTCTCTGACGTATATTAGTACCCCACCCCCCTCCCCACGGGTGCGGTCTTTGTGAAACATTCTATACCCGGGAATTTTGAACTCCCCAACGTAGTCCCTACGATCAGTATGAATCCAGGACTCGGTGATAGCAACGATATCCTGGTATTCTGATGCTAAGAGTGCCCGTAGCTCGCCAAACTTGTTCCTGATCGACCTAGCATTAAAAAGCATTGCACGGAGGGAGTCTCCCCCTATTCTGACTGACCCCTAGCACGACCCGTTTCCCGAACAGCCAGGGCTGTCGGGAGTTGAATAGCCCCTCACTAACGAGGGGACAATCTCCGCAGGAGCTTGAGCCCCCTCCAACGTGGAAGGAGAGTCACTACCTGCTGTTGGAGGGGGACTAACTGCTGGGGGAGTAGGTTTAACTGTTTGGGGAGCAGGATCAATTGCTGGTTTGGGGGCTCTTAGTTTAAAGAGATTATACAAATTAATGTTCAGTAAATCACCATACTTCTTTTTCCCCTTCTGGTTAAAATGTATCCCGTCCGAACCAAAGTATTCCCCATTTCCGTAGAATGTAGGCCAAAAATCGACAAACTTTAGGCCTTTTTCATCACGCATGTGTTTAACTCTTTTATTTATGCTAATGGCTTTACTTAGAGTATAGTCACTAGCACGCATTCGAGGGAGAATTCCTACGACCATACCCATGTCTGTCCTATCCCTAACCTTGTCAGTTAGGTTCTTAAATTCTTTTATAATGGGCTCTGTCTGCCCTCCTGTCCCTCCCATAAAAACGTCATTGCCACCAACATGGACAATGATAGGGCAACTCTTATTCTTGATATTAATTTTGCCTAATTCCCTATTAATTATCTGGCTTGTGGCACCCGGAAAACATCGGAGCTTTCTCTTGGTCGCCCTTCTTGCTCCGAAAGTCCCCTCGATTCCTTACCATAGAATCCCCAATTAAAAAGGTTTCATCCTCCTCATCAGCAAGTAAGTGAAACTTATTTTTGATGGTAATGGGTTCCAAATCCTTATGTTTTGGTTTTGGTTTGGAGGGTCTTTTATTTTTGACCAATTTGAATTCTTGGTCCTCCGTTTTATTTTCCACCATGGGCCTCACTCATTCAAATGCCGTAATTCTTCTACATACGCCCATTGGGGCATTGGTTTCTGAGCGTATGTAGAAGAATTACAGCATTTGAATGAGTGAGGCCCATGGTGTAGTGGTTATCATATCTGACCGGCAATCGGAAGATCCCGGGTTCGATTCCCGGGTGGTTACCTCATTTTTTCATTTGTTTCGTTCTCTCTCATCTTGCGCGGAATATCTCCTATAGAAGCGTCGTTCTTTACGTTAATTATACTGCGTGTTTGCAGTTAAATGTATATAATGTTACGGCATGCGGGAGGTGCCCCCTTGGGGCATTGGTTTCTGCGCGTATGTAGAAGAATTACGGCATTTGAATGAGTGAGGCCCATGGTGTAGTGGTTATCATATCTGACCGGCAATCGGAAGATCCCGGTTTCGATTCCCGGGTGGTTACCTCATTTTTCCATTTGTTTCGTTCTCTCTCTCTCTCATCTTGCGCGGAATATCTCCTATACAAGCGTCGTTCTTTACGTTAATTATACTGCGTGTTTGCAGTTATATATATACACACACAAACACATACATATACCCATATATATACATACATATATGTATATATACATATATATACATATATATATACATACATATATGTATACATACATATACATATATATATATATATACATACATATACATACACATACATACATATACATATATATACACATACATACATGTGTGTGTATATATACATATAATATACACATATACACACATAATATACACATACATATATATACACATTCATATATATATATATATATATATACACATACATACATACATATATACGCACATATATACATATATATACACACACACATATATATATATATACATATACACACACACACACACACAGAGTTTCAGCGCCTTGCTTTTCTTATCTAAATTTTTAATTCATTCAGAATAGATTTAGATAAGAAGGGCAAGGCATTAAAACTCTGGTAGCTATTCCATGTGAACTGTATACTCCTCCTAAATATTTTCTGTACACACACACACACACACACACACACATATATATATATATATATATATATATATATATATATATATATATATATATATATGAAATACGCATACAACAATAAATTGAAAAATAAAATTGTAAGAAAAGCGTACAAATTTATAAGGAAAAAGAGAGAACAGATTACCAAAGGTTTAGCAGCCTGCCCTTCTTGTTTAAATCCATTCTGAAGGAATTCAGAGCAACGGGATCGAGTTGAAACAGACCTTTACTCATGTTAAAGTTATTTGTAAGTTGAATTATAGCAGACTCAAGAATATTTTTATTAACAATGTTGCTAGAGTGAAACAAAACTGAAGGATTATTCCAATCAATACAATGGGATAACTCTGACAAATGGACAATAAGGGCACTGGACAACTGTCCCGTTCTAACGAAACATTGATGCTGTTTTACATGTGTTTGCAAATCCTTTCCCGTCTTACCTATGTAAAAGGAATCACATTGTTTACACCCAATTTCATAAATAATGCCTAAATTATTGGTAGGGCTATTTTTTACTATGATGCTTTTCACAATATTGTTATATGAAAAAACTACAGTGATATCCAAAAGTTTAAGTACATTAGCAATGCCTAAGAAGCCCAGGAAAAATGGAAGTACTAAAATATTCTTGGACAAGGTGCGAGTGTTGTTATTCACAGGATAGAAGGTTCGTTTAGCCTTATTAAGACAAGATTCCATGAACGCAGATGGGTAACAGCTCACTTGCAATACCATTGATATTTTCCAATTCGGCATCGATGTATTCTGGACTGGCGATCCTAAGAGCGCGGAGACACACTGAGGAAAATATGGCTTTCTTAATAGGGATGTCATGTCCTGAGTAAAAGTGTACATAGGACAAATTGTTTGTTTTCTCCGATAGATACTAAACTTAAAACCTGGGCTTTCCCTATGTACACGCACATCCAAAAACGGGATTGAGTTGTCTTGTTCCACTTCTAAAGTAAACTTAATGGAAGGGACATGATCATTTAACTGCAGGAGTAAGTCATCCAGGTCACGATTCATAGGCAAGATACACAAAATATCGTCGACGTACCGCAATCATGGGATGCCAACCCCTAAGGATTTTCGGAATGTAAGTAATTTAAAAAAACTCCATATAAATATTGGAGGAGGGACGACAAAGGGTTGCTGATGGCCATCCCAAAAACTTGTTGATAATGCTCACCATTGAACGTGAATTTACAATCCTTGATACAAAGCTTAATAAGTTCCAAAACAATGTGTGCAGGTAGTGGCAGATCATACTTATGTAATTCTCGGGCGAGAAAGTCAAGCATATCGTCAATCGGCACTTTTGTGAACAATGAACAAACGTCAAAACTAATCAATCTATCGTTGGTATCAGTGCGGATATTATTCAGTTTTTCAGTAAGATCCATGGAACTTTTTACATGTGAATCAGAGATAGTTCGGAGAATGGGGGACAAGACATTGACAAGCCATTTGGAGAGTTTATAGGTAATAGAGCCCATTGAGCTAATAATAGGGTGCATAGAGTTGCCAGGTCTGTGGGTTTTAATAAGACCAGAAAGGTAAGGAAGAGAAGGTGAAGTGGACAAGAAAAGGAGAATTAAGTCCTTATGATCTTTGAGAATGCGTTTCAAGCCACTATTGAATGATTTGATGATGTCATCCTGCGGGTTCTTCCTAAGTTTCACGTATGTGGCGGGGTCCTGAAGCAGCTCGTTCATCTTTCCAATGTAGTCCACTTTGTCCATAATGACTATGGTGTTGGCCTTGTCTGCTTTAGTAATATGGAGCTCACTATCTTTTTTTAATTGTGAAAGGCTATTGCGAAAACGTTTAGGAAAGTTATCTTCATAAGTAATATTCGCAGCACCATAGACAGAGTTAACATAGTTAAAGGCCTTGTCTATGGTGCTGCGAATATTACTTATGAAGATAACTTTCCTAAACGTTTTCGCAATAGCCTTTCACAATTAAAAAAAGATAGTGAGCTCCATATTACTATATTACTTTTATATTATAACTTTTTCATTGAATTGAAAAGACCCATGGGGGACACATTTGGCCCGCGGGCCAGGGTTTGTGCATCACTGGTCTACATTATTATTTATATGTGATTGTGAAATTGTGCCCAGGAGAGGATTAAGAAACTGCTAAGTCCCTTGAGTTACATATTAAGCAACATCAATACAGTATAAGAATTGGCCAAGAATCTAACGCCATTTTCATTCACGTAAGAGATACTAATCACCCCATTGACTGGAAAAATGCCTCCAAATTAAGGTTTAGTAAATCTATTGTTAACAGAAATATAATTGAATCTTGTGTGATCAAGAATAATGTGGATTTGGTCCTTAATATAAGCCCTGGGCTGTATAAATTAGACCCGTACATAATTAGAAAGTTGGTGTAGGGCCTACTGGACTGGTTTCTTGACCGCATTCTTTCCCCTTAACAGTTTGCTTTGGTTAAATATTATTTTAAGAACTGTTAACATTCTTATGTGTGCATTGTAATATTTCTTTCATATATAATCTTTGTGTGCTTGGTGGTTTATTAGACTTTTGATCAGGTTGGCGATTGGGAGAGTTTTTTCAGATTGTTTGTAGAAGTTTGGAATATTCTGTAAGATGTTGGCACCATTCCTTTTGTTTTCATTAAATTCTTGCCACTTAATTGCCTGCTTTAATTAAATACTATTTCTTATAACTGTTATAATAATTTTTGTTCTCTGTACATGTTAATTGTCTAATTTCATCTATATAGTTCTTTTATATCCGATAATTTAGCTTCCTTCAGATTAAATTATAATTGCTCCTATATACATTATTATTCTGCTCACCACATTAACGTAAAATGATCCGTTCTTTTTGCTTTGTTCCTAAGAGGCTTACAAATTTGTAGCCCAGAGTTCATTGATGACGAAATTAGTAAAATATACAAAATTGCGTTTGATTTAAAATATCCAAAGAACTGCATAGATAAATCCTTAAAAATGGCAAAGAAAACCTTCTATGAAGTAAAGGACAAGATTTCTTATAACACAAAAAATTTGTTAGTGTTACCATTCAGGAAAATTTCCTTGATCTGCCGAATCTGCTGAGGAATTTTAACGGAAATATTGCGTTCAGAAATTTAGATGTAATTAAGAATTCAGTGATTAAGAACGCCCCTTTAAGAACAGGGTTGTGTACAGTATATAAAATTCCATGCACAATATGTAATAAATTTTACATAGGCCAAACTGGTAAGTCCCTTGAGTTATGTATTAAGCAACATCAATACAGTATAAGAATTGGTCGAGAATCCAACACCATTTTCATTCACGTAAGACAGTGGTTCTTAAACTTTTTGACCCTGTTACCCCTTTTCCTGATCTCAACTAATCTCATTACCCAACACAAACTTGCAATGCCGAAGTTGTAAAGAAAGTGGAAAAATTAATGACTGAAAATAACTGAAATTACCTTTAATGTGATGGATGCAACTGTTTTTAGCTGCAAGTTGTATTTTTACCATATTAAGAATTGCTCCATTACCCCTGGAAATACCCAAATTACCCCCCGTTTCAGAACCTCTGACGTAAGAGATACTAATCACCCCAGTGACTGGAAAAATGCCTCCAAATTAAGGTTTAGTAAATCTATTGTTCGCAGAAATATAATTGAATCTAGTGTGATCAAGAATAATGTGGATTTGGTCCTTAATATAAGCCCTGGGCTGTATAAATTAGACCTGTACATAATTAGAAAGTTGGCGTAGGGCCTATTGGTTTCTTGACCGCATTCTTTCCCCTTAACAGTTTGCTTTGGTTAAATATTATTCCGTCATATGACGTCAGATGTTACAAAGGAGGGTAAACAACCCAATTAAAAAATAATATATATATATATATATATATATTTAAACATACACAAATATATATATATATATATATATATATTATATTATATATATATATATATATTTAAACATATACACAAATATATATATATATTTTATACATCACTATTTATAGTGTGGCACTGGCCTACATAGTCACTGCTTCAGACATTATTTATTATTTCACTTTCTTCAGATAAGTTCATTAGGGCTGGTCAAAAGTTTTTTTGGCATTTTTTAAAAATGACACTATGTGAGGGTTTTCATTTGGGTTAACAAATAACATCAAGTGTTGAGCTATGTGCAACCCACTGTACCCCTTGCACATAGTCCCCCCTTTTTCCCACTCTTCTAGCTGAGATTTCACAATAAGCTTTGAACCTATTCTAAACATCAACTTAAGATATGTTAAAAATAAGTTAGAAGACCTTATTTGCCCTTATTTAAATCAAATGGATATCTTCTTTACTTATGGATACTTTTTTTGTTTTATGCAGGGTTGCCAGATTGGTCACTGTGGCCAAATTTCACAAATGTGCAAAAAAGTCTGGCAACCCTAATTTTTTTAGTACTTTTTGCAAAAAAATTATATTTTATTTTTGTTTCAGATTATTGATTAAGTGAAATTATTATTGACTATTGATTAAAACTATTGGTTTTTAAGTTAAATTATTGGTTATTAAGTCAAATTAATCATGACAAGAAAAAAGTTCTCAAATGCAGCCTTTGGACATCCTTCCAAGTTTCCAGCAGCTATGACACCAACAAAAGCAGATGTTGTGAGGTACTACAACTTTGTGCAATGATGAGAAGAGGCTGAATAAAATAAATCAATTACTTTTAATGAATGTTGTAACATAGTCACAATAGACATTGAAACCATATGGAGAAGGTTCTCTTTCCCGACAATAAGTACTCGTGGAATCTTTCAGAAAGTAGTTAGTGTGATAGAAGCAGCCTCAAAGTTGAACAAGGTTTCTATAAACCAAAGAGATGAGAGATTTGAACAAAAAGTTTCTGAGTGTGATGATATGTTTGAGCTATGTACCTGTGATTGCTATGATAAAGGGATTGATAGAAATGCCTGCTGGTGCAAGGATAAAATAACAATTGCTGAGTGGGATTCTTTTGTAGGACAAAAGCAAAGATTAAACCAACTGGGGCCAATTGATAGAAAAGCTGCTTTGATGATGAAAAGGTCTATTGCTAGAGCTCAAGAAGAATACGAATGCCGAATGAGATCACAAGCAGAATTGACTGAAGCTATCGAAGTTGTCCCTTCAACATCACAGGAATCACAGGATGTAACCAGTGCTGAGAGCATGGAGGTAGAGACCAACTAGGAGGATGAAGACTTCGTGCCTGATATAGAGTTAATAGAGAATGAGCAGAACAGATATACCTATGAAGAGTTGGCAGTGACCACAGATCATTACAGAGTGAGTTGCAAGGCAGCAGCAGCAATTATTAATGCTGCTTTAAAAGATATGGGAATTCTTGATCAGGACAACATGATTGATAGGAAGAAGCTGGAGAGGGAAAGAGCACGAGTAGGTAAAAAAAAATTGAGTACTAGGGTTAAATCGGAATATAGGAATAGAATGCATTGGCTTTGATGGGAGAAGAGATGACACATTAACCAGGGCAAACAAGATCAAAGAAGAGCACTATGTCATTGTTGAAGAGCCTGGAAATATCTATATAGATCATGTAACAACTGATCATGGAAATGCTTATTGTGTAGCAGAAGAGCTGATTACTATAATAGTGGACTCAGAAGTTCAGACACTCTAAAAGCTTTACTATGTGATGGCACTGCTGTGAATACTAGAAGAATCAGTGGAGTAATAAAGGTTGTTAAAATCTGTCTCAATAGGTCTGTTCAGTGGCTGGCATGCCTTCTTCATATGAATGAACTACCATTCAGGCACGTCTACGAGGCAATAGATGGAAAAACAACAGGCCCAAGTACTTTCAAGGGTTCAATTGGAAATAAATTTAAAACTGATCTAACAAAACTGGAAGTGGTTGCTTTTTCTCCTGTTAAAGGAAACATTCATGAAATTCCATCTGATGTTGTTAATGCTTTTAGCAGTGACCAAAAGTATCTCTACAATATGTGCGTAGCTGTTCAATCTGGAAATGTCTCCAAAGATCTGGTACAATTCATCATGCTCATTGGCTAACTAGAGCAAATAGAATTCTTAGACTGTGTCAACACCAAATCCAACCCAAGATCTCAAAGATCAACAGTAGAAGAAATTATTATGCTATCTTATGCTCCAGGATGGTCTAGGGTTAAGTCACATCCACTAGCATCTGACGGATCATCTAACTTTCAGCACTTAGGGTATCTGCTGCATGACTTGGAGAAATACAGATTGATCATGATGGAACTGGTGTTTCAGAATAACTCATACTTTGCAATACACTGAAATGATTGATTGGCAGAAAGAGGTAATTTATCCACCTCCACTTCTGAGAAACATTAGCAATAAGGAACTTTTGCTAGCAAGAGAAGAACCACTCAAAATCCCAGCTTTCCTTGCCACAGCCAAGGAGTCGAAAGTGCTGTGAATCTAGTCACGAATGCATCTATGGACAAATTGGCTACGAAAATTGCCAAAAATATATTCTTAACTTACTGGAATCATGGCAAAGATTGCCTAAATTTGAATGGAAAGGGCAGTGGAATAAATAAACATGCAGTGTTACTTTCAAAATAGCTTAAGTTTATGCATCATACAAAAGAGCACTTCATTAGGTAATGTTTTTTTTCTTTAGTTGTTGTTTAGCCAATAAGCCGACCCTGATCGAGCAAGCCAGCGGCACACAGATAACTGATCACCTTACAGAATGGACCAGAGGTTCAGCACACTAGTAATATTGTGTTGTGTTCATTGTTGTGCTAGAGCGGTACAGTCTGTTATAATGTGTTCAATTGTTTGTGTTGTGTCTTGGAACAGGCTGATCTCTGACCTGTTAATGGGTGGCAGCTTCATACCTAGGACTGCATTTGGACAGAGTCGTGTCAGTGCTTTATGGGTTAGGTGTGTGTGTGTTTTCTATACTGTGTGTGTTTTCTATACTGTGTGATGTCTGTGGGGTGTGGTATAGAATGGAGTATTTGGTTATAATGTCTCTGCTATTACCTTAATGATGCAAGGTGTTGGTGCATGATTGTATATGCAGTGGCAAGGGTGTTGTGGGTTAGTTGTCGATGCTGCCATGAATTGTATTCCCCTCATTTCTAAATGTTCCCTAACTTTCAGTATTTTTGTTTCTCTGTGCAGATGTTCTATTGGTGGTGTTTGAGTGCATCCTGTAATGATACAAAGTGCATTATTTTGTATTGTCTGTAAGGTGTTTGTGATAATGGGTGCCCAGCATGGGCTAGCATAGTCCATAACTGAGTGAATATATTATTTGTATATGAGTGATGTTTCCTGTTAGTACCCTAAGTGTGTTAGGTCTTGACGTACATTTGTTTTTAATGTCCTGAATGTGGTTTGCAAAAGATAATGATGTGTTGTATGTGACCCCAAGTATTTTGGTCTTGTGAATGTGTGGAATGTTGGTGTTTAGTGTAAACTGTGGAGTTATCTGGTGTTCTTTTGTATTACTTGTAAGTAAGGTGATGGTTGATTTTGTGGGTGCTACTTTGAGTCTGTTGTGTGTGAGCCAGTCTTGTATACTGTTTATCTATGTTTGTAGGTTATTTGTAGCAGTGTCGATGTTGTTGTGGGTGGATGTTTGAGTGATGTCATCTGCATATGATAAGAAGGTAAGCTTGTTATCTATGGGTGTTGGAATGTCATGCATTCATGCATGTACAAGTTGAAGAGTGTTGGTGAGAGAACAGAGCCTTGAGGGACCCTGTTCGAAAGAAGCTTGTTTTGGGATGACTTGCCATTAAATGTGACATGTATCTTCCTGAAAGATAGTTGCTCAGCCATCTTTTAGTGTTATTGTGCATGTTTGTGTTGAGTATTCTGTTTATGAGAGAGAAGCTTGGGATAGCATCAAATGCTTTACTAATGTCTATTGTTGCTAATAGTGTACGTTGAGCTGGTTGTCTGGAGTTGATGCCATCCATGATGTGCTGCTGAGGTTAGTGAGTAATGTCGTGGTTGAGCGGTGAGGTCTGAATCCATGTTGAGTAGGGGATAGTGGTATGTGTGGGTTGGTGATTTGTAAGATTAGTCTTTCTGTTACTTTGGAAGGTGTGCATAGTAAAGTAATGGGTCTATAGGAAGTTGTTTCTGTTGGATTTTTGTTTGGTTTGAGTAGTGTAATAATTTTACCTTGTTTCCATATGTCAGGAATAATACATAATACAGTGTTGGTATGAATATGTGCTGATGTTTGTGAGAGCTAGTATTCCCTGTGGGCCCAAGTGTTTAAGGTGTATGTTAGATATGTCTGGTCCAGTAGCCTTTGAATTCTTAATGTTTTTGATGATCTTGGTGGTCTGGTCTGTATTGAAGGGTGTAATGGTCATGTTGAGTCTGTAGGTTTTCTTGTGCCTGGCTGTTTGTCTGTCTGCGTGTTTCTGGTTGTTGTCTCTGTTTAAGTGACTTATCTTTGCATAGTGATTAACTAGAATGTTAGCTTGTTGTGAATATGTTGGGATATTATTTTGGCTGTAACAGATAGCTGTGTGTGAGGTGTGAATGCCACTGTTAGAGTGGGTAATGCTGTTTACAGTTTTGTATAGCCTGGATGTATCTGTGAAGTGGTTTAGTGTTGTTATGAATTCCCTAAATGTTTCTGTTTGTTTTTCTTTGAGTTTGTTGCTTATTTCTGTGCATGGTGTAAAAAACAGGATTCAATATATAGAAATCCACTTCTGGAAGGATTTTATGGAATGTAACCCTTCTGTAAAGTGAGGGATTAGTGTACTCATTTTGATGCAAAACTATAATGACATCACAAACAAAACTTAACTGATATTACATATATACATTAAATTAATTGAACAATGCAATAATGATAATATAGAGAAAACATTTAATATTGAGTAATTAACCAATGTTTACAGAAATATTTATTTACAGAATCTTTAGTAGAAGACAAGTTCTTTTGTTTAATTTCTCATAAATGTTATATAATTCATTAATTTGTTCCTTATTTTTTATCTTAATATATAGTATACACTAAAAAACATAAAAATGTAATTTTCTTTGAAATTGAATAAAAAAATAAACATGAGTTTAACAGAGCTGAAACAATTTTCATCTGAGGTTTTACTGAAAAATGTACATTTTGGCAAATTAAAAATAAAAAACAAAAATTTGTGCTAGGGGTAGGGGAGACAGGATACACAAAATATTTTACTGGGTGACGACTGTGACCCATACAAAACCTCCACAATGCGTCACTTTTGAATACAAAATATCAACCTACCCTAAATTGTTCACACACCATGATCAGTCAATTCCCTGGTTAGTATTTTGTACATGATTGGAAGACAATCCAATTGGTATGTATTTGTTGGACAAGTACATAATGTAATGATGGGGGTTGTTTTACTTCCTTTGAAACATCTACAGTCACATGATGGAGAGGGACCTATGGCTTTACACGGGATCCAAACCACAAGTCACTACATAGTCTAGATGCCGCAGATGGTCTCCCATCCAACTACTAAATCAATGTCGCTTAACTTTGCTGATCAACAGGAAGCAGTATTGCAACATTGGATGTGATGCAGCCCATGATGTCGTTGTGAGAAAAGTTAACTCAAAAAGAATTATGGGGTATGAATGTGGGCTCTGCAATTGACTCTACCCAAATAGACAAACACAAATCAATGCAATATAAACAATTCATTCTAAAACACCTTACCAAAGGTCTTGCAGGGAATCAGATGAAAAAATGAAAGGCACTATATTTTCACTGAACAATGTTTATATAGAAATAGTTAAGTGAATTGGAAGTAGTTCTCAAACTTAATCTACCTGAACAAGTACTAATATATTCTGACATTTTTACTTAGTTGGTAAAAATGTGATGTATATTATGAGTACAGTAATTCCTTGCTTTACAGAAATTCAATTTGTTGCATTATTATAAGTGTGTGTTACACTGTAGAATTAAGATTTTGTTCTGTAGGAACATATCTCCAAATATATAATGGGATTTCAATGGGAAAACAGGATTCAATATATGGAAATCCACTTGTGGAAGGATTTTACGGAATGTAACCCTTCTGTAAAGAAAGGGATTACTGTACTCATTTTGATACAAAACTATAATGACATTACCAGCAAAATTTAACTGACATTACATATATACATTAAATTAATTGAAGAACAATGCAGTGATAATAATATAGAGAAAACATTTAATATTGGGTAATTAACTAATGTTTACAAGAATATTTCTTTACAAAATCTTCCACCCAACATACACTAAAAAAAGTATTCACTGGGCAGAACATTCTAAAAGTGAGCATTTGGTAAATGGCCTACACCCTAAACAGAAAGATTGACTTGGAACAAGCAGAGCCTGCCTTAGAGTTTGCAGGGACTCTTATTAAAACTGAAAATAGTCCATTATCAACAAATATAAATTTAATCCAAAAATACAGTTATATACAGCTACAAGATCACTATCATATAATTATAGAAGCATTTTTAGTACAAGTAATGTAATTATAGTAATGCCAGCAGTAAACCACTGAATCAACTTACAAGCATTATATTATATTCTCTTGATAATCAACATATTACTATTTCTTTAGTCATAAATTTAGTATGGGGCCCAAGCAGCTGCATCAACCTAAGGCTGGGGCTGGGGCCAAGCCAATACTCTAAGAACAACTATACAACAAAGTCAAAGCAATGCTCACTAATTATTCATATGGAATTATGAAATGTGGGGCCTAATCCTGGCCTAAATATTTCTTACCACCACAATGTGTAACTCGTATTTTGGTGATAATTTCTTCCTTTTGGTCATCCATTCAGAATCCATTCCACCCTAATATTTCTTGTTCCCTTTAATTAAGCATTCTGATAGTTGTTCTTTTAGTGATGTTAATTTCTTAAACCAGAATTTTTGTTTTTTCTGGCCTAGTACTTTACTTTATTTTCCTATTAATCTCTTGTGTCATTATTTCTTCCATTTCCATTTGTTTGATATCCTCACCTCCTCTCACTATCCTCAATTTGCATCTTCATTGTGTCAGACCTCACTCTCATGAATACTCTTCCAGAACTGCTTGACTAATTCTTTTTAAAGGGGTGTTGTAACTTCAGTTTATCCTTTATAAACTCCCTGTACAGTTTTGATAGATCCTCTGCAAATGTCACCTTTTTCCTTTGTGTTATTTGCCTTAGTTTCTATTCTTTCTCTCTCTAATATTCCTTTCTGCCTGTGGTAACCTACTTTCATTATGGATGAAACTTTCAAGAGCACTTGAAGCTCATTCACTGTGCTGCAGTGTGGAACATATCCCATAATTAAATGCTTTTTCTCATACACACTATTTTTCTCAGTTGCTTTATATTCTTTTATGATTGATTTTAATGACACAAACTTTTGCCAAGAGTTGAACAAGTGCTATTAGACTCAAATTTACTCCCAAAGGCACATTTCAAGGTAGTTAAAGTTTCTCAGATTACATCTGTACTTCCAGTGTGGCTGGGCTACCTGGTATCTGGTCCAGATACTGTGATAAGTTCTATTTTACTACAGCTGTTGCTGGTGTTATATTTATTATGTTATGTTCCTTTTCTCTCTCTGTTCTGTTTTTGCCAGTCACGTGGCACACTTACATAAATGATATTTGCTTTTCTTTCCCTTTTATACTTTAATAATGTCAGACTTCACTACCCCATTTTCACTCAGTCCTCCTCCTGTGATCACTGTGTCATGAAATATGTTGTGTCATTTCCTGGAGTTGGTTGGGGCTCATGCTATCAGGATTGTTCATTAGCTGCTATGCCACTATTTTTGAAAATCTCCCTGTGTAGTAAACTATATATTCTGTTGTAATGCCTTCATTTCCAATGACTGGTTGGGGGTTATGATCCAACCTTTTCCCTTTCAGTGACTGGGATCTGGTGCTTTTTGCATAGGCACCAATGGATGAGCCTACATATCTTATGTCTGTGTAATATTCATCCTCCACAAGTGTTTGTTCACGAACACTAGCTGTTCCATACTCTCTACTTCCTGTTAACAGAACTGGCATTTATCATTGAGTGAAATGCCAGCCATCTTTTTAAATCCATTTGTGTCTAGTACTTGATCTTAAGCATCCATCACAATTTACTCTCCATCAGAACCTCAGGTGCCTCTATATAACCATTCAAGAACTCTCTCCTTATCAATGTAAGCTTTTTCTATTTCTGCTACAAATTTGCCTGCTCTGACACTGCTTCAACTGCTCCCCTTTTTCATTTTGTTGATCTCTGGTACACTCTTTCCAACTCTTCTATGCTATTATAGGTGATTGTCTTTTTGGTATTTATGTCACTTCATGAATGTTAGTTGGTGAAAAGTGTTTTGCTAGTTGGCTGACTGAGGGTTTTGGCTATGATTCTTGTCATGATGTTTGTGTAAGAGGTTCTTCCATCTGCCTATTGGGTCATTCTCTGTCAGATCAACCAGTGCCTAACACCCTCATCTCTCAAATTTTGCTGAAATTTGGTTTATAGGGAGTTTGTGGGCCCTGAATCCATTTCTGAAATTATAAGGTCAATCCGACCAACGGTTCAAGAGATATGACCTCGGGAAATTTGAGGTCACTTGCGAGGTCACTAACATTTGGCGACCCATAACTTGGGTAATAATGGTCACAATTATATAAACGTATATATATTTAGAATCAGAAAACGACAAGGAATCCAAATATGCAAGTTTTAGAACTCTAGGTTGAAAAATAAAAAGTTACACTGTAACCAAAATTTGAGGTCACGATTTGACCTCTGGGGTATCAAATGAGAATTTTTTTTTTAAATGTAAAAAATGAAGGCATAGGCATTGGCTATTAGAATCAGCAAAAAAAAGTTTGTTTATGTTAGTATTTTTCATGTAACTAACATATAAGTGAACACCATATTCATAAGTTGTGCGTCAATTCTACCTATTTTTTCACACTTAAGCTCATAATTTGACCTATAGAAATTAAAATTACATTTTTTTATAGATATAAAAACAGGCAAAAAATGTAAAATTGTATTTCACTGCTAATCTACACTGGCAATAATAGTTATAATAGTGAAAGGGGAAGACCTACTTAGAGGATTCATGTGCTAGCCTAATACAATTTTTGCATGCTCGATGCTCTCATCAATTTCTTTTTGTGGAAAAATGTATTGAATTCTGCTGCCTCCTCTTAGGGTAGGACAACTCATTACAGTTAATATATGATGTCCTGGCACTGCACATGAATCCTTGTTTGATGGATAATAATATGCACTTGATCCTGATGACCCAGAGGGATGTAGAAAGTTCACAGTGAAATCATCAAACTCCACAATATTCCTCCACAATTCCATACCAAACTTGCATGTCATAAATGCAGCCAACATACTCTCCTGGTTTGACACATTTTAGGTTACCAAGCATTGCAGGTTCATTAGTAAAATGACTTTTCCTTATTCTTTTCTTTTCTCCAATGCCACTTGAAATGGGATACACCATCAGTTCTTCCTTGTTTAGGGGAACAAATCTATGATATTTCTGAGTTCCAGGAATAGCCCTACTATCCTTGAATCGATGTTCCAACCATTCTTCTGCATCTTTCAAATCAGCTGTAGTTACAAAGAAAAAATTTATCTTCTTGCTCAAGTTTTCTTCACAAAACTGAAACATGTGTTCTGGTGTAAGAATTTGCCTCTCTGTAGTTCTCTGCAAACTGGCATGAGCAGTAGCTCTTTTCACTGTTCCTCCAATCCCATCACATGCATTTTTGCCATGGGATGTAGCAAAGAAGTGCCATTCACAAGACAGACCAAAATCCTCTTCATGGTAACAGAGATTTGTGAAGTTGTATCTGTTCTTATATTGGCCAGCACATCCATCTGAGAAATAGTGCACCTTCTTCAATTGTGGGCATCTGAATTTAACATATGTCATAAGCTTCAATATGAATGAGTAAACCATTATAGTGTTGTGTTTTAGTGATGCAGATAAGAAACAGACACTAAAATGGCTAAGTTCCTGGTCTGCAGATGATCTATAATAGATGACAAAAGGGTGAACTGTACACTGTGAATTGTCCCAGTGAAACCCTTGGGCAGCATCCTGGACAATGAAAGAATAATTCTCAGAGAAATCACCTACTATAACTACCTCGCTCTGAGGTGGTAGTGTTTCTTTCAACTGCTTGAAGTAATGTGATTGTTGCTGAGCAACAAAGTGATGACGAACCATGCGGGATATTTTCATGCTTAGGGATGATAAGTATTCATGAAGTGGCTCCACCTTATCAACCATTGTACAACGGTCAACAGTCACCCATTGCTTGTAAGATATTTCATTTGGAGCTGATTTCACACTGTCAAGTAACTCAAGAAAATCCAGGACACCCTCTTCTCTTGGGCAATCATTGCAAAGTTGCATCATGCAAGTCTCTCTTTCTGTACTGCAGACACTGTAATCCATAAGATCCTTGTATGAAAGACCTCTTTCTCCCAATGCAGCCAGCTGCAATTTTGGATTTTGATGGTATGTGCACACACAGACAGAATGAGTCCCACCACTACCGGCAAGCACACAATATGATGGCCGTAATTTTGCAAATGTGGAAAATCCTATTTTGGGATTCTTTTCATCATTTTTATATAGTTCAAACATCTCTCTTAAATTCCCGAGGACCAATCATTTTTGCACCTTCATTGCACCTTCAGCACTGATAACTTTCACGCAATCCTTTTGGCCAGGACACATACGACTAACCTCTTCTGACTCATAGAATCTTCTAACTATATCTTTGTGTTCTTCAGATATCACTTTTCCTTTGCTCATTAGTGGAATCTTCGGAAGGATTCCATGTTCTGATTTAAGTGAACGGCTTCTTTTCACCATGTATGTTGTAGTTTGAAAGAAACTAGCTGTTTTTTCAATTGTGTATGGTGAGAGTGTCAATATTTGTAGTTTGTGATGGTGACATTTGCTCTCCAGGAATGACTGTTTCAATTCATTCATTAATTTGTCTAGATGTTTTTCAGATTTAGTTTCAGGTTTTGAAGTACGGTATCACTTACCTCCTCGGTAATTTGAACACCATAACTGAGTTCTAGCCTCTCCTTCAGGTGTTTCTGAGCAGATGATAGCTTACCACGAGCCTTGCGCTTTTTCTGGCTTAATGACAGCCCTTCTGAAAAGAACAGAAAAAAAGGTTTCACACACCTGAATATTAGTAATTAAATATTAATTATAGTACCTTAAATGCTATATAATTGGCTATATAGTAGATCAAACAGACCTTGTAGTAAAGTATAAGTTATTATATTAATTTATTACTTACTTTTTTTAACTGGTGTTTGGTCCAGAAATGCTAGAACTGGTTCAACTGAAGTTGAAGGATTTTCCTTTATCAAGCAATCACTGTCATTGTCCAGATCTTGAATTGAAGAGATGTTACTCAAGCCACTGATAGTAGATGATTCATTTGAATCCTGCTCAGACTCGTTGTTTTCAGTGGTACTAAGTATAGTGGGGTTTTTCATTATCAGTGTCCAGTAGTTCACACACAACAATGAGTCTTTTTTCACTCTTCCAGCACATTTTTCAACAAGTACATCAGTCACTTTTCTAAGATTGATTGTTATGCATTTCTTGTGTTTTTGAATAGGGTCCTGGCAGTATTTCAAGTGCCGAACCATTGTATTTTGATCTGTAAAGATATAGGATTTACAATTAGGTAATATATATTTTTTAGAAAATATATAGCTATACACACTTAATATTTTAGGCCTTGATAGTCTCTGAGGCTCATTAAAACACCATACCCACCAGCCACCCACAGTGCTGGCTGGAACTGTACTAACCTGTAGACAAGGAATTTTGCAACTATCTGTGTTGATTCTGCACTTAGACAAGTAGCAACATGTTTCAACAGGTTTGTTTAGGCTACATGTGAGCTTAGTCTTCCCCTTTCACTATTATAACTATTATTGCCAGTGTAGATTAGCAGTGAAATACAATTTTTATTAAATTCTTGGAGCTTGAGGTCAAATTGATAGCTAAGATATAAAAATTCCTTGAAATGACAAGCAATTTATAAATATGGTGTTCACTTATAAGTTAGTTACATGAAAAGTACCAACATAAACAAACTTTTTATGATTGTTTCTATTAGTCAAGAACTCTGACTTTGTTTTTTATATCTATAAAAAATGTAATTTTAATTTCTATAGGTCAAATTATGAGCTTAAGTGTGAAAAAATAGGTAGAATTGACGCACAACTTATGAATATGGTGTTCACTTATATGTTAGTTACATGAAAAATACTAACATAAACAAACTTTTTTTTGCTGATTCTAATAGCCAATGCCTATGCCTTCATTTTTTACATTTAAAAAAAAAATTCTCATTTGATACCCCAGAGGTCAAATCGTGACCTCAAATTTTGGTTACAGTGTAACTTTTTTATTTTTCAACCTAGAGTTCTAAAACTTGCATATTTGGATTCCTTGTTGTTTTCTGATTCTAAATATATATACTTTTATATAATTATGACAATTATTACCCAAGTTATGGCTCGCCAAATGTTAGTGACCTCGCGAGTGACCTCAAATTGCCCGAGGTCATATCTCTTGAACCGTTGGTCGGATTGACCTTATAATTTCAGAAATGGATTCAGGGCTCACAAACTCCCTATAAACCAAATTTCAGCAAAATATGAGAGATGAGGGTGTTAATTTCAATTTTTTTTGGTTGATCTGACAGAGAATGACCCTATTGTCACAGTCTTCCACACAGCTATCTCCTTACTTTCAGCATGCAGCTTTTAAGTTATCCATAAACAAAAAATGGTTTATGGTCACAGTTGGATCTGTCTTCCCTCTGACAGGTTGCAGCCCCTATTGCTTCTTTTCAGAAGTTTGTTTAAGGGGTTCAGGTTGAGGCAATAAAACAGAGGTAACAAACTGTTACCCTGGAAAATACATCTATGGATATGGACATCGCCTAATTTGATTTCACTTGGTTCATGGGTTAGGGTTATATTCATTCTCCAATGCTCCATTCTTCTGTTAAGAAAATGTAGTCTTATTATCTGTATTGTATAGCTTCATACATTCTAAAATCCATGAATGGGGCACACTATCAAAAGCATTCTGACTTCTCCATCTTTTCTTACAATCTTCAATTATAGTTTGGTTAATTAGAGGCTTATCCTTCATTCTGAGGCATCATCATCTACACCCTCTCTCTTCTTATTCTAGGTAACTGTTCTCTATAAAATAGCTGTATACGTGTCTGCTATTATTAGTCAATAATTTAGATGTAGTGGGTAAACAACAGACAGGCCTATACTTTTGGGAGAGGTGAATTTCTTGTGACTTTGGTATTAGAATAGTGTTCCCTGTCACCCATTCTGGGGGCATCTTCCTCACCATTTATCATTTGCTGAAAGGCCTGTTTATAATACTTATGTTTAGTAGTAGTTTGTTTAATGCAAAAGATTTGGGAGCTGGTCTGTTCCTCAACTTTTGAAGTTGGTAAAACTTGCCCATTTTGATCTGAGTGATTTGCATTATGGTGATATTTTCTATTTGTTGTTTATCTCTATTGAACTGTCTCATTTCCTCTATCAAATCTGCTTCATTCTTGAGTTGCACTACCTTGGAAAAGTTACCTCCAGTAGTTATCCAGGGCATTTTGGTCTGGCAATTGCTTTACTTTTATTGCGTCTCATATTAGATAAAGAGCACTTGGGTTCTTTGCACGTAAATGATTTTGTTTTTACCTTTTTACCTCAGCTCTCTTCTTATTTGTTAAGCTAATACTTTAATTTAATTTGTGAACTCTCAAATGCTCTGAAAGATGACATTTCCATATGGTGGTGTTAGAACAAATATCACATTTAAAAAGTTTTCCTTTTTTCTGGCTTATATTCCTATGACTTTTTCTTTTCATATTCTGGGGACCTCAGCCCAAGGTCAAACCAGATCTGTGTTTATCTGTTAACGATGCTTCCAAGGGCTCTTTTCAAGATGGCAACACTATCCTGAATTATTTCCAGTTATATCTCTGGGGCTGTTGGGTTGTTAGGCATCTGTTCTAGATAAGAATTTAAATTCTTTTTGAGCAGCCCAGTTGCTCCCATTATCACTGGTATTATTTCTATTTCATATAGCAATGAGGTTCTTTTTAAATAATTTTTTAGATCTAGGTATTGGGTTATCTTTCCCCTTTCTGCTTGGTTTAGTCCATAATAAATGGGAGTGCTTATGTCAGTAATCTGTCCCTTTCTTCACTCTGTCCCATATTACTATATCAGGATTCATGACTCTGTTTTGGATATATCTTCCTGTAGGAATTATTTTGTCATTATATGAGATGACCAACAATTTCCACCTCAGCATGACAGAATCTACACCTATCATTATTACTGAGTCCAGCCATTTTTTTGAAATGTATTTGTGAGGAGTGCAAGATATTAGGCACCCAATATTAGCTGTTCTCCATCATACAGCAGAACTCCTCTCCTTAGCCATTCCAATAATCCTTCTTCATTCATGTAGTCCTTCTAAAGTTCTTGATAGTATTTTCCAGCCCATTGGTGTTGGTTCCCATTCTTCTGCATGTTTGGCTTGTTGTTCTAGGACAAATATTTTTGCAACTTTTCCTAGCAATTAACATGGGTGGCACTCTTTCAGTGACTATTTCTTCTGTCATACTATTCCATCCAAAGTGCTGGGCTAGTTTGGTTATAGAAGTTTGCTGAGTTACTCTTGTCGGGTGGTATTCAACTGGAGCTATTGTAGGGTTAGAAGAGCTCTTCAGATACTGCCCAATACTGATGGTCAATGGTCAGTGCACCTGGTTAACCTGTCAATCCCATCCCTCCCAATTTTCTTGGCAGGTATAATCTGGGAAGACATTGGATTTAGCATGTTAGTCTATTTAGAGCAAGGAATTACCTGGTCTTAACATTTAGTTTGTTCAGTTCTGATTGTAGCCAGTCTATCATCCCTATACTATAATTAATAACAGGGATGGCGAGTTAATTTATAGCCATTATTTTGTTTTTTGATGCAAGTTGGGTCTTGCAGATCTTTTTCAGTCTGCCATGGGCGTCCGGAGGGGGGGGGCAAGAGGGGGCAGTTGCCCTCCCTTGGAAATTTGTGTTTGGTCAATTTCACTGAAACTTACATGATTATAGTTAATCATAGTATCATATAACATAAAAAATGGACTTGACTGGTAGAAAAAAAAATGCACTGCGACCACTACGAGTAAAAACCGTCATCTCCCCTTATCATAGCCTGCTTTCGGTGCTAAACTTATGTACTTAGTATTACTAAGTACATAAATTTAGCACCGAAAGCAGGCTATGATAAGGGGAGATGATGGTTTTTACTCGTAGTGGTCGCAGTGCATTTTTTTTTCTACCTAATAAAGAACTAATAAGAACTAAGAACTAATAAGTTAGTTTTGACCCCCCTTGCGAAAAATCCTGCGGACACCCCTGGTCTTCGCACATACTCTCCACTGATTTTCTCTTGCATTTCCCAATGTTCTATATTACCCTTCTCTTCTAGTCCAAGGTATACTGGTATACTGTCTACAATCAGACCAGTAAATAGTTTTTGGTGGTAGTGAGGCAGAAAATTAAGAAGTATTTATTTGGGAGATTTGTCTCAAGTTTTAGGGATGAGTGTTGTATCTTGTATGCCATTCTAGTGTTTCGTCTTCTTCCTGCAAAATCCTGTGAAAAGCAGGTGTGTAATGATGGTGTAATGCCATGTTCTGTTTCAGCCAGAAATTTGATAGCTTATCTAGGCCAGGTTTTTTGAAGTTTGAGAATTTTGCCAATTTCTTTCTGACCTATCTTCCATCATAAATAACTCCTCCATTTCCAGTTTACCCTCATTTGCTACTATGATGGTCTCTATCCAGTCAGCATCCTCATTATGCCATTCTGGGGCTTCAAAGAAGGGATTCCATCCAGTATGACTCCAACTGAATCTGATCTGGTGGGTCATGGACTACTATTCTTTCTCTTATGAGATTTTTGGTAAAAGCCTCTAGTGTTGGATGAAAATTATTTGTTATGGTTTTTCATGTTTATTTGCTTTTGTTTATTCCTGATTCTATGGCTATGGCTGGGATTCTTCCCTCAATTCCAGCACCTTGTCATGCAGTTCACTCTCTCAAGTTTTACTCTTTTATTTTCCCTATTTATTTTTTGTTTTCCTTGTTGTGGGGATGCTAAAAAATATTGTTTTATTTGGTTAAGTTCATGCCTAGCTTGCGTAAGCCATTTAGTTAATTTAATTTTCCAGGGAGGAGGTTTTGGTTTACACTTGTGGTTTTGACTCAGGTGGTTTTGGTTTGAAGTAAGTTTCTTTTGCATATATAGGCCAGCAGTATAATTTATTTGATGAAGCTTTTGTTGAAGCTTTTCACTAGGGTTAGTGCCCCTCATAGAGGTCACTTCCTTATGGCTGTACACAGCAAAACCCTATGTCAGTGGGACCTGAGTGTGCGAGGAGCACAGCTCAAAGGCTCTTCATACTCTTATTTTTCTCTACTATGAATACTTATATGCTCTCTAAGCCTACTTTTGTGTGCTGCAGTGTAAGAACAAATATCACATTTAAAAGGTTTTTCTCCAGTATGAACTCTTAAATGCTGTTGAAGACTACTTCTCTGTGCTGCAGTGAAAGAACAAATATCACATTTAAAAGGTTTTTCTCCAGTATGAACTCTTACATGCTCTTGAAGAGTACTTCTTTTTGCTGTAGTGTAAGAACAAATATCACACTTAAAAGGTTTTTCACCAGTATGAACTCTGACATGCTGTTGAAGAGTACTACTTCTTGCTGTAGTGTAAGAACAAATATCACATTTAAAAGGTTTCTCGCCAGTATGAACTCTTACATGCTGTTGAAGAGTACTACTTCTTGCTGCAGTGTAAGAACAAATATCACATTTAAAAGGTTTTTCTCCAGTATGAATTCTTAAGTGCCTCCGAAGACCACTTTTGCGTGCTGCAGTATAAGAACAAATATCACATTTAAAAGGTTTTTCGCCAGTATGAACTCTTACATGCTCTTGAAGAGTACTTCTTTTTGCTGCTGTGTAAGAACAAATATCACATTTAAAAGGTTTTTCTCCAGTATGAACTCTTACATGCTCTTGAAGAGTACTTCTTTTTGCTGCTGTGTAAGAACAAATATCACATTTGAAAGGTTTTTCTCCAGTATGAACTCTTACATGCTCTTGAAGATGAGTTCTTTTTGCTGTAGTGTAAGAACAAATATCACATTTAAAAGGGAGTTGGTCTTTGTGGCTTCCATTATGTTCAAAATTAAGTAAAGACTTGGTTGTTTTTAGTTCTAATTTTGCTTTTGGGTTCTGCTTTGGTTTGGAATGCTGCAAATGATTTATATAAAATTAGTTTAGTTGGAACATTTGGTTTTAAGCCAATTACTTGGCTAAAACATATTTATGCTTCATATTTTTCCTGCTACAGAGAATGCAAACAAACTTATCATTGACCAAAATACAAATAATTTTTTAATTCTGCAGTTTACCATGTTGTTTCTACACCATTCTTTCTTCACTATTACATTTTTTCAATGGTTTGATTAAAATATTCTTGAATAATTCATGGATGATTAGTTCTACATCAGCTAATTTATAAGAACTACACCATAAAGTGATCTTGTACTGTAGAGGATTTGCAGACAACCTATACTTTGTCTTGTCTGTGTGAGCAGATGAGTTAAGGGCTAATTCAATAAGCATTTGTATCTGTGTGTGGATCAAGTCTGCCCACTCCTACCACAACTGGGAGGTACTATTTAGCTTAGTAAAGCAAGCTTGAAATGGGAACAAGTTTTCTTACCAAAAAGAAAAATCATATTTTATTTGTTCTTTAAACCCGAGTTCAAACTAATTTCAGTCAACCAAAAACATATGAACAACAACAATGATTTGGGGGATGTTTAACCTCAATAGTAATAGGTCCTATAATGAAAGGAATATATAGTTTTTTAGGCTCTGCCCATTATCTTACAAAGGTAAACCCATAGAAAACACCTTTCACTGAAATCTGAGCTCAGTTGAGAGCCAAACCTATTGTATATCCTTTAATAACAGTCCAATGCCTTTCATTGATGCAGAGGGGGCCAAAGGTGAATGCCTGTAAAATACTGTCCCCTTCCCCAACAAGAGAATAACAAAATCAAAGTCCAGAGTTTTTGCGATGTTTGGACACGTGGCACATCAAAAATTGAAGGTCAAAGATATGGGGAAAGATGGACTGAGGAAGGTTGTTCCAGAGTTGACCAGTTTAAATGAAAAATTGAGAATACCGATTAATCCTTGTGTTACAGAGTTGGACAGAAAAGTGATGAGACTATGTTGAAAGTCTGGTACTGCATGCTCTCATTGAAGGAGGCAACATGCTGTTAGTGTGTTCAGAAGAGCAGTCTCTGTTATAGGGTCATTCCATGTCAGTTCAATGGAATTTTGGGTCGAAAAAATGTGACCATCACCAATGTTTTTTTAAATTGGCACACTTATAGATCTCTGTGAGAAAAACAGAATGGCACTTGTTTCAACACACTAGGTCATATGGTTCCTGAGATATGGCCAATCGAATTTTGTAAAAAAAGGTCAATTTCCAAGGTCATACCATATTTTAACATGAAATATCTCGGCTCTTATTGCACTTACAGAGACCATTTAAACACTATTTTAAAGATTTTAAGCAGATCTACAACTTTGTTTTTATTCATATTTTACCTCAATGGTAAAAAAAAGTTGATCTTATTTTTTACCTTTGACCTTGTGTAGGTCATTTGATGTCACAACCAATTTTTTTTACACATGTACACATGTCTACCTTAACCTAGAAGAAGATTTTTAGTGTTAATTAAGTTAGTATAGACGCTACAGCCATTTCAGTGGACCATACCTATTTCCATTTTGACCAAGTACCTTTTCCACCAAACTTTGGAGCGCTGTTTCTTTGGAATTGTTTGAGCTAGAGTGTTGAGAAAAGTACCATTAAATTTGTCTCACTGAGATCTATAATGTCTGCTATTTTTAAGACAATTTGCCTTTTAATATGTATATTAAAATAACCTATTCCTTTATTTTTACCAATTGAGTTATAAGAACTGATTCTTGTCTAGCTGGGATAAACCATGAAAAAAAGAGGCATCAACATAACTTCATATTTAAAAAAGGCAGTTATTAGGTATTTACAATATATTTTATGGAAGCCATTATTGTTACATTTATAATAATAATAAAGTATTTGTATACGCCTTTCAAGCTAATTATTTATCCTACCAAAGATTTAAACTTAGACAAAAACTGAGATCATTATTCAACAGCAAACAGTAAGAAAAAAAATCTATAATAAGAGACTTTAGTCCTGCCTAATAAGACTCAAATTTAAATAGGAATGCTAAGATACTAACCTAAATACAAAATATAATTAATAAATAATAAGTGGTACAATAAGCATAATGGTTTTAATAAACCATGATAATACAAAATTTAAGTACCACTGAACTAACTTAGACATTTCATATGAAATATGTCTGCCTAATATTATCAATGCAAAAAAAAAAAAGGCTGGTAAAAAAAATTACATCGATGAGGCAAAAAAAGATTACCTGTTGGCTGTTACACTACTAAATGCTCCAGCATAGATGTGGCCTTCTTCATTTCTGACAGGGTCAAAGTGTATGTCCTGCCATTTGTGGTAACTGGACTCACAATCATCAGCACATCACTGGCATCAACTAGAAGTTCATCAGGTGGGGAAGGATATACAAATGAGCATGCAGGTCCATGGGGGTGAAGGCAGGTCAAGTTGACCTTGTGCTTAGTGCAAATGCAGACAGAATGTGTTCTACTGGCACCTGGCAACACACATTCTTTTGGCCAAAGCTCTGCAATTTTTGAAAATCCCATTTTAATTGTTGGATGGTTTGTTTTAAAAAGCTCAAATGCTTCTTTTAGGTTGCATAAGATTAGTGATTTTTGTTTTCTTTCCCACCTACCATCAGCTCCTTTTACAGAAACAGTCTTTCAACCCTGGCATTTGTCTACTCACATCTGGCAAATGATAGAAGTCAATCATTTTGGCAGCAGTTTCACTATTCAGGCATTTCTCCAAACCTGGATTATGAGTTGAAAGCACTCCCTTCTCCCTCACCAAACTCTTTGCTTGCCTAGCCATGTAATCTGAGCACTTAAATTCTTCTCTGATCTTTACTTGTGTCCATCTTTTTGGTAGGATAGTAAGAATTGTCAGTTTTTCACTTCGATTTGTCACTTGATTAAATTTCTCTTTTAGTTGAAGAATCTCCAGTTCTGTATCATCTGAGTCACTGCATGAAATTGGTTGTTTAGTTGCAAGTTGAAGCTTTCTTTTCACAACTACTACTACTTTCCTCAACTTTCTCTTTGCAAAACCAGCGCTGTCAGAGAGTTTACATGGTTTTTTTGGGATCTCATCAAGTGTGGCCAATGGAGCATTGAATTTATTAAGCTCCTACTGCATTTCAACTACATCTCCATCGGTTTCTAGCTCAGATGAGGTGGATGGTGATTTTTCAAGTGGTTCATATTCAGGCATTGGGGATGGATGATTTGCTACTTATATTTCGACAGGTTGCACATGCTTTATGATTATTTGTTAGTTTCAATTCAGGATTTTGATCAATCAAATTTTTAGTCAATGCACGAATGCCTTTTATCACTTTTCCTTTGTTTTTTAAATGGGTCACAACAGAACCTGCCCACATTCAAACTGCTGAAATCCATGTTTGTCTAAAAAGAAAAAAAAAACATATGTAGCTTAAAAGCCAGGGTTTGGTTCAATTACACAAAATGGAAACAATTACAATTTTTTTTTTTTTCTTCAAATTAATTACAGTTAGTATTGTACTTCACAATTTCAAGATCAATTGCAATTACAATTAATTTTGTCTGAATCAAATACAATTACAATTACACAAATATAACTATCTATTCTATATATCTAAAATAAATATATATTTATTTTCATTGGATGATGTATGACTACCAGATCTAGGGGTATAATTTTTAACAATTGACATTAATTGATCAATTACATCAGTTATAGCTCAAAAATCAATTATAATTACCTTTATTTTTATTTTATTTTGAATCAATTACAATTAATGGAAATTAGGATCAATTAATTAAAAATACAATTATAATTATTCATTGTATCCAACCCTGTTAAAAGCTATTTTTGCTTAGATGGCACAAATAAAATTTGCGACCTAATGATCTTGTTTCAGAGGTCTACAATAGGGTGGCCCACTTTTCAATTTTTTTTAAAAGTATAGGTTATCATAGTTTTTCCCATTATTTGGCACTATACTAGCACATTGGTACCATTTTTACAAAAATTGATCAATATTTAGGGCTCGCATTGACCTTGAAATTACGAGTTTTTTTTTTTAAATGTGTACTTTTTCACTTTTTACTGAATCAAGATAAATCATTAAGTAGGGATGTTTTCTGAATCCTCTTGATGAGAGAAGTCATTTGGTGTGCCTTCCAATGTCATACGACTAACGGTTTAAAAGTTGTGCCTGTATACAGGTAATACCAATGTGCTAGTATAGTGCCAAATAATGGGAAAAACCATGATCACCTATACTTTTCAAAAAAATCAGCAAATAGCAGACAAATAAGGAAGAAAGAAACAATAACTTAAACAATCACTTTTGCATTGTATTGACCAATATCACACGTCACTGGCTGCAACGTTGTCCCTCTGTGCTATGTCATCGTGGCGAGTGATGACTTCTTGAAGTCACCGAGCTCTTTCCAGTTCTTTTCCACCACTTGCAGAAGATCCTGCAGCTGTGCCTCATCCTTTGTGACCATGTTCACATAGTCTTGTATCAGTTGGACTCCTCTTTCAGCGATGTCATTGGTGACCTGGAGATTAGAGATCACATCCTTCAGACGACAAAAGTCCTTATTCTCGTCCCACTTATCAGTTCGCAGGGTGAGCCACGAAGACCCATACATCTTCAGACCTGCAAATAAGAACCAGGAGGACTCGTTGATCAGGTCGGGGAGTAGCGTCATCTCGTCGATGAAGACATTCTCTCATATGTGAAGTCTTTGGGTACAGGGAGGTGGGACAGCTTCTCTGCCATCTGTTGCTTCACAGTGCCATCCACCTTGTTGCTGCATAGAGTGAAGATGATGGTCTGAGGCCTCAGATACCAGAAGTGCTGCCTCATCACTGCCAGTGATGCTTCTGCCACCTCGCGGTCCACTGCCCTATACCTCAGAAAACGCTGGTATAGTACCAGGTCATTCAACGGCGCATCAGCTGCTACAGGGGCCGCCAACCAAGCTGGTATGTACAAAAGAGCGATGAACACCATGATCCTATGCAGTTTGTCGACCAGCTCGGCGTCGAGTTCCAGCTGCCTACTGAACATCAGCAGTTTTGTGTAGTAGATGACCTGAAACAGAATAGGCACCATTGTAAGTAAGACAGGTTTATTGTTACCAATTACTTTGTTTGCGTTATAATGAAATGTTTATCTTTGAATAACATTTAAACTTATCTCTAGATTATTTTTGTTTGAAAATACTAATTTTAGCCATCCATCTTGCGTGGTGGTAGGCTCCTGGGCGCATGAGGTGAATGCCATGGCGTGGTTGTGTCTCGAGTACCAGGAGCATGATCTCTGCCACTTCCCAGTAATCGTCTCTGACGAAACCAGAAGCTGTGCTCAGGAAGCTGACCGCTGCGTCCAGGACTTCTATTAGCCACGTACTCTCCGCCAGATTCTCGACCTGCAGCTTGCAGTAGGTCGAGAGATCGAGCTCGTCCCATCTTCAAAAATAATAAACAAGAAAATTGTGTGAGAAAACTCTGAAGTTCCGGTTTGGCTTGCTGTTTTATAAACTAGTGGAATATCATGTTATTTTTGCCTTTCCTTTTGATGACTCTATTTGTAGCTGCAAGAGTTCTTCCAGTTATGGTTGCCATCGATTTGTCTATGACAAAGGATGAGGAACTCAGACAGAATTTCAAAATGTTATGATCTGCAAAAAAAGATGTTAGGTACCTGGCACAGGCATAGTGCATTTTCTAATTACCTATATACATTATACATTCCACCCGGGTATGGTGACTCATTTTTTTGAAAAGTATAGGTGATCGTGGTTTTTCCCATTATTTGGCACTATACTAGCACATTGGTATTACCTGTATACAGGCACAACCTTTAAACCGTTAGTCATATGACAAACGACTTCTCTCATTAAGAGGATTCAGAAAACATCCCTACTTAATGATTTATCTTGATTCAGTAAAAAGTTAAAAAGTACGCATTTTTAAAAAAAACTAGTAATTTCAAGGTCGATGCGAGACTCCTAAATATTGATCAATTTTTGTAAAAATGGTACCAATGTGCTAGTATAGTGCCAAATAATGGGAAAAACCACGATCACCTATACTTTTCAAAAAAATTTGAAAAGTGGGCCACCCTAGTCTACAATAAGAAAAAATGTGCAGTTTGATTTACAGATTGGAATAAATACAAATGCCAAAAAAATCCTTGCTCCAAGGTTTAAATAAGCTTATTTTCACATGGGTACATACTGTTGTACACAATGAATAAATACACAAAGTTAAGTAATTCTATTAAAACTCATCTAACTCTTAAAACTGAACTTATTCTATAGGGTAGTACCTATAGCCTAGTATAAGGTACTTATATACGTACATAGCTTTACCTTTAAACAGGATAGCAGGTTCGAAGTTCTTCACACTTTTGAATGTCTATATAAATTAATTAATTATGTAATTTAACACTAAAACTACCATGAATTCTGTTTACCGAGAAAGACCTTGTGGTCAATTTTGGCCACTAAGCAAGATTTTTTTTTACTTATTTATTTTTATTATTTATATTCATTTTAATTTATTTTTTATTTTTATTAAAATCATAGCTTTATTTGAAACATTTTACAAAGAGAACATTTATTTAGAACATAGCTTATTTGAAATATTTTACAAACAGAACATTTATTTGAAACAATTTATCAAAGAACATTTATTTGAAGTATTTAACAAAACATTTAAAACATTTTACAAAGAGAACATTTATTTGAAACATTTTACAACCAAAACATTTATTTAGAACATTCTACATACAATTGGTACACTTGAACAGAACATTTATTTGAAACATTTTACATACAATTCATGCACCTTACAACAGTAACTTTTTCTTTATGTCCTGAATGAGTGCCACAGCATACCGTGCCACATGCTCTGCATTTGTACATGGATTTGTTTCTGCAGGATTCCACTTGACATTGACGATGTTTAGGCGCTGGGCTCGAGTAATTTGCTCTGGTTCACCAAGCTCCATTTCATCATAACCTACAGCTGCCTTTGTCTTGCACATTTCAGTTATTAGATCAAACAGAAACTGTCGGCGTGAGACTCTGGATCCAGTAACTTCACAGTATACAATCCATGCATTTATGCAAGCCAAGTCAAGAATATTGAACCAAATCGCCATTGGCCATCGCCTAGATCCAGTTTTGCTGGTGTGGTACCGGGCCATTTGGTCAAGAATATCTACACCTACTTTACTTGAATTATAGTACTGCACTGTCTCTGGTAGCTTTTTGTGGTGAGATTCATCTATTTCAACGGATTTATGCATTGAACTAAGATGATAAACATTTTTTGATCTCTTACCTTTATAAATGGTCAGAGTGCAGGCCGATGGTGATTTATATATCGCAGATGAATAAAGTGGCTTTCCTTTCAATATAGCTTCTCCATCAGGAACTTCCCGTCTCTGTCTTCCGATAGTACCAAGAAGAGTTGTTTTTTCAGCTTTGAATTTCTCAGCCAATTGTAAACTGGTAAAAAAGTTATCCATGGTTACATGATAACCTTTCTTCAAGTATGGCTTCATGAGTGATAAACAAACATCAGCTGGAAGATCATGTGCAGCAGCATTACAAGTAGGATCTTTACCCAAATATGGTTTTCCATTGCAAAGGTATTTCGACTTTGCGTCCACAAGAAGCCAAAATTTTACTCCAAATTTATCTGACTTTGATGCCACGTACTGAATGAATGGACATCGAGATTTGCGTGGAAAGAGATGTTCATCAATAGTAAGATCAAAGTTTGGTACATAGCACTTTTGGCAGTTATTATGAAAGAGTTCCAAATTTCAGAAATTAGACAAAATTTATCTGCCTGTTTTCTTTCTCTGTGGCTGGCAATATTGTCAAATCTCATGTGCTTCATGATCAATTCAAACTTATTCCTACTCATTGTTTTATGAAATATAGGTGGACCCCATCTTGATTCCATAATTGTTTCATGGGTGTGTTCTTTGTAACTAAAACACCATGAGCAATTTGGAGGCCTAAAAACTTTTCCAAATCTTCAAGAATAATGCTGAAACTTGGGTTGTTTAGTTTCCCATGAATTTCAGTGTAGTTTCGAATTTATCATAACATACATTCATCAATAAGCAGTTGAAATGCACTAAGAGGTCTATTTTATTCAATACCTTGGTATGCATATGGTATAGAACCACTTTTCTGTTTGAATACATTTTCAGTAGGAGTTCTGCCTCTCTCTTTCACCTGTAATTTTTGTCCATAAGACACCCGCACAAGAAGGTTTGTTTGTGCTACTGAATGGAGCCTCATTTTGAAGAACTAAAGCAGCAAGGGTGGGGAAACTTTTCAGTACCAAGGGCAAAAATCGATAACATAAACACCTCTGCAGGCGTCTGGCAAATTTGAAGCTTATATATAAGCCTTATATAATTTACAATACCTCTATTTCCCCACCCCAGGAAAATTTAGTAAATAATAAATACCTAAGCGGGCGAATTGAAATTAGCTCGCGGGTGAAATTTCGCCCGCGGGCGAGGGTTTCCCCACCCCTGAACTAAAGGCTCATCTTCCACCGTTCTCATCAGAATCATTCATTTCTTTGATAGGACGTATTACCTCCTGCAGTTGATCGACAGCATCGTCTTCTTCATCCATTGAATCATCTGAGGCAAGTTCTTCCTGAAGAAGATAGAGCTTCTTCAATCTCAATTCCTTTATTTCTATAACACTGTGCCATTTTATCTATAAAATATATTATATATATATATATATATATATATATATATATATATATATATATATATAGGGTGTTCCATAAGTCCGGCATCATTGGAGAAACTCATATTTTTCTCTTTCTACAAACCATAATTCATATTTTTCTCTCTCTACAAACCATAATTCATATTTTTCTCTCTCTACAAACCATAATTCATATTTTTCTCTCTCTACAAACCATAATTCATATTTTTCTCTCTCTACAAACCATAATTCATATTTTTCTCTCTCTACAAACCATAATTCATATTTCTCTCTCTACAAACCATAATTCATATTTCTCTCTCTCTACAAACCATAATTCATATTTCTCTCTCTCTACAAACCATAATTCATATTTCTCTCTCTACAAACCATAATTCATATTTCTCTCTCTACAAACCATAATTCATATTTCTCTCTCTCTACAAACCATAATTCATATTTCTCTCTCTCTACAAACCATAATTCATATTTCTCTCTCTCTACAAACCATAATTCATATTTCTCTCTCTCTACAAACCATAATTCATATTTCTCTCTCTCTACAAACCATAATTCATATTTCTCTCTCTCTACAAACCATAATTCATATTTCTCTCTCTCTACAAACCATAATTCATATTTCTCTCTCTCTACAAACCATAATTCATATTTCTCTCTCTCTACAAACCATAATTCATATTTCTCTCTCTCTACAAACCATAATTCATATTTCTCTCTCTCTACAAACCATAATTCATATTTCTCTCTCTCTACAAACCATAATTCATATTTCTCTCTCTCTACAAACCATAATTCATATTTCTCTCTCTCTACAAACCATAATTCATATTTCTCTCTCTCTACAAACCATAATTCATATTTCTCTCTCTCTACAAACCATAATTCATATTTCTCTCTCTCTACAAACCATAATTCATATTTCTCTCTCTCTACAAACCATAATTCATATTTCTCTCTCTCTACAAACCATAATTCATATTTCTCTCTCTACAAACCATAATTCATATTTCTCTCTCTCTACAAACCATAATTCATATTTCTCTCTCTACAAACCATAATTCATATTTCTCTCTCTCTACAAACCATAATTCATATTTCTCTCTCTCTACAAACCATAATTCATATTTCTCTCTCTCTACAAACCATAATTCATATTTCTCTCTCTACAAACCATAATTCATATTTCTCTCTCTCTACAAACCATAATTCATATTTCTCTCTCTCTACAAACCATAATTCATATTTCTCTCTCTCTACAAACCATAATTCATATTTCTCTCTCTCTACAAACCATAATTCATATTTCTCTCTCTCTACAAACCATAATTCATATTTCTCTCTCTCTACAAACCATAATTCATATTTCTCTCTCTCTACAAACCATAATTCATATTTCTCTCTCTCTACAAACCATAATTCATATTTCTCTCTCTCTACAAACCATAATTCATATTTCTCTCTCTCTACAAACCATAATTCATATTTCTCTCTCTCTACAAACCATAATTCATATTTCTCTCTCTCTACAAACCATAATTCATATTTCTCTCTCTCTACAAACCATAATTCATATTTCTCTCTCTCTACAAACCATAATTCATATTTCTCTCTCTCTACAAACCATAATTCATATTTCTCTCTCTCTACAAACCATAATTCATATTCTCTCTCTCTACAAACCATAATTCATATTTCTCTCTCTCTACAAACCATAATTCATATTTCTCTCTCTCTACAAACCATAATTCATATTCTCTCTCTCTACAAACCATAATTCATATTTCTCTCTCTACAAACCATAATTCATATTTCTCTCTCTCTACAAACCATAATTCATATTTCTCTCTCTCTACAAACCATAATTCATATTTCTCTCTCTCTACAAACCATAATTCATATTTCTCTCTCTCTACAAACCATAATTCATATTTCTCTCTCTCTACAAACCATAATTCATATTTCTCTCTCTCTACAAACCATAATTCATATTTCTCTCTCTCTACAAACCATAATTCATATTTCTCTCTCTCTACAAACCATAATTCATATTTCTCTCTCTCTACAAACCATAATTCATATCTCTCTCTCTACAAACCATAATTCATATTTCTCTCTCTCTACAAACCATAATTCATATTTCTCTCTCTCTACAAACCATAATTCATATTTCTCTCTCTCTACAAACCATAATTCATATTTCTCTCTCTCTACAAACCATAATTCATATTCTCTCTCTCTACAAACCATAATTCATATTTCTCTCTCTCTACAAACCATAATTCATATTTCTCTCTCTCTACAAACCATAATTCATATTTCTCTCTCTACAAACCATAATTCATATTTCTCTCTCTCTACAAACCATAATTCATATTTCTCTCTCTACAAACCATAATTCATATTTCTCTCTCTCTACAAACCATAATTCATATTTCTCTCTCTCTACAAACCATAATTCATATTTCTCTCTCTCTACAAACCATAATTCATATTTCTCTCTCTCTACAAACCATAATTCATATTTCTCTCTCTCTACAAACCATAATTCATATTTCTCTCTCTCTACAAACCATAATTCATATTTCTCTCTCTCTACAAACCATAATTCATATTTCTCTCTCTCTACAAACCATAATTCATATTTCTCTCTCTCTACAAACCATAATTCATATTTCTCTCTCTCTACAAACCATAATTCATATTTCTCTCTCTCTACAAACCATAATTCATATTTCTCTCTCTCTACAAACCATAATTCATATTTCTCTCTCTCTACAAACCATAATTCATATTTCTCTCTCTACAAACCATAATTCATATTTCTCTCTCTCTACAAACCATAATTCATATTTCTCTCTCTCTACAAACCATAATTCATATTTCTCTCTCTCTACAAACCATAATTCATATTTCTCTCTCTACAAACCATAATTCATATTTCTCTCTCTCTACAAACCATAATTCATATTTCTCTCTCTCTACAAACCATAATTCATATTTCTCTCTCTCTACAAACCATAATTCATATTTCTCTCTCTCTACAAACCATAATTCATATTTCTCTCTCTCTACAAACCATAATTCATATTTCTCTCTCTCTACAAACCATAATTCATATTTCTCTCTCTCTACAAACCATAATTCATATTTCTCTCTCTCTACAAACCATAATTCATATTTCTCTCTCTCTACAAACCATAATTCATATTTCTCTCTCTCTACAAACCATAATTCATATTTCTCTCTCTCTACAAACCATAATTCATATTTCTCTCTCTCTACAAACCATAATTCATATTTCTCTCTCTCTACAAACCATAATTCATATTTCTCTCTCTCTACAAACCATAATTCATATTTCTCTCTCTCTACAAACCATAATTCATATTTCTCTCTCTCTACAAACCATAATTCATATTTCTCTCTCTCTACAAACCATAATTCATATTTCTCTCTCTACAAACCATAATTCATATTTCTCTCTCTCTACAAACCATAATTCATATTTCTCTCTCTCTACAAACCATAATTCATATTTCTCTCTCTCTACAAACCATAATTCATATTTCTCTCTCTCTACAAACCATAATTCATATTTCTCTCTCTCTACAAACCATAATTCATATTTCTCTCTCTCTACAAACCATAATTCATATTTCTCTCTCTCTACAAACCATAATTCATATTTCTCTCTCTCTACAAACCATAATTCATATTTCTCTCTCTACAAACCATAATTCATATTTCTCTCTCTCTCTACAAACCATAATTCATATTTCTCTCTCTCTCTACAAACCATAATTCATATTTCTCTCTCTCTACAAACCATAATTCATATTTCTCTCTCTCTACAAACCATAATTCATATTTCTCTCTCTCTACAAACCATAATTCATATTTCTCTCTCTCTACAAACCATAATTCATATTTCTCTCTCTCTACAAACCATAATTCATATTTCTCTCTCTCTACAAACCATAATTCATATTTCTCTCTCTCTACAAACCATAATTCATATTTCTCTCTCTCTACAAACCATAATTCATATTTCTCTCTCTCTACAAACCATAATTCATATTTCTCTCTCTCTACAAACCATAATTCATATTTCTCTCTCTCTACAAACCATAATTCATATTTCTCTCTCTCTACAAACCATAATTCATATTTCTCTCTCTCTACAAACCATAATTCATATTTCTCTCTCTCTACAAACCATAATTCATATTTCTCTCTCTACAAACCATAATTCATATTTCTCTCTCTCTACAAACCATAATTCATATTTCTCTCTCTCTACAAACCATAATTCATATTTCTCTCTCTACAAACCATAATTCATATTTCTCTCTCTCTACAAACCATAATTCATATTTCTCTCTCTCTACAAACCATAATTCATATTTCTCTCTCTCTACAAACCATAATTCATATTTCTCTCTCTCTACAAACCATAATTCATATTTCTCTCTCTCTACAAACCATAATTCATATTTCTCTCTCTCTACAAACCATAATTCATATTTCTCTCTCTCTACAAACCATAATTCATATTTCTCTCTCTCTACAAACCATAATTCATATTTCTCTCTCTCTACAAACCATAATTCATATTTCTCTCTCTCTACAAACCATAATTCATATTTCTCTCTCTCTCTACAAACCATAATTCATATTTCTCTCTCTCTCTACAAACCATAATTCATATTTCTCTCTCTCTACAAACCATAATTCATATTTCTCTCTCTCTACAAACCATAATTCATATTTCTCTCTCTCTACAAACCATAATTCATATTTCTCTCTCTACAAACCATAATTCATATTTCTCTCTCTCTACAAACCATAATTCATATTTCTCTCTCTCTACAAACCATAATTCATATTTCTCTCTCTCTACAAACCATAATTCATATTTCTCTCTCTCTACAAACCATAATTCATATTTCTCTCTCTCTACAAACCATAATTCATATTTCTCTCTCTCTACAAACCATAATTCATATTTCTCTCTCTACAAACCATAATTCATATTTCTCTCTCTCTACAAACCATAATTCATATTTCTCTCTCTCTACAAACCATAATTCATATTTTTCTCTCTCTACAAACCATAATGTCTGTGAGCAAGGAAGAATGAATCCAGATAATTCTACTCATAGGAAATCAGAGTCAAAGAGAGGACACTGCTGAATTTAACAGACTGCATCCAGACCACGAGCCAATAACACAGAGTTGTGTTAGCAGACTTGTTGCAAAGTCTCTCTGACTCCGATTTCCTATGAGTAGAATTATCTGGATTCGTTCTTCCTTGCTCACAGACATTATGGCCTGTAGAAAGAGAAAAATATGAATTATGGTTTGTAGAAATAGAAAAATATGAATTTCTCCTATGATGCCGGACTTATGGGACACCCTGTTATATATATATAGAGTCATTCCAGCTCAATTGGTACAGGGGTGGTCGGGTAAACATCTCCGATTTTCTTCAAATTTTCAGGGTTGATTCATACACCATTCAATAGCTTAAATCTAAAATTTTAGCTTCCTCAGTCAAACACACTTAATTGTATGGTCGCTTAAATGGCCCCAACCTTCGACAAAAAATGCCCATGTTGGGCTTGATCGGCCAACGCCTTCATTTTGAGAGGCCTTGAAAAGTGTCTTCTAATAGGAGTAGAAGCTTCAAATTTGTCATGCCAATACAACTTCTGGTGGGCTTTTCAATTCTGCAAGCAAAAATGCTGTGGAACAAATAGTTTCTAAGTTACAAGGGCTTAAATATGGCTCCATTTTGAAGCTTGCATCAATTCCTCCCACTTTTACGACTCTACCATTTTCAAAAGTTTTAGTTCTATATCAATCACACTGTTTTAATACTCCTAATAGTCTCTATGGGCTGTAAATTTATGAGTGAAATAAAAAAATAACCAAAAAAGGATTTATTTATATTTTTAAAAATTTCCAAAAGTTGATATTTTCACAAAATTTGCAAAATTAACATCAATTTTGGGGCTTAATATAAAGGTGTCCGAAATTAGTCAGGGAGTTGATACTTCTAGTAAAGAAAGATACATATGTGTAAAAAAACATATATTAAGGAATAGATCTCAACTCAACTCCTTCATACAGTTTTGGTGATTCAAAGAAAAGCGCTTTTTGTGAAAAATCTCAAATTTTTGTAAATTTTTAAATTTCTATTTATGACATTGAATTGTAATTTTACTTCCATTTTATTACTTATTAAGTTGATTTACAATTGTAATAATATGTAAATAAGTCTAAAACATACAAGAAATTTAATATGTCTGTCAAAACAACCAGCGACTCGAAGGGCTCTGGGTAGCTCATTTCGCTTTGTATATTCTTATAAATATAAAACATGATGGTTAATCATTAATGTCCAGGCCTATTTTATAGATCATGATCTTTTATTTTTAGAAAATTTAACTAGAGCAATTAACTTAATTTTACTGCCTGTAATAATGACTTATTCTAATCAAGAATCAAAGTGCAGCTTTGGTATGTACTTGGATGATCCATGTCATGAACACAGACTCACCAGGAAGGTGGGTATGTATACCTTACATGAGCTGACAGATGAAACAAGGAAACTGCTATTGTGGAGAACAGAAGCAACTGTAATCAACCCAAATAGTGCTACTGTATGCTACCACCATGAAAAAATGTTTGGAATGCATTACCAACAAATGCAACGTAGCTGCCAAGATCCATGGAGAAATCATCGAAAGAAGATAACAAGTAAATATAGGTACTAATATATTTATATTTCATAAAGAAGTTTATATTGTAAATTGTAACCTAAATTAGCTATTTAATTTTAATAAGGTAGGCTATATACTGTGCTACTGAATGCATATGTTTTGAATATTTTATACGAATAGCCTATAACCAAATGTTGAGGTTTTAAAATTATTTTCCAATGTGTTTAGAGTTTACATTACCCTACTTTATTTGCAGAATCACTACAAATTATTGACAAAGACATAGCAACTAGACTGAATCTGATACCAGGACAGAAACTTTGCTCAACATGCTTCTCTAGAGCCAAGACGATTGAAGATGAAAAAGACTCAGGTAGTGATGAATATGTTCCAGAAGAAATAGTTAAGGAGACATTTGATGAAACGTTAGGTTCATTAGAATGCTCACCCATTAAGTATGTAAGAGCAAGAGATCGAAAGTTTTACGCGAAAAGGAAACTAAAGTAAATTGAAACCAACAAAATCAAAGCTGTCAAAAGTACTTCAAATGAAGCCTAGCATTTTGGATGAGGAAGCGGAGAAACCTATAGAGAGTGAGGAAGAAAAGTGTTATCAGCATATGATAGAGGAACTGAAAGAAAAGTGTAAAACTAGTACCAGACAAGAAAAGATACAAATTCTAACACTCCTTCCAATTGGTAAAACCTGGTCCAGAGAAAGAATTATAGGTATTATTCTACTATTACACCCGTCTAACATCCAACAATTATTATATGTTCATTAGGTAGATTTTTTAATTCTAAGACACTTTTCTTCTATAGCGTTTCCATCGCAAATGCTTCATTTTCGAGATATAAACGTTTTTTTGGTGTGTATCTAGTGTGTGTTCGTACGTTAGTGTGTGTTCGTACGTTCGTGTGTGTTCGTACGTTCGTTTGTGTGTTCGTACGTTCGTTTGTGTGTTCGTACGTTCGTTTGTGTGTTCGTTTGTGTTGACGTCACATGTCTGCCCAATCAGAGTGCTCCATCCATTTCGAATTTGAATTAGTTTGCTACCGGAATGGCTTCGTGTGACATGTGTTCGTTCGATTATTACCTTTGTATTGTTGCTTTCTATGAAAATTTAGAAAAAGAGTGTTGAGTTTCTGCGTGCTCACGGTGTTCTACCGACAGTAGTGAACTGAAGTGTCCACATTGTAAAATGGAGTGCACATATCGTCAAGACCAGAAACTGTGACGTTGTAGAAAAAGTTACCTTGTGCTTAAAATGAAGAAAAGATGGTACTGTGATTATTCTGTCTTAGATTTTAAAGGTAATTCCTGTTTTTCTTTTAAGTTAGGATATGTTAGGATAGGTTAGGTTAGGTCAGGATAGGTTAGGTCAATTTTGAAGGTGAAATTTGTTTTTCTTATGGTTTTTGATGTGTTTTGAATGAATCTGACCTTCAAAACCGTCGGAAATGACTCATTTTCTGTGATTTCCCCCACATTGCTGGCTTGGGGGGTATCTCAAAAATGAGTCATTTCCGACAGTTTTGAAGGTCAGATTCGTTAAAAACACATCAAAAACCATAGGAAAATAATAAAGTTCACCTCGAAAGGGAGACGGGTGTAATACTGTACATTTACCGAATTATGAAAGAATTTGAAGTGTCAGCCAGAATGGTTAATGCTGTGAGGGCCTTAAAGAGAAAAGGTATCCTTCCTATAATGAGAAATAAAGAGAGTAGCAAGGGTATAAGCGATGAAATAAAGGAAAGAGTGATAGAATTTTTCCAAAACAATGAATATACTAGAGAATGCCCTGGTAAAAAAGACTACAAATCAATAAAAAAACACAAGGGAAGGTTCACAAGCAGAAAATACTGTTGTTGACAAATATCAGAGAATTATATACGCCTTACAAAAATAAATATCCAAATGACAAAATCTCCAAATAAAAGTTTTTTGAACTGAGACCAAAATGGTGTATGGGTGTGGGGAGTAAAGGATCACACAATGTATGCATTTGTGAAATACACCAGAACTTTAAACTTTTATGTGAATCACTCCCCGTCAAAGTAGAATTAAGAGAGTTACTAGGGAAAATAGTCTGCAACACTGAAACCAGAAACTGCATGATTAATAACCAAAACATGTCCTGGTTTAAATGAATTACGGGATTGGCTCTTACCATTTTTGAAAACAATGATTATGACATGGATGATGAGGTTTCCTTTAAGCAGTGGCTTCATATAGACCATACCCAACTGGTCACAATGACAAAAAGTGTTTCGAATGTAGTAGAAGACATATGTGAAAGTGCAAAAAAGTTGAAAGTACACCATTTCATAGCAAAAGCCCAATCAAAATATTTGTCTGACTGTAAAGAAAACCTCAATGATTCTACAGCATTAGTGCTTGTTGACTTCTCTGAAAACTATAGTTTTATAATTCAGGATGCCGTACAAGGGCATCACTGGGACAATACCCAGGCTACCTTGCATCTGGTAGTCTGCTATCAAAAAGTTGATAGTGAACTAAAAGTTACAAATTTTTGTGTAATATCAGATTCACTTACACACAACACAACTGCAGTTCATTCTTTTTTATGTGAAGCCTTGAAATTACTTAAAAGTCAGAATCCTAAACTAAAACATATTTGTTACTGTAGCGATGGCGCAGCAAATCAATATAAAAACTATAAAAACATCATTAATTCAGTGTTACATGAAAAAGATTTCCAACTAACATGTGAATGGAACTTTTTTGCCACCTCTCACGGAAAGAGCCCCTGTGATGGTGTTGGTGGCACCGTCAAAAGGTTAGTTGCCTGGGCAAGTCTACAAGCAACAAGTACAGGTCACATCACCAATCCAAAAGAGATGTTCGATTGGTGCAAATCCAATATTAATGGTATACAATTTCTGTACATTGATTCAGCTAAAATTGAGGAAAATGATAATTTATTCGAGTTAGAAAAAAGGTATTCCTTAAGACAATCCCAAGAACCCATTCATATCACTGCTTTAGACCTTCATCAACAGGCATTAAACTGTACAAAATTTCTAGTGATGAAAATTTCTTTAACGTACAACTTTCCTTCCTCAATGCTACACAAGAAAATGTGGCTTACCAATATAAACCTGGTACATATGTGGCCTGTTTCTATGAAGGTGACTGGTTTGTTGGAAACATAGTTGAAGTGTGTGATACTGAGAAGGATCTATTAGTAAATTTCATGAAAGAATCCTTTTAAATGGCCTGAACAAGAGGACGTTTGCTGGATTCCATTCCAACATGTTTTGTGTTCAATTGAACCACCTACAGTTGCTGGGAAAATGGGGAGACAGTACAAGTTATCAAATGATTGTTTATCTAAAATTGAGGAGTATTTTAAAAAAAGCCTAAGTAACTACAGACCTGTATCAAGCTGAATAATAAATTGTCAATTTATGGCTGTGAGGCCATGGAGTGTTGAAGACAATCAGACTTAAAGCCTGAGTACAATAATAAATTTCTGAGTCACTGTCTAAACATAAGAGTTATTAGCTATATATAAGTTTACATACGAATTTACATAAAACAACACATATTAAAAAAAGAATATGAACTTATAGCCAATAATTCACATGCTTAAAAACTCAGGAATTCATTATTGTATATAGCTAAGTACTGTACACTTGTATTAAGGGAAGTAATACAACAAAGCTACTTAAATTTAAGGTTTTGTACTGAAAATGGTGGTTACTGCTAGTTTATCTGTACTAACTGCATAATTTAAATTACTAGGAAGTGCTTAAAGAGCAGTAGAACACGGTTCTACATGATTTACTTAGGTAGATCCAAGTATTGAGCCTACAAGCTGGTCCATCTGTTGTGTTAACTGCAAATGTAGTAATAATCTAGGTATATATTGTCTTTTTTATGAGTAAAACTTATTTAGATAATTTAACATTTGTGAATTAACTTACCAAGTAATAAAATGGAAGTAAAATTACAATTCAATATTGTAAAAAGAAATTTAAACATTTCAAAATTTTGAAAAAATTCAGAATTTTTCACAAAAAGTACTTTTCTTTGAATAGCCAAAACTATATGAAGGAGTTGAGTTGAGATCTATTCCTTAATATATGTTTTTGTACACATATATATCTTTCTTTACTAGAAGTATCAACTCCCTGACTAATTTCGGACACCTTTATATTAAGTCCCAAAGTTGATGTTAATTTTGCAAATTTTGTGAAAATATCAACTTTTGGAAATTGTTAAAAATAAAAATAAATCCTTTTTTGGTTATTTTTTTATTTCACTCATAAATTTACAACCCATAGAGACTATTAGGAATATTAAAACAGCTGTGATTGATGTAGAACTAAAACTTTTGAAAATGGTAGAGTCGTAAAAGTGGGAGGAATTGATGCAAGCTTCAAAATGGAGGCATGTTTAAGCCCTTGTAACTCAGAAACTATTTGTTCCACAGCCTTTTAGCTGCTTGCAAAATTGAAAAGCCCACCAGAAGTTGTATTGGCATGACAAATTTGAAGCTTCTACTCTTATTAGAAGACACTTTTCAAGGCCTCTCAAAATGAAGGCGTTGGCCGATCAAGCCCAACATTTTTGACTGAGGAAGCTAAAATTTTAGATTTAAGCTATTGAATGGTGTATGAATCAACCCTGAAAATTTGAAGAAAATCGGAGATGGTCACCTGACCAACTTTCTGAAATCTGTACCAGTTGAGCTGGAATGACTATATTATAGTAACACTATCAGCAGACTGAAACAAATGTCACAACAGATCCATAAATCAAGCACTCACCTCCTTTTATGATGCTGGGAAAAGGCATACTGATGTAAAATTTGAGTAGCTTCATGCTGACAAGCAAACTAATACAGTGTTGTCATAACTCAAGTATTTTCTAGAATGTTAAAAACTAAGATGCCACATCTCAATTATCTTCTAGAATGTTCCAAAGGAATAGGGGAAAGAAACTGAATGAATGGTCATTTTTGAAAGTGTGGTCCTTATAGGTACTGTAGTATATAACCTACAAAATCTCTTCGAAATAAAAAAAAAAAAAAATCAAATATGGTATTATAATGGCAGAAATTTATGAAAAGTCATAAAAGGTCAGACTGCTACCTTTTCTGTAGTTAATGTATCACACACTTAAAACTAATAGCGGTCAAAAATGACCGCTTAGTACTTATAGGTAGTAACCTACAAAATCTCTTGGAAATTAAAAAAGAAAAATCAAATATAGTATTATTATAATGGCAGAAATTTATGAAAAGTCATAAAAGGTCAGACTGCTACCTTTTCTGAGTTAATGATTATCATACACTTAAAAACTAATAGCGGTTAAAAATGACTGCTTAGTACTTCGTGTTAAATTACCTATATTATATAATTCTCTGAAATATACAAAAAAAAAAATTTATAATAGGGCCAGATACTTATTCGACCAAATAACTAGAACTAGGTTAGGTTAGGTTAGGTTAGGTTAGGTTAGGTTAGGTTAGATAATTACAGATTTTTTTTTGAAAATTAGCAGACATTATATATCTCAGTAAGAAAAATCTAATGGTATTTTTCTCAACACACTAGCTCAAACAGTTCCAAAGATACGGTGCTCCAAAGTTTGGTGGAAAAAGGTACTTGGTCAAAATAGAGGTGGGTATGGTCTACTGAAATGGCTGTAGCGTCTATATTAACTTAATCAACACTAAAAATCTTGTTTTAGGTTAAGGTAGACATGTGTACCCAAAATTGGGTGAAAGGAGAAAAAAATCAGTTGTGACATCAAATGACCTACACAAGGTCAAATGTCAAAAATAAGATCAACTTTTTTTTTACCACCGAGGTAAAATATGAATAGAAACAAAGTTGTAGATCTGCTTAAATGCTTTAAAATAGTGTTTAAATGGTCTCTAAGTGCAATAGGAGCCGAGATATTTCATGTTGAAATATGGTATGACCTTGGAAATTGACCTTTTTTTACAAACTTTGAAGGGCCATATCTCTGGAACCATATGACCTAGAGTGTTGAAACTAGCATCATTCTGTTTTTCTTACATAGATCTATAAGTGTGCCAATTTTCAAAAAAGTCAGTGATGGTCACATTTTTTTCGCTGTTGAACTAACATGGAATGACCCTATAGCAGAAACAGTAGAGAGAGTGAGGAAACATTGCAGTGAAGAAAAAAAAATGAAGACAGGCAGTATAAAGGGCGAAATTGATAAAACAAAAAGCCCTAGATTCCACACAGTCAAGTAGAGCTGTGTGGGTTCACTCTGCCCAGTTAAACCAACCCTCACAGGAGCAAATGAGACTCCTCCCTGTACAGAGACAGCAAATGAGTGGGGATGAAGAAACTGCAGAGTCAACATAACACACAACCTCTAACAAGCTGTTTTATAAGGAAACACCAAGAATGTTACAGAAAGAGGAAGGATCAAGTTGTGTATTGTTAAAGATAAGGAGATAGTTATGTGGAAGATTATGATGAGTGGACAAATGAAGGAACTGAGTTTTTGAGGCATTGAAAGCTACAAGGATTTTTCTGTCCCAGTCAGAGATAGCAGAAAAACCAGAGGTCTCGTTTGTCATAGCTGATTCATGCAAAGCATGGAGTAATTGTTGTGAGGTACACTTTGTGAAGTGGGTGCAGAAATGAAAAGTGGAATCATTGGCATAGGAGTGGATAGGATAGGAAGTCCAACTTAAAAGATCATTAGTTAATAAATAAAAGGAAGTGTGTGTGACAGGACAGGCCTCTGAAGAACACCACTATTAATAACCTTTGGAGAAGAGTGATCATCCAAAAACTTTGGAAAGGCAAGAAATCACAGTAATTGGGTGATAGTTGGAGGGTTCAAAGAGGTCACCCTTCTTTGGAACAGGATGAATGAAATGAATGAATGAAAAGTAGCAGATCAAAGATAAAGAAGCTGATTTCCTTCATCACTCTAGTGCATTATTTAAAGAGCTAAACCTACTGAAACTCAATGATGTAACCAAACTGGCACATTTTATTTTTACTTACAAGTGTAAGAACAAAATCATTAATTTACAATGGGTAAATAGATATTTTGCAACTTGTCAAGAAATCCACTTGTATCAGACCAGAAATAGATCAAAGCTTCTTATACCTCAATTTAGATTGTTTTCATACTTTAGAAAAGGGTTGCAGCTCCTGCTTTCCAGTGCCATACCCAGATTTCCAGTACATCCCTACTGCATTCATCTTTGCTTATCATGTAATCAAACTCATTACTGAGATTCATTGCAAGCATCAAAATTGTTATAATCAACTATGTAAAACAGAAAATAGTAAAAAATCACTTGATTCTCAAACTCATTTTCATTTCAAATAATTTCTTGAAGTAAACTCAGAAATTTTTCAATTCTAAATATCAAGTGTGTTTTGTCATTAATTAGGCCTATATTATATTTAAAGAATAATTTTCACCTTTCTGACTTCACTCTGCTTTACTATTTGACTACTGTTAGTACTGTCACTAGACTTCTTTCAAATGAACTGAGAAAACCTTTTCATCTTACCTGTTTATTTAAAAGTTTACCATCAGTCCTCAGTTTATGGTCATTAATGTTCAGTTTTCTAAGCTTAACCAGTGGGTATTTGGAACACTGAATTCTTCTGAACAGAATCTGCTTACTCAATAACACATTACAATCTTGTTCATGATTCTCAACTTTTGAAATTTCCTCCAAATTTGAATCATAAAGTTCAAGGCTTTCTTTCTGACATGAATCTTCAGCTCTCTGAAACAAATTTTTTAAAATACATTAGATGTAAATATTTGATAAAGATCAAAAATAATTGTGAATTTTGATAATTTTAGAAAGCTACAAGTAAAAAAGTTTTACCACAAGAAATCTTCAAAAAGTTATTACAAGTAGGGTGTCCAGATTTGTGCTTGGAAAAACTGGGACAGGGATGGATCTATGAATTTGAAAAGGTGGGGAGGTGGAGTGCAGATATAGTTATGCCTGAAATATATGCCAAGGGAAATGAGGCTCACAATTAGGGGGTTTGTGGGAGCATTGTAAGCTCCCCCAATGGGGTCCAGGGTGGAGGCCAAGGGAGTCCAAGCATTTTGGGCTTTTCTCAGCATGAGTAGTCTTTTTCCAGACCACTAATTTAACATATGCCTAAACATTTCTAGACAAAATTATGTGTCAATAAAATATAACTTTTTAACAGAGTTTATGAATACTAAATATAATAATACACACCTTATAAGTTTCAGTTGCATGGTATATAATTAATAACTCAAACTATGTAAAAGCAAAATATTTTATCAAATCTCCACTCTTACGAAGAGATAAACACCAACCCCCATCAGTGATGTCAGAATACCAACTAACTCCATAACTTATGTGGGCCATGATTCATTTAACTTTCAAAATTTCTGAAATCCAATGACAGATAAGTTATATGTTTGTTCCAAAAACTTTATTCTAAAGACTGGGCCAGCTCTCTGAAAAATGGGACACATGGACACCCTAATTAGAAGACTTTCAGATTCAGGTTTTATATGAGGAAGAGTGATTAGTTAACCAATTGTGACATCAATGTCATAGACACCAAATATACTCTTACTTAGAGAATAAAAGATAAAAATTAAATTCCATAAAACTGAGACAAATGACATGTGGTAAAATGAAAAAAATGAATAACAAGAATAAAATGAATGAAGCAAAAGTAAAAATGAGTAAATATTGAGGCTTAAAAGGATTATTTTTGAGAGACTGACAGCCTTCTGAGCATCTTAAACTTAAAAACTCGCTACTGGGATAATACAATCCTGTCCAAAGCGAGTACAAGTGCTATCCTCATCTCAGTACTCTGTGACATGAGGCCATTGTTTCCAAGACTGGGACACTCAATCTACAAATGGAGTGCAGTCAAGAGGACTATACATTCTTTACAGTCGAGCTAAGGGCCTCTCTAACAAATACTATTGCATAAGGTAGATATGTTCAATTCAAAAGTATGTAAGTGGAGTTTCCTTCCATCAGGACATGCAAGGGTAACCCCAGGGGCAGCTGTAGTCACATCTTTACAAATTGCAGTTAATTGGGATTAACAATGACATTTCCACTTTACTGTCAGACAATGAGAAATACAGCTCTAATCCTTTAAAGGAAATCCTCAAAAGGAATAGGGTATTCAGACAGAGGTACAGGGAGCAAGTGAACTTTGGGAACTAGTTTGCATCTTTATTCCCAGTAATGTTACACTGGGTAGGTACCCAACAAAACTCAACCCACCATCCATAACCATCATTTCAAAAGTACCATTTTAAAATATCTAAATATATGAGGTAATAATTAGACTCCAAAATCAATATTTCACATTTATAACTAATGTTTGTATAAAGTTAAAAAATACTTGACTAATTATAACCAGTTAGTACTTAGTTTTTTTCGTTTTGTTGCTCAGAAGTTCAGGTAATACTTTATAATCATTCCTTCACAAACCCCTTCATTTGAATAAACCAATTTATGACCAGACTTAATTCAATCACAATATTTTCATTACTAAATGAACATGGCTTCTCTATTCAATGGGTCTATTACTCTTTAATGAATGGGAATACAATCGTAACTGTCTGTTACTCTTTTTTTCACATGTAATCCCCCACACAGTCAAAATCATAATTTTAACTCTTATGTGATCCCATTTGCTGTCCAAATCATAACTTAGTTAAATTGTAACTCTCCCTACGTGATCCAATCACTTGCCAAAGCATAACTACACTTTTAAAAAAACTCTAAATCTTATAATCTCTTTAGTCTTCTTTTTCTTTATATGGTCTCAAGCAACAAACTTCTAGAAAGAAACAAAACACAGTCAGCAACTATAGCCTAGTTACCAGTATCAGCTCCTAATGATGACATACCACATTGTTATTTTTTTTTATTTACATTCTTTGGTTCTAATTTGGCAATGACTTATTTACATAGTCCACTAATTTTATAGTGAGTACAACACTGTATTCTAAGTTAGTTTCCTTCTTATTTGTATTAGGAACCATTATGTACCTTATTGATCTTAGATCTATTAATTATTCAGGAACATAACAGGTCTATCTACACCAGAAGGAACAGATATTAAAGTTTTATTCTGAGACAGTGTAACAAATGAATAGCAAAGCAAAAGAATTTAAGAAAGTATAAGTTTGCAGAGTTAGAAAAGTTTTTTCAAGTGGTTCAAACAGCAGCACAGTGAGGGTAAACCACTTTCTAGACTTTTTATTATGAAGAAAGCCAAGCAGTTTTATGACCTTATGGAAATTGATGAACCATATGAATTCCCTGTTGGGTGGCTTAAGCAGTTTAAGAATAGACATGGTATTCACAAGCTTACCATTGCAGGAGAAGAGTTCTGCTGACTCTGAAAGTGTTACCGAGTATGATGCCTATCAGCATCAAAGGGCATGTTAGCCAACAGCACTTTCTCAGCCAGCAGTGAATAGGTTAATGCAAAACAAATATTCAATGCAGATGAGACTGCACTACTTTGGCAGTTTGTGGTGTTTTTGTGTTATAGTATATTTATTAAAGTAAATATTATTTTCATTGATTTAACAGCAATTCTTTTTATTTGGTACATTACAATTGCCATTTATTCATTCCCCTGAAAACTCTATTAATCCAAAAAGTGTTTGTCCAGACCCCTTTTGGTATAATGGGATTTTGCTCTACTCCTAACTTAAAATTAACCAATTATTGTAAATTTATATGGTTATCAGTGGTATCACTTCATGTAACCAGGTCCGGCGCCAGCCTATTTGGCGCCCTTAGCAGGACTGCAGCTGGTGCCCCCACCCACCTCCCACTTCACGATTGGGTTTGCCCACAAAGTAATCAAGGTACCATATTGAAGAAACTATTTGCCTTACACTGATCTATTTTAATTTGCTAATACATACATTTATTATAAAATTATAAAATCATTTCACAGTTCAAGAAAGTGTCATGACCAATCAAAACAGCGAGTAAAGCGAGGCATATGTAGTAACAAATCAGAACACTCAAAAGTGCTAAAATATGCGTGCAAAAAGAACATATCTACTGTTTTTTCCAAGCAAGAAGGGCATATGTCACATAAAAACAGTTATTCGCTTATTGATGACTCCTGGAACTCATATTAAGCCGTAAATAAGCCGAGTCACTTATTGACGACTCCGGTCTGTGCGCGCAACATTTTTAAATCACTTATTTACTGACTCCCGTCCCTAAAGGGTTAAAGGTCGTGATAGTGAAAGTTCTATAATGACCCAATAAGATGAATAAGTTAATTATGTAAATATCAGTCAAGCTAAACTGGTGTACATACGTCGTACAACCTTTCATCATTTGTCTATGCTTCTCATTCCTTCATTATTTTTTTCATGTTGTTCTTACATAATACTATCAGACGTGCACAGGGCAGGAGGCGCTGGCGCCCCCCAGATCTTTGGCGCCCTTAGCATTTACTAACCTTGCCTAATGGAAGCGGCGGCCCTGCATGTAACATTCCTAACTAAATCAACCTTGTAAGAAAACCATTCTAACCCCTTTAATTTTCACAGTGGGACCCAAATACAAGCAAACAGAAAGTTCTAAGAAATTATTTCAAAATTAAATTTATAAATGACTGAAAAGGTAAAATACAAATTCACTTTGTCATCACGCATATAATATCAATATACTTTGCTCTTCAAATTCAAAGCATCTTCAAGATACAAGACTTTAGTCAGTTGTTAAAAATCAACAAATATATGTAAACCATATAATTTCTGTTTCTTTATGTGGTAGTGACATCTTATTAATATAGCATGCACTGTAAATCTGAAAACTCATTTTATAAAGTTTCTATACACTTCTGAGTGTAGACTGCACACTATCTACCTTTTTCATGCTAGCCTATTGTGAAAAAGGGATGCTGCAAAATAATAATTAAATAGATTTCATACACAACTCTCTCCCAACTTTTTCATGCAGATATACTAGACAATAATATATAGTGCCCCTCACTACTGTGGTGGAGAATAACTACAAGAACTAGACAGATAAGTATCATAATGGCTTACTTTAGCAAAGGTGTACTCAAGCAAAACAATATATATTTACCCTAACATTGAGTTCATTATTAGTGAAATCTGTTTCTTCTCTACCAGAAAGAACTATCATCCATTCATCTTTGATCCAATCACTGTGAATATGATTTCCTTTACATCACATTCAATATATATTTCCTATATCAATTTATTCCTACATTTAAGAAAATGGCCTTATAATCTTTTGAAGCTTTAAAAACGAGTTCATCAATTTAATGCTTTCATAAATGTTTAATAAATAAAATACCAACCTTACTGAAAATCTCTCCATTAAAAGAATCAAATGAACTTCAAAATGGTCATATTTTATTTTTCTTGCGGTATGAGTGGCAAACCCACTTAAACTATACAAGAAAAACAATTTTTCATAATTATTTCTTACCTCCCATTCATCACAGATATTTCCATGGCCAATTGTATCTGCTTTGCAATAATTTGCTTCATAGGAATCAACTTCTTCTTTAATATAAACTTCTTCTTTAATATAAACTACTTCTTTAATATCAACTGCTTCTTTAATATCAACTGCTTCTTTAATATCAACTGCTTCTTTAATATCAACTTCTTCTTTAATGTTCCAATAAATTTCTTTCAGATCACACTCACTTTCATCTTTTTTCAGTTTGAAACTCATGACATCAAATGAGTGATGGAAAAAATTTCCTTAACAAGTCTCCTCTTTAGTTAACAGTTCATTACACTTATAGACACGAAATATTCTCCTGAAAATAATAAAACACTCCCTATATAGAGTGAATGTTGTTGTAATCCTTGGGGCTTTGGCCTATACTGATAAAAGCATGATAGATTTTACTGAAAACAAAATCTGAAAATTAGGAAGCTCTTATTTTGCTCTTATTGTTTCTTTCAAAGAGGTACTGTATACCTGAACTAATTTAGGAAGGGTTTTAACATGAAGACAAAGTTCTGTACAAAGCTAACAGCACCAAATCTATTATAAAAATAAAAATGTGATTTACATTAAGACAGAAAAAGAAGCTATTTCATGTTATAACCAATAAACCTAACCTACATAGGTCTATAGTTTACTCTTTAAAGCCATGACTGCCAATAGTCATGGCTGAGGTTTTAATTACCATTTTAATTTTCAAACATGAAATAAAAAACTTTTAGTTATCTCAAAAGGAATGAAAAACAGTATTCAGAATCTGTAAAATCTGACACCAAAACTTTTAAAATTCTGAAAGCTCAGACTTTCAAGTAATATTTAAAATATAATATCTGTAAATATGCGAAAGTGTACACAAGAAAAATTTATACCTGAATTAAGAAACTGTACACATGTATCTGGAGTTTTAAGGTATCAGTTATAATGACAATGATGCTCATGTATAACGGCTGGGCAGGTCAGCAAAGAAAAATTTCACTGAAGACTACTGTGTACTGCTTAATGCTACAGTATTCACATGTACACAAATAAAAATAGGATAGAACAATCAAAGTTCAAAATTTTCAAAATTTGAGGAAAAATTTGTAACATAAACACTACATAAAAATGCATGCCAAGTATGAGACAGACTATACTGCAGATCCAGTGAACTTCAGAATCCTAAGGCTACTAGCCAGGGCAAAAATATTCTGTATATATGAAGGTTTATTAGTAACTTTGTTGGTATGTATGAACAACTTAAAAAATTAAAAAAGGGAGAAAAATGCAGTTAAAATTTGTCAACTTGCAAAATGCCATAACTTTTGAACCAATAATGATATTTGATTGATTTTGACCATACGTACAAGTCCACAATCTGCTTCCTGACTCACCCATGGGATAGGGGAAGGGTAGGGGAACATAGTGGTATAAATAACTCAATTCTGGCCCCACTGGTGCTTGGCAGGTTGTGCTCTGGAGCCCCCCTTCAAATATAAAATGAATAAATAACATTAATAATCATGAAAAACAATCCTACATAATTTAAGCAGCCTGTAAGCAACAGAACACCAAGCATTCACAACAAGCAAATCTTGAGTTAAATATAGTAACTAGTTACAAATAATGTTAAACAATCTACAGGATGAGTCAAAAGTCCAGAAACAGAAGAAAGATAGGAAATTTTTATTGCAAAAAGACGTATTATAGTGGACCAGCCAAAATTAAAAAATTTACTTTGAATGGCATGTTTTGTTAATAGTTGGCACCCATGCTAAATCAATGTACCTGTGGGTGAGGAATAAATTCAGGTGGATGCCACTCTCTTTTGGCTTTGTAGGTCATTTTTGAGGTTAAACTGTGCAAAAAATTATATTTTCTAATTTTAATTTAAAAAAAAATATTCTGAGCCAATTGCGTTGACCAAATGTTTCATTTTGCCACACTTAGTGATAAAGAAGTACGATGACATGCTTATTCCATCCAAATTACCAACTCAAGGTCAAATTCAAGTTAATCACGATCAAAATTGTGCTAAAAGTATGATTTTTTATTTTATTTTAATTGGTGAAAAAAAATTAAGCAAGTCTGTTTGTCAAAATTTATTTTAACATGATTAGTGCCTAATAAGTTTGATGGCATGAATTAAGTACTCACAGTAACAGAATTATCACAACTAAATCACATAGTAGTAAATATAGCCCCATAACAATACAGTTTACACACTAGCAACATCTACAAATTCACGTTTCTTGATGAACAGCACTGAAATGCTGCATTGACAGTCACAACTGTGTGGATTGCAATCACTTAAGAACAGAGTTATTGGTTCCTTACAGCACATTCCAGCTTCTCTCAATTTCAGCCCAGAAGAGAAACATAGATCTACTGTGCATCTGGGTTACAGCAACCACTGTCATCACAACCACAAGCTGTCATACACTTCATCCTTTTCCTGAAGCAGTTGCATCTAGCTGTCTTGCACTTTTTCTTGCAACCACAAACAAGAAGCTCCAGGCAGGCTTCAGGGATTGGAGGAAGTCTTGTCCACACTGGTAGGAGGCTCCCATCTTCTAACTTCCAGGCTGAAGTGTCCACCAGATCTTCAACATCTACGTGTTCTTTGTCAGCCTGGAGCCATATTTTGGCCTGATAGTTTGCCCACTTGGCGTGGAGCTCCAGGGCATCCTTTGTCAGTGGGAGCATTTCCAGAGGATTCTTGGCCTTCCCAAAAAGGTGAACTCTGGCATCATCAACTGTGTGTTATTCCGGGGTGCCATACAAATGACACACAAACTTCTCAACACTTGCGATATCTCCATCTCAACCAATGGTGTGCAGCAGGAGTGGGTGGTCACTGTGTGGAGGTTGAACCCTTTTCCCCTTTTAGTTGTCAGCCCTTTCCCCCTGGCCTGGATTATTATTATGTATTAAATTTATTTAGTTTGTGATAGGAATACTGTTATTTGTTATAGATAGGATTTTCATGGTTCTCTCTCTCTTTCCAAAGCAAAAGGAATGAAGTACTAAATTGTTAATATTTTAGCAAAAGGAATGAAGTACTAAACTGTTAATATTTTAGCAAAAGAAATGAAATACTAAATTGTTAATATTTTAGCAAAAGGAATGAAGTACTAAATTGTTAATATTTTAGCAAAAGGAATGAAGTACTAAATTGTTAATATTTTAGCAAAAGGAATGAAGTACTAAATTGTTAATATTTTAGCAAAAGGAATGAAGTACTAAATTGTTAATATTTTAGCAAAAGGAATGAAGTACTAAATTGTTAATATTTTAGCAAAAGGAATGAAGTACTAAATTGTTAATATTTTAGCAAAAGGAATGAAGTACTAAATTGTTAATATTTTAGCAAAAGGAATGAAGTACTAAATTGTTAATATTTTAGCAAAAGGAATGAAGTACTAAATTGTTAATATTTTAGCAAAAGGAATGAAGTACTAAATTGTTAATATTTTAGCAAAAGGAATGAAGTACTAAATTGTTAATATTTTAGCAAAAGGAATGAAGTACTAAATTGTTAATATTTTAGCAAAAGGAATGAAGTACTAAATTGTTAATATTTTAGCAAAAGGAATGAAGTACTAAATTGTTAATATTTTAGCAAAAGGAATGAAGTACTAAATTGTTAATATTTTAGCAAAAGGAATGAGTACTAAATTGTTAATATTTTAGCAAAAGGAATGAAGTACTAAATTGTTAATATTTTAGCAAAAGGAATGAAGTACTAAATTGTTAATATTTTAGCAAAAGGAATGAAGTACTAAATTGTTAATATTTTAGCAAAAGGAATGAAGTACTAAATTGTTAATATTTTAGCAAAAGGAATGAAGTACTAAATTGTTAATATTTTAGCAAAAGGAATGAAGTACTAAATTGTTAATATTTTAGCAAAAGGAATGAAGTACTAAATTGTTAATATTTTAGCAAAAGGAATGAAGTACTAAATTGTTAATATTTTAGCAAAAGGAATGAAGTACTAAATTGTTAATATTTTAGCAAAAGGAATGAAGTACTAAATTGTTAATATTTTAGCAAAAGGAATGAAGTACTAAATTGTTAATATTTTAGCAAAAGGAATGAAGTACTAAATTGTTAATATTTTAGCAAAAGGAATGAAGTACTAAATTGTTAATATTTTAGCAAAAGGAATGAAGTACTAAATTGTTAATATTTTAGCAAAAGGAATGAAGTACTAAATTGTTAATATTTTAGCAAAAGGAATGAAGTACTAAATTGTTAATATTTTAGCAAAAGGAATGAAGTACTAAATTGTTAATATTTTAGCAAAAGGAATGAAGTACTAAATTATTAATACAGTTGAGCATCCCTTATCCAAAATTCTGAAATCCAAAACTTTTTTCGAGCGCCGACATGATGCCACAAATTGAAAATTCCAGAAGGAAACCTCCAGAAGGGCGATGCGCAGGTCTGTGCACACCCAGATAGGTACAACACGTGGTGACCTCACATACGCTCTTCTGTTGGTGCCATTTTGATTTCAGCAGCCATCACTGCTAGACCTACATGCATTACTCATTGTGCTTACCGAAGTTACCATGTGTTTTGTGCTTAATCTCTGGTGCAAAGATATTGTAAAAAATGTCAAGAAGGCCTGCAGATACCCCTATGGGTAACAGTGATAAGAAAAGGAGGAAGCATTTATGTTTATCTATTGCACAGAAAGTCAAATTGTTGGAGAAACTTGACAGTGGTGTAAGCGTGAAGTGTCTTACAGAGGAGTATGGTGTTGGAACGACCACCATCTACGACCTGAAGAAACAGAAAGACAAACTGTTAAAGTTCTATGCTGAAAGTGATGAACAGAAGTTAATGAAAAATAGAAAAACACTGCACAAAGCTAGATCTTGATCGTGTATTGATAGAGTGGATTCGTCAGTGTCGCAGTGAACATATTCCGCTTAACGGTATGCTGATCATGAAACAAGCAAAGATCTATCATAACGAACTGAAAATTGAAGGTAACTGTGAATATTCAACAGGATGGTTGCAGAAATTTAAGAAAAGGCACGGTATTAAATTTTCAACAATTTGTGGTGAAAAAGCATCTGCTGATCATGAAGCAGCAGAGAGATTCATTGATGAGTTTGCCAAGATCATTGCTGATGAAAATCTAATGCCAGAACAAGTCCACAATGCTGATGAAAGCATTATTCTGGCATTATTGCCCCAGGAATTCACTGACTACAGCTGATGAGAAAGCCCCTACAGGAATTAAGGATGCCAAGGACAGAATAACTGTGCTGGGATGTGCTAATGCAGCAGGCACTCATAAGTGTAAGCTTGCTGTGATAGGCAAAAGCATGCATCCTCACTGTTTTAAAGGAGTGAATTTCTTACCAGTCCATTATTATGCTAACAAAAGAGCATGGGTCACCAGGGATGTTTTTTCTGATTGATTTCACAAACATTTTGTACCAGTGGCTCGTGCCCACTGCAGGGAAGCTGGAAGGGATGACAACTGTAAGATTTTATTCCTTGACAACTGTTCTGCTCATCCTCCAGCTGAACTTCTCATCAAAAATAATGTTTTATGCCATGTACTTTCCCCCAAATGTGACTTCATTAATCCAGCCATGTGACCAAGGTATCCTCAGATCAATGAAGAGTAAATATAAAAACAGTTTCTTGAACAGCATGCTGTCAGCAGTGAACAGAGGCGTGGGTGTGGCAGGTTTCCAAAAGGAGTTTAACCTGAAGGATGCCATATATGCTGCTGCCAACGCATGGAACACTGTGACTAAAGACACACTTGTGCATGCCTGGCACAACCTCTGGCCCACGACTATGTTCAGTGATGATGGTGAACAAGGTGATGATTTTAAAGGATTCCCTATGTCAAGTGATAAAAAGATGATGTTGGACCTCCTTACATACGCAAAAGGGATACCTTCGGAGTCCATCAATAAACTGGAGGAAGTGGATATGGAAGAAGTCTTTAACATCGATAATGAGGTTCCAGTTGTTCATTCACTGACCGATGGTGAAATAGCTGAAATGGTTCTGAATCAAGGTGATCGTGATGATAATAGTGAAGAAGATGACATTGTTAACACAGCAGAAAAAGTGCCCATAGACAACATGGGAAACATTTTAAAAAAACATGCAGCACAGTGCCTCCTCATCCCTAGAGCACCCACTTCCTGGTCCCTCAACCACTTCTTCTGATGTTCCTTCTCACAATGTCAATGATGATGTACCCTCTCCCTCAAGTTTCTAAAATGTTGTGTTTGATTGTAACATGACCAGCATCATTATTGTGTTAAATTTTTATAATCATTATACGTATTTACCTGTAATTAAATTCAATGCTCAGTTTGTTTTTATACCTTATATAAAACCTAAAAAAATACAGTGTACAGTAACCTTTTTATCAAAACACAGCATCGTAGGTGGAGACTGAAAGCCTACCATTGTTTGTTGTTTATCCACCTGGGCAGCCGAGGTAGTGATAGCTTAGCTTTCGGTTCCATCCCCAAACTATCTCATTATGCAGATATTCCAAAATCCGAAAAATTCCAAAATCCGAGACACTTCCAGCCCCAAGCATTTTGGATAAGGGATACTCAACTGTATTTTAGCAAAAGGAATGAAGTACTAAATTGTTAATATTTTAGCAAAAGGAATGAAGTACTTGTTTGTTAAGACATTTTGGCAAAGGAATAAAGTGCTTGTCTGTTGAAACATTTTGGTAAAGGAATAAAGTACTGGTTTGTTAAAACATTTTAGCAAATAAATCCAGCATTATGGAGAGAGAAACCCCTAGAGGGTTGAGGGTCCTTACCTCTAGATCTCCTGCATAAAAATTTTCCCTCCAACTGCTCTCAAGGTCTTCTCCTCCAACATTATGACAGAACTAGAAAATGATAATTTTAATGTAAATAATGAATGAAACATAAGTATAGTATGATGAAAAGAAATAAACTGCAAAAGAACAAGATCTTTTACTTCCTACCAGCTGAGTATTTAAGATATTAGTTATCCCTGAAAGACCCAACATAATAATAACTATAGACTGACCTAAGCATTTGTGGACATAAGGCATATATATATATATATATATATATATATATATATTATATATATATATATATTATATGTAGCGGATCGACAAGAAATAGACCAACAAATCGACAGACATACTTTCTTTCCACGCTACCATAAAACAGTTTGGAACACACGTGGGCTAACAAACAATGGAAATTGTTTCTTCCCAAAGAGGCGTGAATGTAAGTTTTTATCAAATAAAGGACACGCGGACCAAGCGTCTTAAGATTTGGTACAGTCTACGTCACAGGCCTACGGTATAAAAGGAGCTTCCACTTATACTCACTCTCACTCACTCGTACGCACATCATCACGTGAGCAGCGCGTCCACCAGCCGCTGTCTGGCCCCCTGGCCAGGGGGCAACAGCCGCTACTTTCTTCAAGGCCTACAATTTATACACAAGTAAGATCTACAAACCACCTGCAGCAGCAATCTTTCGAGGCCCAACCGGAATCACTTCGGGCCTGCGGTTTGCCGGGTCAGCCTTCAAGTTTCTCTACATTCCTCGAGATTATTCAGCACCACAGGCTGATCATAAGGCCAGCCTACACCTTGAGAAGTAACATCCTCAGGCCTCCACGAAGCCTACATCCATCATCTCAAGAGGCTTAACGGACAACGACAGCTCAAATCTGCATAATAGGTTCGTCTTCAGCCTGCCTTCAAGTTTTTACATCGCCCTAAGCTAAGTACATCATATTCGTAAGTACTCTTGAAACCTACATTAGCCTACCGCCGAACAGCAGGCTACGCTCCCAAAGTGAGTAATTAACGTTCCAATTGACTCACGTGAAAGAACGCAGTAGGCCTGTCATCCAATTCAAGTGTCATTTCAATACCGTTATTCCGCGTATCATCCGTCATTATGTTCAGTTCATATATTTGTGTTAACCAAATGTTCTCTTGACGTAATCATTTAACATCACATAATGATCTTCTATATAAAATGATATTTGTGTATTTGTCAAGCATTTCAATTCATTATAATTAGGCCACATCAATTATTCCTTGTGCATCCATGCAATCATTTAGCCTACTTAATCAGTGTCAAGTATTCCATTCAATGTACCAAACGCACGTGCATTCTTTATATCATGTATTAGGCCCATTCAATGTTACATGTCGCATGCCATTTACATACCATCGATGAGAATTACATTATTTATTACGTGTCAATTAAGCTATTAACATTTCATTCTTATTAGCTAAGCCTATGCCATAAGCATAACGTAAAACTACCAATTAATTACTGTCAATTCTTTGTTATATCACAGTGAATAAAATAACGGATTTATTTTCATAATAAACTACAAAAGTAAGGTGTCTTTCATAACCTTAATATTAATTTGCTTTGGGCGTAAACCAAAGCTGGTGACCTCGCTGCCATTTCGGTCACTTCCAATAGTATGGTGGATCTAATCAAATAACCATTCATTCCAATCAGTGATATTGTATTACAATATAAATAATTAACCCAGCCTATCATTATAAAGCAATCAGTCATTGCCTTAATCAATCAGTTCATACAATTAAATCATTATCACCTTAAACGGCTAAAACTAGGTCCACTATATATATAAGGGAATTAATGAAGCACTGAAATAAATCAACTGAAAGATGCAGAATGACCAATCTCATAGGAACCATTTTGATTTTTATAATATATGCAAACGCCAAATTGTCAGGTTTAGTAGGTTAGGATGGATAGTTTTTTCTTATTATATTCTTCATTTATACTTGTTTTATGGTCTGCTAATTTTGCAGTTAATAAATATAGACTTGCTTATCTGTTCCAGTTATATTCATTTATATTTTGCACAATATTGATATTTGGATGTTTGTAATATTAGTTAAGAATTTATAGATTGAGCAATCTAATTTAAGGTGAGAAACTGTTGGTGGTACAAGCCAGCAGTTGTGGAATTGGAGGTCTGGGCAGAGAGCCTGGATCCAACAACCCTTCAAGGTGGGCAGCCTGGTTGTGAAGGCCTTAAAGTAAAAAAAATTCTATATTTTGTCTGGTGTAGCCATTAGGTTAACCGATCCCACCATAACTGAACACCTTCCAACACTTCTTTTTTTCCATAACCACTGAAGGATGAGTGTCATACCCAGTCAAAGTGTGGAAGCTGACCAGGTTGTCCCTAACTGGGGGCAACAAACTTGAATACATTGCGCATGGGGTAGCATTTTCAGTTCTTGGCCATTCTGCACAGCATCCACACTTCAGCAACCTTGGTGCAAACGAAGTGAATCAGCAGCACCATTACATCAGTATCTCTGCACACTACCAGTATTCATTCATACCCCTGGGACACTGCATCACATGAGTGAAGGGTGAGCCTGGGGTCTGCCTCTTCATGGTTGCTATGCAGTGGAATGTCATGTTGCCTGTTTGACCATACTTCAGTGGCTTTAGAGAAACCACCCCCTGTCACCAGCAGACATCTTTCTTGAAGATCTCTGCCCTTCTCAGTGATGACGTTAGACAGAAACAAGGCTAGGTCAGCCTTGTTTGTATCCAGGGCCATGAAGTTTTTCCACACTTCAGGCAGTGGAACTTGTGGGCCATTAATGACTTTCTGAATCGGTTTCTTCTTGTTTGCACACTTTGTCCTGGTAACTGCTTTGATCGATCCTTCCCCTGTGTACCAATCGAAGATGACATCAACTCTTGTTGTGTGTTCATTGAAATAACTCATGGCCTTGAAGAACACTTCAGCATAGTCACTGAATGTCTGACAGCCACCAGGCTTGCCAAGAGCTTGGATGAGTGCATGGCCATCTATCATCACACGGGTCTTCAGATCAGAGGTTGGAACCTCTGAGCTTATGGTCTGCTGAGCCATCAGGATATTCATCAGCTCAGACTTCAATGTTGAATTCCTCTCTCCTCCTGCCTTCAGTGGGGACAGACAATTCATGCTTCAAGACATTGACCATCTGCACCATGCGACCTGCAGTCATGGCATTCAGGAGCCGCTGTAGTAGCTTTCTGTCAGCTATGATGGTCTTCTGCATGTTCTGCTTGGTGGAAACTGTAGCTTTGTACACGTCAGTGAAGGTTTTCAAACAATGTTTCTTCATCGTTTCATGGAAGCCTACTATCTATTCAATCAGTCTCTCCTTCATGAAGCTGATTACATGCTGCTTTCCTTGATCCTGAGCTATTAGCAGGTTCTCCACAACATCTGTGGGTGCAGTGTCTTTGGTTGCCAGCGAAACAAGTGGGATGTTAGTGGCGGCATCTGTATCTCCTGCTTCACTCACATGAACTTTGAAGACATCAAACTGCTTCAACTGCTGAACTAGCTTCATGACGACATGAGCGTCACACCTAGTGTGAGAAGGCAGACTGTCAACCCGAGTGAAGGTGGCTTCCCCATCATCATCTTGAAGATTGAAGAGGCATCTGTGTCTTGAGAGATGCGTGACTGCTCTGACCATGTGATTCAAAACCTGTCTCTTGCTTGGTCATTCTTTATGATGCCAATGATACCATTGTGCATCTTGCATGTACGATTTATCCATTCAGTTGCCTGATCAGCTGGAACTTGGTTGAAGTGCTTCGCTGTCCTCTTGAAGATGAAGTTCCTGTTACAAAACTCTGCATGAACTTCTGGTGCTGACTTCTCAAGACCTCTCATATCAGCCAAGTAGACCAGCCCCCAATGTGCATAGTTTGTGTGGTCATAGATAGTTAGCCAAGGCAGCACTGCAGCAAAGGCTTCTATGTGGAGACTCCACATGCCAATCATGCCATCTCTCTCAGCTCTGATGAAGGCCAGTAGGATCTCTACCATTTCCACATAGGATGACCACAGCATGAAGTTGGGATTTTCAGAGTACTGGTCATTGAATTCCAGCCATGACTCAAACATCTGCCACTTGATGCACCACAGTGCCTCATACATCAGCCATGACCAAAATCTGCCACTTCATGCGCCACAGTGCCTCATACATCAGTTGATGACCTCTCTCAGCTCAGTAGTAGGCCTTGCCATCCAGCATTGTCTCAGTGGTGTTAGCCGCGTACACACCTGCCTCTGTCCATAAGTCATCAAGTTCCACACTTTCCATGTTTTGACCAATGACTTTCAGAAAGTTGAATCAGATATGGAGGCCTCCCATGAGCAGTGATGATGGTGTACTTCTTGCTGACATACTCAGAAATGGCCATAAAGTGATTGATGATGGTGGTCATGGTGTCATTGTCATCTGCTGGTGTCTGCAGGATTGGCAACATCCCAGTGGTCATTACTGGTGGATCTGCAGTGCTGACAGATTCATTGAATGCTCCCCAGCTTGGAATGGACATCACTTCATCATGGATGCATGACACCACCCAGGCCAAGTCCTTGGCACATGCCCAGTCCCTCTCAGGTTGGGTTCATGTGACAAGTTGTCTATGTCAGTGTCATAGCCAGGAGGAGATGGCCTCTTGTCAGATGGGAGGGTAGCCTGGTCCAGCCTTTCAAACTCCTGTAGGTCATCAGGTTTGATAGATTTTGATCTCATGCTTGCCACCCTTTTGGCCATGACTCTACTGTGGAGGAGGGCCTCTCTGCCATACCATCAGTTGAGAGCTGTGGAAGATGTTCTTCCCGTCTAAGGTTGACTCCAAGACATCTATGTTGTCACAAGAGCAGTGAATCGTTCTCTTTGACAATGGTGTCAGGGATGTAGAGACATCCATTCTCAGCATACCTCCCCAGGATGTTCTGAGTGATAATGGTGTCTATCCTTCTTAGTGTCGATATCAATAGTGTGATTTGCCACATGGAACAGATCCAGGAGTGCTTCTGAGCGGGTGGCTTGGTGCAGAGTAAGACCCAAGCCCACATGCTCTGGTGTCAACTTTTGTCAGTTGGAGACTGCATAGACTATGTCCTGGGCAATGCTACACACACACTGCTTCACTTTCTGGTCCTCTTCACTTCCATCATCCACAGCATCCATTCCCCAAAAGAGCAATCGTAGAAACAGGTACAGACTGTCATGTATGACACGATCAAAATGTTCCTGATCAAGACCTTGCCATGTCTTGGAGTGTCCAGAGTTTCAAGATCTTGTCAAACCTTCAGAGCCATGTGTACCATATCTTGGAATATGCTGCAAGTGGCACACATGTGGACATCAGCATCTTCATCTTCAGTAGACAAAGACTCAGAGGTGACAGGACCTTGTTCACAAGACTTAGCCAGTGCTTTGGAGATGAAATCTGAGCTCTCTCCAGGGTAAATCAGCAGTGGACCCCTTGACAATGGGTGTACATAGCTGACATTTGATCCAAGCAGTCTTTGAACATCATTGTAGAATAATGTTCTCCTGGAGTATTTCATGGTGATGCTGGTGTCATTACACATACTCTCATATCTGTCCCAGATGTCTCCCATGTTGTATACGTGACCACGAGACAGGCCTACTGTCAAGTCTTTGCACAGCTTCGTCATGCACTCATTTTCAGGCCCTTGCTGCTCCTCTGACACCGCTTGTTTTCTAGTACATCTTGCAAATGTCAACAAACATGCCAGATGATAGCAGCCTTCAACTGGAATCACATCACTCACCACTAACAATAGTATGCTCATGACAAGGTCGTGTTTGGCATGCTGGATCAAGTCATCAGACTTCTCCACTGTCTCCACCCTGTGCAGTTTCTTTGTGGTCTTCTTTTGGCAAAAATGCAAAGGGTCCAGTCAATCACTAGTGTTGAACATCTATGCTTTGGGGGGAAAAGCCTGAGAGCCTGCACTTTTTGTGGTTGCCAATGCACCCATGGTCTGCTGCTGACTTCGCAGCCTTTTGAGTTTGTCTTCAGAGGTGAATAAAGAGTAACATGATTTATGCCACTTGAGTTCCAATGCATTGAAATCATCCTTGGAATGACTTTCCAGTCTTTGTAGAACATCAAGATGGTAGATATCTCCCAGGTTCTTTCTCTCATCACCCATAGTCATAGTTCTTGCTTTTCCTTCTGCTGATGCTGTGCGCAGGTCACCAGCGCTGCTTTGGCAGAAGAAGCAACAATCCTCACTGACATCCTAATGTTTCCTCTTGCACTTGATGACAGCTACAGGATCCATTGCTGATGAGCTCCCTATCTGCAAAGACAAGTGGGAATGGCAGTATGTAGAAGCCACAGATATATTGAAACAATTCAAACATACCTATCCTTTAGTATTATTATTATTATTATTATTTTAATTTTACCAGCTGGCACTGTCTGCACTCTTTTAATTACATATACCAAACCAATGTCTGGCCAGCCAGTGCATTGAAAATATTCAACATGTGAAAGTATGCTATTACTTGTACTATGGTAGTAGTAGGCACATGCGCACCTCACCCAACATGCTAAATGTAGTTTTAATGATAATAAAGACATCCAGAGTCTTAGTTACATTCAATTATTATCCATAAAATCACAAAAATATGCTTTATGTGCTAATGATACACATTTAAACACATTGTTACATAGAGCCACCAGTGAAATGTAAAAATTCAGAATTTTTCAGAATTTGACTTTCGTAACCTTGTATGGGACCTTCAAACCCAAAACTGAGAGTAGCATTCACCCACATCTTGTTTGGCATCCTCAATACTACTTATCTAAGGCGGGTGCCTGCTATTAACAAAAAACCCAGTTAAGTTTTTTCTAGAGGACTTTTCAATTTTGGCCAGCCCACTATTACAAGTAATGTTATGAGATGTGCTCTATATGTTCTCCTTTCACTTCCAGACATTTCTGGACTGTTTAACCACTCAACCTGGACTCTTTCCAGTATATCAGGCTGGATTGCAGCATGGGCTTCTTAAATGCGCTGCTTCAAATGCACTCTGTCCCGGATCTTCAGACAATACACAATGGGTTTGAGGTGTCCCCAGAAGTAAAAGTCCAGCAGTGTCAGGTCAAGGGACTGGGGAGGCCACTCCACTGGACCATAATGACCAAGCCAACACCCTGGAAATTATTGTAATAACAATTTCCAATTATTTCCTATGTTTCTGGACTTTTGACTCACCCTGTATATCCAATTATCCTAATGAGTGACTAAAATGACACAATTAGGTTAAATGCAAGTGAAAGGTACTCAGGCAGGCATTGTAAGATGGAGCAATAATTAAAAACTCTAGTGTCTAATCCTAACCTAGCTAAATTGCTGTTCAACAAAGTTTTTCTCCTTTTGATAAATGTGGTTGATTCTTGCATTTTTTTTTTTTACGCTGATCACAAAAATGAAAATATATATTTTCAGTCACACAGTTTTTGAGGGATTTGCAATTTAAAACTCTTTGAGATTGAGATAGTCATTTACTTTGTATAAAATCTTGATATGTATATTATTATTTATATTTACATGTTTATATATAATATGCACAGGGTGAGTCAAAAGTCTAGAAATATAGGAACTGTTTTTCAATGCAAATATACATATATATTTGCAATGAAAAGCATAATTCCTGTTTCCAGACTTTTGACTCACCCTGTATATATTTAAGTATTCTGCATATATATATATATATATATATATATATATATATATATATATATATATGGGAATGAACTCAGAATGGTCCCCTGAGTTTTTTATGATACACACAGACAGTGCATGGAACAAGGAACTCTTCTGGGATAATTAAATCCACTATAGTCCGAATAAGTAATGGTAAATGACAAATACCATAGTTTTTCTTTTTCATCCATGTCCCAAAGCTGGATCCTGTCTGCTTTGCAGATAGCTGGTGAGGGAAGCTATATTTATGGGACCTCTTTGCGAGTGACCCGTTGCCCACGTCGGGCTAGCATCATGAAAAAGAAAAACTATGGTATTTGTCATTTACCATTACTTATTCGGACTATAGTGGATTTAATTATCCCAGAAGAGTTCCTTGTTCCATGCACTGTCTGTGTGTATCATATATATATATATATATATATAATCACCATGTCTTGGATATTTCTTTTCTGGGTAGAGCAAATCTGACTCTGGTGACAAACTGATTGGTGATTGGTAGAAAAATAGTACAAGTCAGTTGAGTCTGCAGCAGCTGCTCCTCATCAAATTAGACAAGCACATACCTGTCAGGACATTCACATTGTTTGTAATGTGTTAAAACTGCGCATTCATGCTAATCTCTGTCAGTCAGTCTCATGCATTGCTACCCACCAGTTTAATGATTAAGTGCATTTAGCTATTCATTTTGTTTTGGTATATGTTTGGTGGAAAAATAGCATTTTTTATGATATAAAAGTGAGAATGTCTCATAAGTGTGCAAACAGCCCTGACAGTTTTTTTTTGTTTGTGGAAAATTTACAACAAAATCTCAAAAGCAGGGTTTCACTCCTTTAATTAAGAAGGTATATAAACTTTATTTTGGTTGCAGAGTAAGAAATCAAGACAAAATCTGGGCTTCCCATATATGTTGTGTTTCTTGTGCAAGATCTCTGAGGGTTGTTAAAAGGTACTCATTTTTCAATGCCTTCTGCATTCCCAATGGTATGGAGTGAACAAAAAGACCACTTGACTGATTGCTACTTCTGTTTAATGAAGATAAGTGGACATTCCTCAGAATCTAAACATGCAATTCAATATTCTAATTTACTGTCAGCTGTGCAACCTCTTTCATATTAGGATGATTTGCCAGTACCAAAACCACCAAAGACATGGACTTTAGATGATGATGAACTTGATGATGAATCTCATAATGTACAGTGCTTACAATAAGTCTCGCGCCTCTGTCTCGTCCCAAGCTAGTCTGTTAGGTATAAAATGGGTGGTCCTTATGGCAGCGGAGGTGTGTTCGGATTGGTGCACATAATTGCTCTAACCCCATCAATAGCATCCACATTATCATTGTGTTGATCACTCTATCTATTTATATATAGAGACATACTGTATATATATATATATATATATATATATATATATATATATATATATATATCACAGTGCCCGCGAAAAGTATCCGATCACTCAAGAAAATACAATATTTTCCCTTGATATTCAGAGACACGTAATTCACTTTCTATTTGTTCTAGCGACATCTGGTAACTTTGAGGTTGCTCGCTGATATGAGAGCTATCCAACGCATTCTCAAATTAGTGTTCTGGTAGCCTTCGTTGCGGGTGGCTGTGTCTCAAATTTGTCAGATTTCACTGTTTGTGTAAATTTCTTGATATTTTTTTTTTTTTTACAGAAAGTGGTGTAAATAAAATTTATATATAATGTGTGCTAAAAAACAACTTAAGAGTGATTGTCGAGGTGCTATTGTTGCTTTGCATGCATGTGGGAAATCACAGAGACAGATAGCTAAGGAATTAAACATATCCCAAAGTACCGTTAATTTATGGGTTTCACGGGCTAAGAACAATGGTGGCCTAACCACGCCAGTCCCTAAAAAACGATCTGGCAGACCGAGAAAAACAAATTCGCGAACAGACAAACTTATGAAACGTTTAGTATTGAAAAACCCAACAATAACTGCGAAAGAAATAAAATTTAATATGAATAATTTGTTATCTGGTGTTTCTGAACGAACTATCCAGGAGCGGCTCCAAAAAGAACTCGGATTACCATCTCGCCATGCTGCTAAGAAACCGTTCATTAATGAAAAAATGCGTAAAAAACGTGTCGCATTTTGTAAAAAATACATTCATTGGACTGTTGATGACTGGAAGAAGGTTTTATTTAGCGATGAGTCGACATTTTTGACATTCAGAAGTTGTCCAAAAAAGGTTTGCTGGCCTATTGGCTCAAATAGGATGGACCCTAAATACACCCTAAAGACAATGAAACACCCTCCAAGTGTGATGGTTTGGGGTTGTTTCGGTTACTATGGGCGTGGAAACTTATATTTTCTTCCGAAGAACACAACTATGAATGGTGCACGGTATTTAGCAATGCTACAGGATAAACTTCCAATGGCAATGGCAATCCAAAGGACAAAAACATACATGCATGATGGTGCACCATGTCACAGGGCCAAAATAGTGACAAAATGGATTACTGACAATAAATTTGATATTTTGGATTGGCCTGGTAATAGTCCAGATCTCAATCCGATAGAAAATCTGTGGCTAATAATAAAAAATAAGGTTGAATGCCACGACACTGGCTCAGTCGAAAAATTACAAGAGGCCATCAAAAAGGTATGGTGCAAGGAAATATCAGTGGAAGTTTGTCAAAACTTGATTAAATCCATGCCAAAACATCTAGAACAAGTCATCCAAACCAAAGGACAGATGACAAAATACTAATATAAGGTTAGTATACATTTAAACATTGTTTTTTATGTAAAAAATACAAATTTCAAGGGTGATCGGATACTTTTCGCGGGCACTGTATATATATATATATGGGAATGAACTCAGAATGGTCCCCTGAGTTTTTTATGATACACAGACAGTGCATGGAACAAGGAACTCTTCTGGGAAAATTAAATCCACTATAGTCCGAATAAGTAATGGTAAATGACAAATACCAAAGTTTTTCTTTTTCATGATGCTAGCCCGACATGGGACCTCTTTGCGAGTGACCCGTTGCCCACGTCGGGCTAGCATCATGAAAAAGAAAAACTATGGTATTTGTCATTTACCATTACTTATTCGGACTATAGTGGATTTAATTTTCCCAGAAGAGTTCCTTGTTCCATGCACTGTCTGTGTGTATCATATATATATATATATAATATATATATATATATATATATATATTATATATAGAGTATGCAGGGGATAACGTGTGTCAGTCCCAGATATGGTAGTTGTCTTACAATTAACAGTCCCAAGTGCAAGTTATGTTAACACCTCCACATAAACTAACCTGGACTAAAATAACATACATGAAGCCCTTACCCACAAACCATTTAAAAAGTGTGATTTAAAAGCTCTCTCTCTCTCCTGATGGCCAAAGAAACCGAAGGATGTAGCTACCGGTCGGGGTGGGTCGGGTGGTGTAACTGCGTGTATGGGTGGCGACGGGTTTCGAAAGGTCTCAGGCAAGAAGGCTGCGAAGCCGAAGTCTGAGACCCCAGTTGCCCCTGTCAAGACCTCTAACCGCTTTAGTCTCCTGTGCTCGAAGGAGGAAGACACCATTTTGATTGGGAACTCACAGATCAGGGGCCAGGAGAAGTACTTTGCTTCTGCAAACCGGGATGGGAGGAAGGTAAGGTGCTTACCTGGGCGGGGAACGGCTCACTTAAGGAAGGAGGTAGAGAAGGTGCGCGTGGCTAGTCGGAGGACTGCGATCGTTGTCCATGCCGGTGGCAATGACCTGTTCCTCAAAGGCGGTAGGGTAGGTTCAACAGAAGGGATCATCACCGAGATCATGTCTCTTGCGGATGATCTGAAACTTAAGACAGACAGGGGAATGTTGATGGGTATTTTACCACGGATGAATGCCAGTGACCATGCACTCAGTAAGGTCATTGGCATCAACGAGAGGGTGCAAGACTTGTGTGTCCCACTGGGCGTGAGGTTTGTTGACCCGTTCGACGCATTTTCGGGTAGGTGGGATCTGTATCAGAGCGATGGTGTCCACCTCAATGTCAGGGGTAAAGGTGTGCTAGGCACGCTGCTTGACCGGCACCTATACCGTAAGGTGAGGTCGAGTCCGGGGGAAGATGATGGGCCCCCACCGGGGAGGGATGATGGGCCCCCACCGGGGAGGGATGATGATGAGCCGGTGGCGGACGTACCCTCAACTGAAGGGTGTGTCCAGGTACAGGTGGGTGACTCTCCTTCCATGTTGGAGGGGGCTCAGGCTCCTGCAGAGATTGTCCCTCGTTAGTGAGGGGCTCTTCAACTCCCGACAGCCCTGGCTGTTCGGGAAACGTGTCGTGCTAGGGGGCGGTCAGAATAGGAGAGGCTCCCTCTGTGCAATGCTTTTTAATGCTAGGTCGATCAGGAACAAGTTTGGCGAGCTATGGGCGCTCTTAGCATCAGAATACCAGGATATCGTTGCTATCACCGAGTCCTGGATTCATACTGATCGTAGGTACTACGTTGGGGGACTACGTTGGGGAACTACGTTGGGGAACTACTTTGGGAGTTCGAAATTCCTGGGTATAGAATGTTTCGCAAAGACCGCACCCGTGGGGAGTGGGGTGGGGTACTAATATACGTCAGAGACACGTTGAGTCCGGTTGACTGCCAGTTCCGGTTGGAACGGGAGCTGCTTGGCATCGATCTGAACGTGGGAGGGACGAACTATAGGTTAATCTTGGTGTACAGACCTCCGCATCTCCTCCTCGAGGAGGATACAGCCCTGTACACCGAACTCAGTAGCCTGCTAGGGGATAGGTGTGTAGTTTTAGGAGACTTCAACTGTCGCGGCATAAAGTGGGAAAACAGGACTGCCGATGCTGAAGGGAGGAGGCTAGTTGACTTTGCTGATGAGAACTTCCTCACTCAGTGGGTCAACGAGCCTACACGAGGCGAAAGCGTTCTAGACTTAGTATTCACGACCAAAGACAACCTCGTCACTGGCCTCACCATTGACGAATCATTGGGCGGGAGTGATCACGGTCTTATTAGGTTGTGCGCGCGTCCCTCGGGTGAAGCGTAGTAACTCGAGAGGCAGTAAGCTCGATCTCCGGCAGGCGAACTTTGTTAGCCTCAGGGACAGCGTAGGAGAGATGGGGTTAGAGGTAGGCGGCGATGTTGAGGGAGTGTGGAGTGCATTCTGGGATGAGTTTATGGTGCTGCAGTCTGCTGCCATACCCTCAAAACTGGTCACCCCTGCTTCAACGCAGCCTAAGTGGTTCAATCGTGACATCGCTTCGGCTATCCGAAATAGGAAAGTAGCGTATAGGAGGGTGAAGGCCAATCGTTCCCACGAGAACACTGAAGCGTATGTCCGACTGTGTAGGGAAGTGAAGGCGAAGGTTAGGCTAGCGAAACGTAATGAAGAACTACAGGTGGCAAACCTCTGCAAGGGGAACACTAAGGAATTCTTCAGTTATGTTAATAGTAGAAAGCCCATTAGAAGCATGATAGGTCCATTAAAGGATGGAAGCGGCATTCTGCGGACCTCCGACGCAGACATCGCTAATGTGCTTAATGAGTACTTTGCGGGAGTGTTCACCAGGGAGGATACCCGCGTCATCCCCGAGTCAGGCGTGAGGCACGAAGGTGCTGGCCTGGATAGTGTTAGATGTACCGCGACAGTCGTTGCCGATAGAATAGACAAACTGAGCGCGTTTAAGGCTCCTGGGCCAGACCAGCTTCTCCCCAAAGTGTTGCGAGAAGTGCGCGACCAGGTGGCTCCCCACCTGGCTACAGTCTTCAACAAATCGTTGGAGCTGGGCCAGGTGCCTGGTGACTGGAGGGAAACCAACGTGACCCCTATCTTTAAGAAAGGGGATCACGAAAGTCCAGGGAACTATCGTCCCATTAGTCTCAATTCAGCTGTAGGTAAATTATTAGAAGGGATAATAGCTGATAGGATCGTTGACCATCTGGATTCCTACAAGCTGCTTGGGGACTCCCAACATGGGTTTAGACAGCATAGGTCGTGTCTCACCAACTTGCTCGAGTTTTTCCACATGATGTTGAGTGAGTACGATAAGAGTAGAGCGATTGATATACTTTATCTTGACTTTCAGAAAGCCTTTGATAAGGTACCTCACCGCCGGCTAATGGCGAAAGTGCGCGCGCTGGGTATCGGTGGGGAAATAGGTAGGTGGATTGAAAACTGGCTGAGGAACAGGTGGCAGAGGGTGGTAATTAAAGGGGCTAGTTCGGGTTGGGCCTCGGTCACTAGTGGGGTTCCTCAGGGTTCCGTTTTGGGGCCACTGTTGTTTATCATTTACATAAATGATATCGACGTTGGCATCGTCAGTCGGATCGCCAAATTCGCTGATGACACCAAGCTTGGGGCCAATGTTGGGACGCCCGAAGCGATCGAGGAACTGCGTGCGGACGTAGGTAGGATAGGAGAGTGGTCCGAAAAATGGCAAATGCCCTTTAACTTGGGTAAATGCAAAGTGATGCACATTGGCTATGCCAATCCCAAGTCGGACTACTCGATGTTGGGTAGTAATATCGAGGTGACTGATTTAGAAAAGGACTTGGGTGTGCTAATTAGCAGCAATCTTAAGTTTACGAAACAGTGTGTAGAGGTGGAAAAGGAAGCCCAGAAACTATTGGGTTATATCAGGAGGCAATTTCAGTTTCGGAACAAGGAGATTGTGCTCTCACTGTACAATTCCCTTGTTCGGCCGCACCTGGAGTATGCTGTGCAGTTCTGGTCGCCCACCCTCAGGAAAGATATTGAGAGGCTGGAGCGAGTGCAGGCGAGGGCCACAAAGTTAATCCCTTCCATTAGGCATATGGGCTACAATCGACGGTTACGCGCCCTGAACTTGTTTTCGCTTGAAACTCGGAGGCTGCACGGTCAACTGATCGATGTTTTCAAGCTCTTACGCGGGTTCAACGATGTCGATTTTAGAAGTATGTTTAGTTTAAATGATAACCCAACTCACAACAATGGTTGGAAGTTGGATTTGAAACGGTTTAGGACTAGTGTGTGTGGGAATTACTTTACGTATAAGATCTGTGACACATGGAACAGGTTACCTTCGGAAGTTGTGAACAGTTCCTGTGGATCAGTTCAAGAAAAGGGTAGACGAAATCTTGCACACTATTTGAGTGTGTAAAGACATTTAGGACCTCAGTCTGTGGAAATTTCATTTCCTATAAAATAGTTAATATCTGGAACCAACTTCCCTCAGAGGTTGTTTCCAGTCAAAGTGTAAATGTGTTTAAAAATAGGCTAGACAAAGTACTGAATACTCTCATGTGAGCAAACTAAATATAGAGCTATTTATATATTCTCCACTTTCCTGTAAAATTTCCTTGGCTACTTTTCCAGGGTCAAGGTATTTTCTTCAACCTTTTTCCGTACCTGCCTCTGGCAGGGAGGGAGCGGAGGGTGGGGAGAGAGCCTTCTACTTTTCTATCCAGTTTTCTAGTACTGCTAGGATAGTTGAAAGAAAAATAAACTTTTACAAAATTTTCCCTGGCACCCATTGCCATTGGTACCTCCTCGGTATGGGCCGCAAGGCCTTTTGAGGTACTTCTTTTCCTTGTAACTCCTTGTAACTCTGTCTCTCTCTCTCCGCAGGGGGTATAAAGGTTATGCACATTTCTTCTGGATGTAGTAAACTTTATACTTGGGGTGTGACAGCCCTCCGGTCCCGAGTCTTGGGATTCTAGATGAACTGGCTGCCAGTTCCTTTAAATAGGTTCTCTTTCTTTCGGGAAGGCGGGTGAAGTATTTTGCTAATCCCGTCCCGTGGGTTACTAGGACCTCATCCCATCCCTACTCTGTCCTTTTAGCTTAATTAAGGTTGTTCTCTCTGAAAAAAAAAAAAAAAAAAATTTTAGTATAAGTATTTTTCTCTTCTTTTACTATTAGGACCCTACTGCTACCTCATGCGTGGGAAGAGAGGCTTTGGAACCTCTATAAATAACACCATTTAACGCTCGTAGGTTGTGAGAGACTGGGATGGAGGGGTCCCAGGTAGGGGCGCGATGAATGGAGTGTGGCTAGTGCCCCGTTAAGCCCATTCCTAACGCGTAATGGCCTGACCAGCCCCTGCGACCGTTCTTTGGTGACCAATTGATGGTGCTTGGCTGTACTGCTCTGAGGTGAGAGAGCTTTACTGCCCAGCTGGCTGCCAGGCCAGCGTAAAGTCTCGGGCGTGGCTCTGGGTCTGGTGGGATATCCCTTGAACACTGGATTCTAAGAGTCTGGCCGCTTGTGAGTGACTAGTAAGACTTAGTACTGCATCTCGCTGTCGCTCCTGGCGGAAATCCGTGATGCCTGCGTCGCGAGTGTTTGTCAGTTGGTAGCTGCGACACGTTTGGGACTGTCCGGCCCTGGGGAGACCTTTGGTCGGTGCGGCAGCAGCAGAGGTGTAGTCTTCTGGAAGGGATGAACGTCACTTGCAAATAGGTGGATGCGTCTACGCGCGGATGAATTCACCCCCCCCTTTTTATATACTGGTCAGAACGTTTTTGATAGTTTTCATTGCTAGAACGCTTTATCTTATTCAGAGTATTCAGAAAAAAAAAAGAGAAAATATGGCAGGGCCAACTAAATTGAAAGCAGAATGCTTTAAATGTAAAGTTAATCATTGGTGCGTTGACTTCCCTGAAGGTAGTATCAGCGATATCACATCCCTTAGTGTATGTTTGTTTTGTAAACTTAGAGACAACCATGAAAAGGAAGTTAAAGAGCTAAAGGAAATAGTAAAAAAGCTTGAAGCTAGGGTCGTAGCACTGGAATACCGACCCAGTGGACAAGATCAAACTAAAAACACACCAGCAGATTTAAACTGTAAAATTAAGCATCTAGAACAAAGCGTGGCACACTTTGAAAACACGGTGACTATTCCGGAAAATAGAACGGAGGAACAAGAAATTAAATTGGTAAAAAATAAAAGACCCTCCAAACTAAAACATAAGGATTTGGAACCCATTACCATCAGAAATAAGTTTCACTTACTTGCTGATGAGGAGGATGAATCCTTTTTAATTGGGGATTCTATGATAAGGAGTCAAGGGGACTTTTTCGGAGCAAGACGCGTGACCAAGAGAAAACTCCGATGTTTTCCGGGTGCCACAAGCCAGATAGTTAATAGGGAATTAGGCAAAATTAATATCAAGAATAAGAGTTGCCCTATCATTGTCCATGTTGGTGGCAATGACGTTTTTCTGGGAGGGACAGGAGGGCAGACAGAGTCCATTATAAAAGAATTTAAGAACCTAACTGACAAGGTTAGGGATAAGACAGACATGGGTATGGTCGTAGGAATTCTCCCTCGAATGCGTGCTAGTGACTATACTCTAAGTAAAGCCATTGGCATAAATAAAAGAGTTAAACGCATGTGTGATGAAAAAGGCCTAAAGTTTGTCGATTTTTGGCCTACATTCTACGGAAATGGGGAATACTTTGGTTCGGACGGGATACATTTTAACCAGAAGGGGAAAAAGAAGTATGGTGATTTACTGAACATTAATTTGTATAATCTTTTTAAACTAGGACCCCCCAAACCAGCAATTGATCCTGCTCCCCAAACAGTTAAACCTACTCCCCCAGCAGTTAGTCCCCCTCCCCCAGCAGTTAGTCCCCCTCCAACAGCAGTTAGTCCCCCTCCCCAGTAGTTAGTTCAACTGCGTCGGGAAACGACTCAGGCCAGTTAGGAAAAACACAACTTAAAATCACTCAAAAGTGCTCTTCAATGCTAGGTCAATTAGAAACAAACTAATGGAATTTATAGCGCTTGTCAAAACTGAGAACTTTGATATCATCGGAATAACGGAATCCTGGATTCATTCTGAATCAAGGGATTTTGTAGGAGAATTTGAAATGGTAGGTTACAAAATGTTTCACAAAGATAGGAACGGAAGGGAAGGCGGTGGTGTACTTTTGTATGCTCGGGACTCCCTGCACCCGGTAAACAGTAATATCGTATCTGCTCATGAAATGTTGGGAATTGATCTAAACCTAAATAATAAAGTAGTGCAGCTACTTCTAGTATATAGACCACCTCACTACCCCGTTGATAAGGATATAAACTTGTATAACAAATTAAGCAGAATAGTGAATAATAAGATCAGTGTGATTTTTGGTGATTTTAATTGTGGTAATGTAAATTGGGAAAAAAAACAGCTGATGCTGAGGGCTCAAGACTGTTGGAATTTGCTGATGATAACTTATTAAGTCAATGGGTTGACGGGCCTACTAGGGGTAATAATAAACTAGACCTCATATTCACGAACGAAGATGACCTAGTCTCTAACCTGACTATTGGTGAAAATTTAAGTAACAGCGATCATAATTTGATTAGGTTTGACCTCAGGGTTCCAGTTAATACACGCGAAAAGACTCGTGAAAGACTGGATTTCTCGAGAGCAAATTTTGAAAGCTTCCGAAGTAGTTTAGACACACTTGAAGTTCTAATAAGTGAGGATGTCAGTGTCACCTGGAGCTCATATAGGGATCAATTTAGAATATTACAGAACACTTTTATACCCACTAAAATGGTTTCCTTGTCAACAAAGTCACCGAAATGGTTTAACAACGAAATTAGGAGGGCTATTACGGGAAGAAATAGAGCCTACAAACTACTTAAGTCGCATTTCAACCACACTAATTCAGAAAACTATATAAACCTACGTAGGAGGGTTAAGTCCTTAATTAGATCAGCCAAACGTGATGAAGAAGCTAGAGTTGCCTCACTCTGTAAAGTTAACCCTAAAGAATTTTTTGCCCATGTTAATAGCAGAAAGCCAATTAAAAATTCTGTAGGCCCCTTAAAAGATAGAAATGGCGTACTGAAATTCGGTGATAAAGATATAGCTAATACGTTAAACGAGTTCTTCGTTACAGTCTTCACGGAGGAAGACACAATAGAAGTGCCAAGTCCTCGGATTACATATGACGGTGACAATCCCGTAGAGACCATAAGTTTTACGAGAAATGAGGTACAGCAATTAATTGATAAGATGAATAAATACAAATCACCTGGTCCCGACTTATTTCTTCCAAGGGTATTAAAAGAGGTTAGCCACAATGTTGTTGACGACTTAGTAACCATATTCAAACAATCAATCGAGTTAGGGAAAGTTCCAACCGACTGGAAGTTAGCAAATGTAACACCTATCTTTAAAAAGGGTGATAGGGAAAATCCTTGTAATTATCGCCCATCAGTTTAACATCAGTTGTCGGCAAACTGTTGGAATCCATCATTACAAAACGTATTGTGTATCACCTTGAATCTAACAATCTAATTTTTTATTCTCAACATGGATTTAGGCGACATAGATCCTGTCTGACAAACCTGTTAGAGTTTTTCCATAATATGCATACACTGTACGATGCAAGTAGGGCAATAGATATAGTGTATCTCGACTTTCAAAAAGCCTTTGACAAAGTCCCTCACGCTAGATTGATAGCTAAAGTCAAAGGACTAGGAATCACCGGGCTCGTTTCCAACTGGATTGAGGATTGGTTAAAAGATAGAAAGCAGAGAGTGTAATAAATGGAGTGGCTTCGGAGTGGGCGCCCGTCACCAGTGGTGTCCCACAGGGTTCCGTTCTGGGTCCTTTACTTTTTATCATCTATATTAACGATATAGACATCGGGCTTCTAAGTGCAATCTCCAAATTTGCAGACGATACGAAATTAGGAAGTAGTGTAGGTACTGAGGAGGGTAAGAACGCTTCAGAACGATCTTGACAGGTTGGGCGAATGGTCTGCTACTTGGCAGATGCCATTCAACTTGGACAAATGTAAGGTAATGCACATAGGTTATAAAAACCCGAAGACCGATTACTCTTCTTGGGAAGGAACTTGACTGAGACCGATCTAGAGAAAGACTTGGAGTCTATATCAGCAACGATCTGAAACCGTCGAAGCACTGTGCAGAAGTCGAAAAGAGGGCCTTAAAATTATTAGGTTATATTAAAAGACAGTTCCAGTTTCGGAACAAGGAGACTGTAATGTCTCTTATAATTCTCTAGTCAGACCTCAACTGGAATACTGTGCGCAGTTTTGGTCTCCATCCCTCAGGAAGGATATAGAAAGGTTAGAAAGAGTACAAGCAAGGGCTACAAAATTGATCCCTTCAATGAGAATGCAAAGCTACCAACGGAGATTGGAGCGCCTAAATCTGTTTAGCTTAGAGACGAGGAGGTTGCGGGGTCAGCTTATTCAAGTCTTCAAGATGCTCAAAGGAATAGACAGGGTAGATTACAGAAACTTATTCTCACTTAATGCCAATCCGACAAGAAATAATGGGTTTAAACTGGAACTAAAGACATTTAGGACCTCTGTCTGCGGAAATTTCTTTTCCTATAAAATAGTTAATATCTGGAACCAACTTCCCTCAGAGGTTGTTTCCAGTCAAAGTGTAAATGTGTTTAAAAATAGGCTAGACAAAGTACTGAATACTCTCATAGTTTAAGATTAAAACAAGAAAACTCTGCAGGAGTTCGCTTGCACGGTGTCTCTGTGAGCAAGCTAAATATAGAGCTATTTATATATTCTCCACTTTCCTGTAAAATTTCCTTGGCTACTTTTCCAGGGTCAAGGTATTTTCTTCAACCTTTTTCCGTACCTGCCTCTGGCAGGGAGGGAGGGAGGGTGGGGAGAGAGCCTTCTACTTTTCTATCCAGTTTTCTACTACTGCTAGGATAGTTGAAAGAAAAATAAACTTTTAATAACAGGAACCTCCCAGAGTGGACCAAAGGTCTTTGAGGCTTCCTCTTATCCTTGTAACTCCTTGTAACTCTGTCTCTCTGTGTCTCTGTCTCTCTCTCTCTCTGATCACACTGCATGGCAATGTATCCATATAACGTTAATAATAACCAAAACTCAAGAAAATACTCTCTGCCTTCCGCTCTATCCCAAATCCTTTTCTCTTAGTAACCTCTTAATACAAACTAATCTATCATATTTTGCGACTTTTTAACTCTGGTAGGATTCAATTCCATTCCTATAGTGTAAGATACTTAAATTCATGTGTGTATTATGCCATATGATGTGGCATAATAAGTAATCATTTTTAAATAGTTGGAGCATTCAAGGTCATCTGTAGTAATCTATAGACTACCCCTGAAGCCCACTCTCAACACTTAGATTCCCCTAAGACACAGGCGTCTTCAAGTAACATGAATGCATAGAGATCTAAGGTGTTACATTCCATATTATATAATTTATGTGCTAGGTTTAAGAATGCTGGCATTGAAGGATGGAAGGAAGGGACAGTAAAAGTGATAATAGGTTTAATGAAGCAAGTGGAATGAGGATGGAGGTAAGCGTTGCCATGTGAAAGGAAACGAGGTTGGGTGGGGAATTACGAAGGGAGGAGGAAAGGGAGCCAGAGATTATTAATCTAATTCTGCCACCACGTTCTCCTGATATGAATCCGATTGAAAACCTTTGGGCAATAATGATTAACGAATGGGAGCAACGCAATGAAAGAACATTTGAAGCACTTTTAGCTCACACGAGGAATAGTTGGGACAGCTTACGTCGAACACCAAACATTCCCTACAATCTGGCCTCTTCTATGCCGCAACAATTGCAAGAAATTATTGATGCCTTAGGAAGCTATACGAAATACTGATGTTAAAGCCATGACATAAATGTGTATCGAATATATATTTATGTTAATATAGAATTTTATTATATTTTTATGTTTGACATCTATAAAAGTACATATTGTGACCATGAAAGAACTTTACTTATCCTTAGTTAGAATCTTTTCTTGCAATGTCTACGCTCGTGGAGATGATAATACAGTGGAACCTCAATATACGAACTTAATCCGTTCCTGAGGGTTGTTCTGATATCGAATTGTTCGTATATTGAATCAATTTTTCCCCTAAGAAATAATGTAAATTGGATTAATCCGTTCCAGACCCCCAAAAGTTACCCCTTACGAAACATTTTTAAGTCAAAATATTGGTTAATTAAACCTGTAAAATAAGACTTACATGCATAAAATCATACATGAAACCCTGTAACAACAATAAATAATGCAATATTATACAAATAAATGAAAATTTAACCTGAACTTTACCTTTGCTGAGGAGTGATGATGGCCTAAGTGGAAGGTGGGGTGGAGGAGGGAGATTATTGTTTGGAAGGGGAGTCACCTTCCATAAAAACATCAGGTAACTCCCCTTCTGACCAGCTTCTTTCGGTTCGGATATGAGGGAATGGTTCGTATACAAGGACAATTTTTTCTCAAAAAAGTTGTTCGTATACCGATTTGTTCGAATAGAGATGCATTCATATATTGAGGTTCCACTGTATATGCATTGTTGAAACAAACTATGAAAAGGTAATAGTTTCAGGAAAAAAATAAAAACTGGCAACATCGAGGCCATCACATGTTTATGGGAATTGTTATATGATATGCTACCAATAAACTCTTATATACTACTATATACAGTATATTATATTACATAATAATTACGATGAACAAATCAAATGCAAATTTCTCTGATTCACGGCCCACCAGTCTTGCTTTTAGACTAATGACTTTCATAAGATGGAATAGGTTACCACTTAAAACAATGGATAAACTATCTATTAGTGAGACGACTGTGACTTCCTCGAAATGCGAGCGTGTGAGAGGTTCACTGAGGAATTTGATCATTAGATTCTTCACGTAGGATATGGGTTCTTTTGTATTATCCTCCCAACACTAATTTTTTTATATAATGTTGGTTTGGTTTTGGTTATGGTACTTTATTTTCCTTCCATTATAAAAAAAATTAGTGTTGGTATTAGGTTAGGTTACAGTAAAAACAGCCTGCGGCGTTAGCCATTATAAAAAAAAATTGACAACAATTCCCAACAATTACTTAATATCAATCATTGCATTTGAGCAAATAATTTAGACCTGCATCAAAATAACTTAGGTATCATGCCATGATTTGGAATATTTGCCAAATTAGTCATTCTCTATAGTCTACAGTATATATTGAGACGGTATAATGTAATGCCCAGCTAATATTATGATGACTAGGATTGCTCCATAACCATCCCAACATCCCGAAACTTGGTCATTCTACTTCTTAATCATTTGTATTTTAAACACTAAAATGTAGCAGAAGTGACGTAATAATGGACGTCATTGATGGGGTTAGAGCAATTATGTGCACCAATCCGAACACACCTCCGCTGCCATAAGGACCGCCCATTTTATACCTAACAGACTAGCTTGGGACGAGACAGAGGCGTGAGACTTATTGTAAGCACTGTACCTTTGGACAGACAAGATGACATAGATACACAATATCAACCACCTTCATCGGATGAACCTCATTTAATTTCTTAGTCAGAATTAAATGATCTCATCAGAGAGTTGAATCTATCTAAAAATCAGGCTGAACTCTTCAGTTTGAGATTAAACAGTTAAAAATTCTTACAAAAAACTAAAAATATCATCATTTTGTAAGCAACACACACAATTCACATCATTTTTCTCTATGAAGTGATTTAGTGTATTGGAATGATGTGAATGCTCTCATGGAGGCACTTCGTCAAGAGCACAATCCTAAGGAATCAAGGCTTTTTCTCAACTAATCAAAGCTGAGTTTGAAAGCTGTGCTATTGCACAATTGGTAATGTGTATCATTCAATTCCAATTGCACATAAAGTTCATATGAAGGAATCATATGACAATATGTAGTTACTTTTGAAACAGTGACTATGAGAAACAATCCTGGCATATCTGTGGTGATCTCAAAGTGATTGTACTTCTCCTCAGCTTACAGTTATGATACACAAAGTTCTCCTGTTTCCTCCGCAAGTGTGACAGCTGAGTTAGAGGAGTCATTATACACAGAAAGAGTGGCCATTTCGACAAAATTTGGTTCCAGGACAGAAAAACTTTGCCCCATCAACCCCTAGTAGATCCAGCAAAAGTTTTCTTATCACCTTTCCATATCAAACTTGGTTTGATGAAAAATTTTGTAAAAGCTATGAATAGAGATGGATGTGGATTTCTATATCTAAAACAGAAGTTCCTAAGAATCAGCAAGATGAAAATCAAAGAAAGCATTTTTCTGGGACCACAGATCAGAGAAGTGATGAAAGACACTGCATTTCATGAGTCTTTGAATGAGGGTGAAAAAACATCATGGAAAGCTTTTAAAGAAGTCACTACAAATGTCCTCAGCAGTGTCAAATCAGAAAGTTGTGTTTCCCTGGTTGAGCAAATAATTAGTGCTTACCAAGCAATGGGGTGTAACATGTCTTTGAAAATGCATTTCCTGCACTTCCACCTGGGCTTCTTCCCATCAAACCTGGGTGCTATCAGTCAGCGATGAGCATGGTGAAAGATTTCATCAGCATATATCAACCATGGAAAAGCAGCACCAAGGAAGATATAGCCCCAGTATGTTGCCTGAGTACTGTTGGACACTTAAAAGAGAAGTCCCTAGTACTAGTTATAATCAAAAATCACCTGCAAAAACATTTTAGGTAAGGTACTCTTCTTTTTTATACAATTAAATATACCAAACAAGTAAGAAAGTCTGTCAATTTTCATTTGCATTTGCTTCAAAATTGATTGGTGATTGGTGATAGAAAAACTGTTTTCAAATTTGTAATCAGTGTAAAAAGGTACAATGGAATCACAAATTCATTGAAAGGAGTAAAAATGTTCTATTTTGTTGTTCAGCATTATTAAATTACCTTCTTCACCTCTTCACAAAGTCCAAATAATTGTTATTTTCCACATGATGATGATGATGATGATGATGATATTTGCTGGATAAGAAAGAAGGGTATAATTTACGACATGTCAAGTCCAAATATCAACCTGGCATTAAAATTGTTTACTCTTTCCAGCCAAAGGAAATCAAAGTAGTGGAGCCCTGAGATGAACTTACAATAATGCCTAGACTTCTCAGTTTCTGTACATATTGCATAAATATATGATACAGCTCTCTCTAAATACAAAACAGCACTGTTGAGTCAGTGTTCATTGAAATGTTCATGTTAAATTATGTCTTTTTGGAAGTTTTGTTGAACTGGACTTATACTTGGAAAAAATAATATTCTTTTTTATATACCCAAAAAAGAAGAGAGCCAAAATCAAGGCCCAAGGTTTTGGAGATACCTGGACATTGCATTTAAAAGAATGGCAGTCATAGACAGGAGGAAAGATGGATTGAGGAAGATTGTTCCAGAGTTCATCAGTTGAGTGGATGAAAGATTGAAAATACTAACCCTTGCATTAGACAGCTGGACAGAAAAGGGATGAGAATATGTTGAAAGTCTGGTACTGCATGCTCTCCTTGAAGAGGCATGCAGTTAGACACCAGAAGAGCAGCGTCCATTATAATAGCAATATAAAGAGAGAGAGGCAACATTACAGTGAAGAAAGAGGGATTGAAGACAGTCATTAAAAGGTGGGAAATTGATGAGATGAAAAGCCTTTGATTCAACCCAGTCAAGTAGGGCTGTGTGGGTTGAGCCACCCCACAAATGAGAAGCATACTTCATACAGGGGCAGAGAAGAGACATACAGAGACAGCAACTGAATGGGGTTGAAGAAACTGCAGAGACAGTACAGCACACCAAACCTCTTCGAAGCTGTCTTAGAAAGACATGATCTTTCCAGGAAAGATGATGAGAAAAGGAAACTCCAAAAATGTGAAGAGAAGAGGAAGGATTCAGATGTGTATTGTTTGAAGGTATGGGAATAGTTGTGTGGAAGATTGTGACAAATAGGCAGATGGAGGAATTGAGTTTTTGAGGCATTGAAAACCACAAGGTTTTCTCTGCCCCAATCACAGATGGCAGAAAGATCAGAGGTCAAGTGTACTATAGCTGCCCTACTCAAACCATGGAGTGACTGTTGAGAAGGATGCTTTGTAAAGGAAGTGGAGAAGAGTAGAATCAATAGCACAGGAGTGGATATGACAGGAAGTAAGACTTAATAGATCATTGAGAAATAAAAGGAAAAGAGTGGGTGACAGGACAAAACCCTGAGGAACACCACTATTAATAGCTTTAGGAGAAGGACAGTGGCCATCTACAACCACAGCTAAAGATCAGCCAGAAAGGAAATTAGAGAGGAAGGCACAGAGAGAGAATGATAAAAATGGAAAGAGGGCAGTCTGGAAAAAGATTTGAACCAGACTAGCATTATTTAAATCTAAAAACACTACCTTTATGAGGTAGAGTTGTACCATGCCGCATGTGCGAAGGTGACAGCCAAAATGTCCAAGACTAAGAGATAGAAATGCGAGTTATTTTTCAGAGTTGCCTGAACTGTCTGATTGTGCAACTGTATTTTAACTGACCATTCTTGCTGGTATGGTTGCACTGATTAAATAACTTGTGTTGTTTTAAATTTTTATATTTTACATAATTTACATTTTAAAAGATGAAATGAAAATAAATACTTGCCCTCATTCACTTATACATGTATACCCATTCTCCATGTTCATGCAAGATGCAAATAAATACAATGTACTTGTGCTCATTCACATTGAGCATGGTTTTCTGAAATTGTGTTTTTGGATAGTTGTGCTGATTGTAAATAACTTGTGTTGTTTTAAATGTTTTATGTATTTAATTTTAAAAGATGATATAAAATAAAAGTACTTGCCTTCATTCAACCTCATTTTCCATTTTCATAAGTAACTCTCTCCTGGTGTTAACAGTGGATATTTTCCTCCCAAGGACATTCATTCCTAGGACCCTCATGACCACTCTTCCCTCCTGGACATACCCCTCTCCAGTCACAGGACATTAATTCCTAGGCCCATATCTCCTTAGGCACTTGACCACTTCTCCCTTTTAATGCATACTATTACTACAGAGTGGTTCAGAAAAGATGTCCTTGTTCAAGCCAAGGTGTCACCAGAACTTGGCCATCTTCTTGCTGGGCTAACCTGCCTCATCTCCCATGATGACATCCCAGGATACACAGCCAAGACAGGTACTCAATCAGGATCAGTCTAGTCTGATTGAATATGGATGGGATGCCCTCCTCTTTTATAGAGACTTGGGACTCTCTACCACACTAGCATGCACCCTCCCTGTCCCTGCCCCCCCCCCCCCAATATTGACAACCAACATGATCAATCACCATTCATTCTCTATGTACTTTCAATCCTATTCTTTTCCTTACTCATGAACTTAGTCTGAAATGAATGGCTGGTGATGGTGAAAAACAAAAAGAATAGGTGAACTACTAGTATACAATAATCTAACAAGAAAAGAAAGGACAGGCATGCATGAAGGATTAGCTAGGGTGCACACTAGAGACTAGAGTGGTAGGTAGGGTTACATCCAACACCAGACAAACATTACACTGATACAAAGACATCGCACTAAAAAGGCAGAAACAATTAGAAAAAAAAGGTTTTTCTAAATATTTCCTACAAACAGTCCTTACTATTTCTCCCTCCCCTCCTGATGGAAATCGATCGACAGCACTGCGCTATCTACTGATGATACGCATCCATTGATGGTGCAAAATGATGCCTGCACGAACAATGGATCCACTGATAGCGCAAATCTACTGATGGCGCATAACATATATATCCCTAATGATGCTCCAGCTTGTCAGGATGTAAATTATACAATTTAAACACATTTTGGAATTTAAAGACATGTATGAACAAATTGTTTCCTCTCTCAATAATACTAGGTTCGACTTAAATACCTTTAGGAGAAAAACTATACATGTATACCTGGCTGGAATGATTATATTGCTGAATGACAATGTATCCAGAGATACTTTTATTATTTATTAATGTGGTGTGCACAAGCAAAACCAAGGCAAGGCCCTGTATTACAACAAACACACAGGGTTAATGCCAGGTTCAAGTATGCATTAAGGTGTATATAAAAAAAAACATTAGGATGAGTTAATTAGGGATGCTCTGACAAGAAAGCTTGTCAGTAAGAATTCAAGAGACTTTTGGGAAGAATTAAAAACAAAATAGTGCAATGTCTCTCCATGCTAATATTGAAAATGTAACTGGGACAGAATATAGTTAAATTATGGAAGCAACACTACATTATTCAACTCTGTACCTAAGTTGTCATGCTACCTATAGTCCAGATGTAGGAGTTAGTGTATTTGAAACTAAACAGGTTATAAAATGTTTACATTGTAACAAATCATGTGGTATTGATGGTATTTCTGCTGAACATCTAAAATTTAGTAGTGACAGATTAATGCCTCTGTTTGCTTTGTGCTTTACAGGGTTATCCATTGTTTTGGTACCAGTACTAGAAGATAAAATTTAAGTTAAAATCAATAGTAAAGATAACTATAAGCCAATAGCTTTGGCCAGTATTATGTCCAAGGTGTGTGAATATTTACTCATTAACCCATTAGTGCCAAAAGTTGATCTACTGGGATGATTTTGCTGAAAATTCAAACAGAGGCTAATAAAAGGGATGTAAATGACTACACAACGTTTCATTTTCAAATCTTTATTAGTTACCAAGATATAAGGTGTTCATTTTAACGGATGCCAGGCACTAGGCAGATGGGAACTAAATAGTTGTCATTTATGCTTAGAAGACGTTAAAATTCTCTTTTCATAAAAATTATTACAATGAAATCACCAAATGCAGTGGCTGATATTTATACACAGAAAAATATATTTATATAATACATATAATACACACAAAATGCAGTGGCTATTTATTCATATGATATTGAAATTAGCTTCAATTAGTAATCAGTATCATTTTTGTGTTACTGGGCATGATATGCTTTGAAGCATTTTGGGTGAAGCCCTATGTCGCACTTTTCGCACTGAAAGTGACTTTTCCAGCGCAATGCCTGCATCTTCTTTCTCTTTCAATGTATACTATCCAGTGTCCAATGTTATCATAGCGACCTATATTTGCCAAATGTGAGGACAGTCTTTTACCTTGAAGCTTTGGAGTACCATGTGTTTTCATTAGAGAAAGGGTTACATTTTCAATAAATTGAAAGTGTGATTGTGTGTCCAGCTTTGTTCATCAAAATGCATGCATTATTTACGGAAACAGATATCATGTAGGAGAATATCAGCCACCACCACTTCCTCTGTCTAATCCGAATTCAGTATGTGCCAACATTTTGATCCATCTGATCAACAAATCCCATGTACTTATTATAATTTTGAATGGATTCAGGCTGTGGCACTTTAACATATTTCTTCTCCATTCTATCCCATCTTTCTGTTGAACTTATTTTCTCAGTTTCATACGGCCTTCTTCATTTCAGATTTTTATTTCAGTGGACACTTCTCTGTTCTGTTTTCTCTGCAAGTTCCCAATGCACAAATACCTTGTTTAGATAGCTCATCAATGAGGCTAAGACCAGTAAAGTAATTGTTAAAAACACTTTATAACCAGCATCATTAGGCACACAAGCTTGAGAGACAAGCTGCAACACAACATTGCCACCAACACCAATCTTTTTGTCAGTTGTTGGTGTTTGATTTGAATTCTATCACATGTAGATATCAAAAGAATGCAAGTATCCATTCTTTGAACACAGCCCACATTTTGAAGCCAAATCTGATGGGCTTAGCTTTGATAAATTGTTTTGCATAGTGTTTACCATAATATGGTATCATGCTCTCATCTACAGATAGATGTTCTTCCAAACCACCGTGCTGAAGAAACTTTTCTTGCAAATGATCAAACAATGGCCTGAGCTTATAGGCTCAATTATCAGTTTGGTTTGTATTGTCAGCCAAATGAATGTTCCTAAGTATTGCTTTGAATTTTTTATTCCTCATATGTTTGAACAGTACTTTCGGTACATTGTCCTCAGATGACCAATATTTTCTTTTATTTGGGAGAGGGCAGTGCGCAGAGAGCAATAAACCTGCAATAAATACAAATAATTCAGACTCTGATAAATTTAGATTATGATTATTTTGAGCAGCGTAACTACTGCTTTGTTCAATTAGTAATGTGATAAAATCTTTGTCAAAAAAAAGCTGAAAATTTGATGGGCAAAGAACAAGTTTTTGATTATTCAGATATTTCTTTTGGTTGACAATCAGTTGTAAGGGATATTGCAGGTTTAATTTTCCTCCATTTTCTAATTATTATCTTTTTTTGAGGGTTCTCTTTTACTAAATCAGATGTGCTTTCATCGTATGTATCTAATACATTTTGATCATTTAAATATAGAGTATGAAAAATTTCTACATTGGCTTTCAAGACTCCTTTCTTCAAACGGATTGAACTGAGAGTGGCTTCATCATCTGAATGGTCACTGTCACCATCTGACAATTCATCAGTATTGGGGTCATTCCAGCTCAATTGGTACAGGGGTGGTCCGAAATTAGTCAGGGAGTTGATACTTCTAGTAAAGAAAGATACATATGTGTAAAAAAACATATATTAAGGAATAGATCTCAACTCGACTCCTCCATATAGTTTTGGTGATTCAAAGAAAAGCGCTTTTTGTGAAAAATCTCAAATTTTTGCAAAATTTGTAAATTTTTAAATTTCTATTTATGACATTCAATTGTAATTTTACTTCCATTTTATTACTTAAGTTGATTTACAATTGTAATAATATGTAAATAAGTCTAAAACATACAAGAAACTTAATATGTCTGTCAAAACAACCAGCGACTCGAAGGGCTCTGGGTAGCTCATTTCGCTTTGTATATTCTTATAAATGTAAAACATGATGGTTAATCATTAATGTCCAGGCCTATTTTATAGATCATGATCTTTTATTTTCAGAAAATTTAACTAGAGCAATTAACTTAATTTTACTGCCTGTAATAATGGCTTATTCTAATCAAGAATCAAAGTGCAGCTTTGGTATGTACTTGGATGATCCATGTCATGAACACAGACTCACCAGGAAGGTGGGTATGTATACCTTACATGAGCTGACAGATGAAACAAGGAAACTGCTATTGTGGAGAACAAAAGCAACTGTAATCAACCCAAATAGTGCTTCTGTATGCTACCACCATGAAAAAATGTTTGGAATGCATTACCAACAAATGCAATGTAGCTGCCAAGATCCATGGAGAAATCATTGAAAGATAACAAGTAAGTAAATATAGGTACTAATATATTTATATTTCATAAAGAAGTTTATATTGTAAATTGTAACCTAAATTAGCTATTTAATTTTAATAGGGTAGGCTATATACTGTGCTACTGAATGCATATGTTTTGAATATTTTATACGAATAGACTATAACCAAATGTTGAGGTTTTAAAATTATTTTCCAATGTGTTTAGAGTTTACATTACCCTACTTTATTTGCAGAATCACTACAAATTATTGACAAAGACATAGCAACTAGACTGAATCTGATACCAGGACAGAAACTTTGCTCAACATGCTTCTCTAGAGCCAAGATGATTAAAGATGAAAAAGACTCAGGTAGTGATGAATATGTTCCAGAAGAAATAGTTAAGGACACATTTGACGAAACGTTAGGTTCACTAAAATGCTCACCCATTAAGTATGTAAGAGCAAGAGATCGAAAGTTTTACGTGAAAAGGAAACTAAAGCAAATTGAAACCAACAAAATCAAAGCTGTCAAAAGTATTTCATATGAAGCCTAGCATTTTGGATGAGGAAGCGGAGAAACCTATAGAGAGTGAGGAAGAAAAGTGTTATCAGCATATGATAGAGGAACTGAAAGAAAAGTGTAAAACTAGTACCAGACAAGAAAAGATACAAATTCTAACACTCCTTCCAATTGGTAAAACCTGGTCCAGAGAAAGAATTATGAAAGAATTTGAAGTGTCAGCCAGAATGGTTAATGCTGTGAGGGCCTTAAAGAGAAAAGAAGGTATCCTTCCTATAACGAGATAAAAAGAGTAGCAAGGGTATAAGCGATGAAATAAAGGAAAGAGTGATAGAATTTTTCCAAAACAATGAATATACTAGAGAATGCCCTAGTAAAAAAGACTACAAATCAATAAAAACACCACAAGGGAAGGTTCACAAGCAGAAAATACTGTTGTTGACAAATATCAGAGAATTATATACGCTTTACAAAAATAAATATCCAAACTACAAAATCTCCAAATCAAAGTTTTTTGAACTGAGACCAAAATAGTGTATGGGTGTGGGGAGTAAAGGATCACACAATATATGCATTTGTGAAATACACCAGAACTTTAAACTTTCATGTGAATCACTCCCTGTCAAAGTAGAATTAAGAGAGTTACTAGGGAAAATAGTCTGCAACACTGAAACCAGAAACTGCATGATTAATAACTGCAAAACATGTCTTGGTTTAAATGAATTATGGGATTGGCTTCTTACCATTTTTGAAAACAATGATTATGACATGGATGATGAGGTTTCCTTTAAGCAGTGGCTTCATACAGACCATACCCAACTGGTCACAATGACAAAAAGTGTTTCAAATGTAGTAGAAGACATATGTGAAAGTGCAAAAAAGTTGAAAGTACACCATTTCATAGCAAAAGCCCAATCAAAATATTTGTCAGACTGTAAAGAAAACCTCAATGATTCTACAGCATTATTGCTTGTTGACTTCTCTGAAAACTATAGTTTTATAATTCAGGATGCCATACAAGGGCATCACTGGGACAATACCCAGGCTACCTTGCATCCGGTAGTCTGCTATCAAAAAGTTGATGGTGAACTAAAAGTTACAAATTTTTGTGTAACATCAGATTCACTTACACACAACACAACTGCAGTTCATTCTTTTTTATGTGAAGCCTTGAAATTACTTAAAAGTCAGAATCCTAAACTAAAACATATTTGTTACTTTAGCGATGGCGCAGCAAGTCAATATAAAAACTATAAAAACATCATTAATTCAGTGTTACATGAAAAAGATTTCCAACTAACATGTGAATGGAACTTTTTTGCCACCTCTCATGGAGAGAGCCCTGTGATGGTGTTGGTGGCACCGTCAAAAGGTTAGTTGCCCAGGCAAGTCTACAAGCAACAAGTAAAGGTCACATCACCAATCCAAAAGAGATGTTCAATTGGTGCAAATCTAATATTAATGGTATACAATTTCTGTACATTGATTCAGCTAAAATTGAGGAAAATGCTAATTTATTTGAGTTAGAAAAAAGGTATTACTTAATTAAGACAATCCCAGGAACCCGTTCATATCACTGCTTTAGACCTTCATCAACAGGCATTAAACTGTACAAAATTTCTAGTGATGAAAATTTCTTTAACATACAACTTTCCTTCCTCAATGCTACACAAGAAAATGTGGCTTACCAATATAAACCTGGTACATATGTGGCCTGTTTCTATGAAGGTGACTGGTTTGTTGGAAATATAGTTGAAGTGTGTGATACTGAGAAGGATCTATTAGTAAATTTCATGAAAAAGAATCCTTTTAAATGGCCTGAACAAGAGGACGTTTGCTGGATTCCATTCCAACATGTTTTGTGTTGAATTGAACGACCTACAGTTGCTGGGAAAATGGGGAGACAGTACAAGTTATCAAATGATTGTTTATCTAAAATTGAGGAGTATTTTAAAAAAAGCCTAAGTAACTACAGACCTGTATCAAGCTGAATAATAAATTGCCAATTTATGGCTGTGAGGCCATGGAGTGTTGAAGACAATCAGACTTAAAGCCTGAGTACAATAATAAATTCCTGAGTCACTGTCTAAACATAAGAGTTATTAGCTATATATAAGTTTACATACGAATTTACATAAAACAACACATATTAAAAAAGAATATGAACTTATAGCCAATAATTCACATGCTTAAAAACTCAGGAATTCATTATTGTATATAGCTAAGTACTGTACACTTGTATTAAGGGAAGTAATACAACAAAGCTACTTAAATTTAAGGTTTTGTACTGAAAATGGTGGTTACTGCTAGTTTATAATTTAAATTACTAGGAAGTGCTTAAAGAGCAGTAGAACACGGTTCTACATGATTTACTTAGGTAGATCCAAGTATTGAGCCTACACACTGGTCCATCTGTTGTGTTAACTGCAAATGTAGTAATAATCTAGGTCAGGGGTTCCCAAATTGTATTCCGCGGAACACTTCTCACGGTATACAAGTGTTCCATGGAACACCAATTTGGGAACCCCTGATCTAGGTATATATTGTGTCTTTTTTATGAGTAAAACTTATTTAGATAATTTAACATTTGTGAATTAACTTACCAAGTAATAAAATGGAAGTAAAATTACAATTCAATATTGTAAAAAGAAATTTAAACATTTCAAAATTTTGAAAAATTAAGAATTTTTCACAAAAAGTACTTTTCTTTGAATAGCCAAAACTATATGAAAGAGTTGAGTTGAGATCTATTCCTTAATATATGTTTTTGTACACATATGTATCTTTCTTTACTAAAAGTATCAACTCCCTGACTAATTTCGGACACCTTTATATTAAGCCCCAAATTTGATGTTAATTTTGCAAATTTTGTGAAAATATCAACTTTTAGAAATTTTTAAAAATAGAAATAAATCCTTTTTTGGTTATTTTTTTATTTCACTCATAAATTTACAACCCATAGAGACTATTAGGAGTATTAAAACAGCTGTGATTGATGTAGAACTAAAACTTTTGAAAATGGTAGTCGTAAAAGTGGGAGGAATTGATGCAAGCTTCAAAATGGAGGCATGTTTAAGCCCTTGTAACTCAGAAACTATTTGTATTGGCATGACAAATTTGAAGCTTCTACTCCTATTAGAAGACACTTTTCAAGGCCTCTCAAAATGAAGGCATTGGCCGATCAAGCCCAACATGGGCATTTTTTGTCAAAGGTTGGGGCCATTTAAGCGACCATAAAATTAAACATTTTTGACTGAGGAAGCTAAAATTTTAGATTTAAGCTATTGAATGGTGTATGAATCAACCCTGAAAATTTGAAGAAAATCGGAGATAGTCACCCAACCAACTTTCTGAAATCTGTACCAGTTGAGCTGGAATGGCTCATTGGGAAGTCTCATGTAAACATTACCACCTGTATCCAGGTCCTCTAGAATATCCAAACCTTCAGCAGTTGTCAGTCTGAAAGAAAAAAATGCAAATGTCACAAAAGGTAAAAAATTAACAAATAACTAATAAATAAATTATAAACAAAATAGTAATTAACTAATAAACAAAATAGTAATTAACTAATCAACAAAATATTAATTTAGTTTCCCCAAATTTAACAGAGAAAACATTTCTTGTAGAGTTCATTGAAAATGGACACTTGAAGGTGAAACATAACAGCACTCTACTGCCGAGTGTCCATTATAACTGACACTGATTTTTGAACAAGCTATTTAGAAAATATAAGAGACATATTTGATATTATGTGGTTTCATCATGTAGAGCAACTTATGAACTTAGTGTCAGTATATAGTTATCTACTGAAACTACATTATAGAACTAACAAAATATTCACTTTTTATTAACTTCGGAAAAATACTCTGATTCGTGGCAGCCATCTTGATGTTATGATGCTAGTGAAAGAAATGTTGCCAGATGATGATTTTTTTTTTTGTTAAATGTAATCACAAAACAATAATTATCGTGTTATTATAATGAAACATTCTAAAAAGTAAATGCACACAGAAAGAAATGCACATTTTTCAGCATCTGTTTAAATGGACACCAGGCACTAATGGGTTAATAGGCTTAAATGTTACCTGTATACAAGTGATAACTAACTTATTTTCATAAAGAAACAATAGCGATATGTGTGTGTATGCCTTGAAGGAGATAGTCTGTACTAGATGCTAATATATTTTTGTCTCTTGGATACCTCTAAGGCATTTGATCATATTAATCATGACAAATTATTCATGAAACTTGTAAATTGTAATGTACCTGGTTACTTGCTCCATATATTAATATTCTAGCATAATAATCAATTAATCACCAAACAATGATTGCAGCCACGTAGCCAAGACTTCCCAAGTCAAGGGTGGGACAAAATTATAGAAATGACCTAGTCAATGTGGAGGGGGTTTAGAGTAGTTAGGTTTAGAGTATTTTAAAGTAGTTTGTGAAGTTTAAAAAAAATGCAAACAAATGCAAGTATTTATTTATGAAATGTTATACTGTATATTATAATATCACATCATAAGTTATAAACTAGTTACAAAAGTGGACTTTTCTTTGAGATACCCTCGAGCTTTGTCATCAATTTTAGGCACAATGAATCTCCTGACAATACAATTTTGTACTGAAAATATTACAAATCAACTTAAGATTAATCTAAAGTATTACTCATTAAACAAATTAATAAAAATAATCATCTAAACAGCTTCAGAATATTGTATTTAACACTTTCATAAATTTTCTTTATTTTATCTTTTGTAGAATAATGCCATCACAACATTCAAATCCTACCGCAATTGAGGAAGCCTCTGTTACAAGTTTAATGTGCCTCTCTACAGCCTGATTATGACAAGGCTGCTTGAGTTACAGTGCTTCCTTTCTTATGTTTATGAGTTCTTCATTGGTTAGAGATGCTATGATAGGGGGCTCATGAATGTCAGGCAAATTTAAAATTATTATTTTGAGATACCCTCGAGCTTTGTCATCAATTTTAGGCACAATGAATCTCCTGACAATACCATCTCTCACAACACTCAAGTCAGGCTGTAACTCTGGGACTTCAATATCCTCATCTGAATCAATTATCAGGTCACCACCTTCGAAGTCATTGTCTATCACTGTTTCAACAAATTCATTATTCCCTCTGACCAAAAGTACCTTGTTAACTGTGATGTTGCAGATTTGTGGGTCTGAATCAATAAGCATGGCAATTAATACATTCTCAGGGTGAGCATAGTATGCATTTCAAGAGAGTTTTCAGGGCTATCTCCCTGGCTTCCTTGAGGAAATTTCAGGATCCTTTGGAGTATATCATAAAAGTTCTTAGCACCATCTGTGCATCGATACTCCTCCTTGATCTGGAACAAACTTGGAAAATAGGCCAAGATACAAAACTCTGCAAGTGTGACCAGAACTTTGGAAGGCTCTCTTTGAGACAGGTCCGGCGCCAGCCTATTTGGCGCCCTTAGCAGGACTGCAGCTGGCGCCCCCACCCACCTCCCACTTCACGATTGGGTTTGCCCACAAAGTAATCAAGGTACCATATTGATGAAACTATTTGCCTTACACTGATCTATTTTAATTTGCTAATACATACATTTATTATAAAATTATAAAATCATTTCACAGTTCAAGAAAGTGTCATGACCAATCAAAACAGCGAGTAAAGCGAGGCATATGTAGTAACAAATCAGAACGCTCAAAAGTGCTAAAATATGCGTGCAAAAAGGACATATCTACTGTTTTTTCCAAGCAAGAAGGGCATATGTCACATAAAAACAGTTATTCGCTTATTGATGACTCCCGGAACTCTCATTAAGCCGTAAATAAGCCAAGTCGCTTATTGACGACTCCCATCTGTGCACGCAACATTTTTAAATCGCTTATTTACAACTCCCGTCCCTAAAGGGTTAAAGGTCGTGATAGTGAAAGTTCTATAATGATCCAATAAGATGAATAAGTTAATTATGTAAATATCAGTCAAGCTAAACTGGTGTACATACGTCGTACAACCTTTCATCATTTGTCTATGCTTCTCATTCCTTCATTATTTTTTCATGTTGTTCTTACATAATACTATCAGACGTGCACAGGGCGGGAGGCGCTGGCACCCCCCAGATCTTTGGCGCCCTTAGCATTTACTAACCTCGCCTAATGGAAGCGGCGGCCCTGCTTTGAGATGTATAAAATCTGAGGATTCTAAATGTCAGAGTCAACCACCTTGAATGACAGATCAATCCAACTTAAAGGAGCTCAAGATCAGGATCAACACAGCCAAGCATAACAGCCTAACAGCCATACAGATTCTGTAAGCATAATACTGATCAGTGAGTGCTGAGGTCCTCCAGTACTTCATTAGGAATATCTGAAAATTTTGAATTCCTAATTGGCTTGAATGAAATCACATCCCACTGAGATACACTTCCATCAAGTTCAACCCCTATCTTTCCTGAAAATGAGTCTGGGCTCTTTGTTGTTCCATGCAGAGTAACAAAGACGTGATGAAGGGGGAGCTCATTACAGTGTAGTAGGCAAATGCTCCACTGCAAAGGTCTACCAAGCAGTTCTTCCAGGTATCCGATAGCTCCACCATTTGAACCAGTCATTGTATTAGTCCCATCAGATCCTATCATGGCAAGTTTGGTTTATAATTCAGTGTCTTTGAGGGCCTTGTATATCTCTTTTGCAACAGTCGACCCCTTGCCATTACTTTGACACATGTGAGAGGTAAAAATCACCTGAAATAGTATTAAAAAATTAGAGACAATTTTTTAGATATTTCAGAGTTTATATATATATATATATATCTATTTTCCAATTTCTATAATACCCAAAATTCATCTTAAATATTTTGCGCAATATCTGTTACAAAAATGCAAACTAAAGATCAAAATTTTAAATCTTACGAGGTTCTCCTACAATTATACAGTGCTCTTCTAGCTCAGTTCTTCTGTAATATTTGCCATTCACTTCAACTGTCACCATTGTTGCATCTTTGCAACCATCCACATAAATAGCATCCACCATTTCAAGCAATTTATCCTCCTCTTTTCTTATGGCTTTACGATATTTTTCACATTCTCTTCTCAGCTTGTTCCTGCAAAGTTCATATTGCAAATTTACTCAATTTCAAAGACAGTTATTTAAGCAAGCTCCATAGGTTTTCACTAACAATATTTAAATTTCAACACTTGTTTGAAACACATGCTTTTTGTGAAATACTTGATTTCAATCAGATACTAATGTACAAGATAATTGGACTGTTACCTGTCAATTACATTCATCTTATCAGTAGTATGATAATTCCATAATCCTCTAAAACTGCTGATGCAACTGCTGCTCTGGCTCTGTCACTTGCTTGATACCTGGTAAAAGATATTTATTTTATATCAAGTTAATATTCTAACAAGATGTTCATTGGACAGCAGTGTCCAAGATTTGAACTAACTATTAGCAACATTATATGGATTATAAATCATTTTTTTGAGGGTATTGTCAGCAGAGCAACAAGAGTGTTCAAAGCATACTCATATTTTAAACTATACAGTATACCTGTCACACTGCTGAACGAGGTTTGGTAGACTTTTCCTATTTTGTTCTGTCCTGGATTCCTGTTATTTACTGACACCACCTGTTTCATCAAATGATTCCAGGCTGCCCTGACTTGAGAGACTGTTGAGATCACTGTCATGTAACTTGAAAAACTCTTCTGAGATCTTCCCTGGGGATAATAAAATACAATATGATTATGATCAAAGATAGTTTACCAAAGATGCAAAAATATAATTTTATAATTTGTAGCACAATCATTTCAAGAAATCCAGATTTTTGGTGGCCATTAATCAAAAGTTTTTTTAATTTATATAGATCAAACTCACCAATTCTTTTCTTTTGCTTGCTCCTATGTACTACTCTCATTTTGTATCTGATGTCTGCCAATGTAAGGCATTCCTTAAAACCAACACATTGTCCTATTCTAGCTGTTTTCTGGTCCTCATAGAAAGCATAGTCTTCTTCTGTCATTTTCAGTTGATACAAATGTTCCAAATATCTTCTCCAATTTGAGTCCTCACAGAAGATCTCAAACAACTTGGAAGTTTTTTCAATGAAGGAAGAAAGATCACTCCTGAACTTGTCACAAGTTTCTTTTTATGGATATTTATCAAACCTACAAAATTACCAAAACTTTTATGTCATGAATGCAAATTTCAATTATAAACCCTAAGTTAAGTTCTAGTCAAAACAGAATTTATTACTGGTCATTCTTATGATTTGCAAATCATTGAATCACATGATTATGTTAATAAAATTGTCACAAACAAATAAATGTAACTACAAAATTTACAGAAGTATGACATATTTTAAATATTTTTATAAGGGACTGAAAATTTGAGTCTTACCTCGAAAATTCTTTGACTAGATCCTGAATCTTGCTGGTGACACTAGAGCATGAAATTGGATAGACATTGCACCACTGTTCAATCAGACTTAGTGCAACCATATCAGCTGCTTGTCTGGTTGTCCAGTTCTTTTCTGCCACTACACATTGGATGACATCTTTACCAAGAGGAAGCTTTCCATTGGGGAATGAGTCTATGCTTGAAAATTTGTGACCATCAAGAATTTTAACTGTGTCACATCATCCTACTATGCAGTATTTTTTGGTAATAAGGTTATCAAAATACATGTATTTATCAATTCTATAAATTCAACCTGAAAAGAAAAATCTAAAATATAATTTCAAATAAAAACAAAACATTTGGAGAAAAAGGGTAAAAAATTGCATTTTTTTGAGCAAAAATTAAGAAATATAGAATTTTTGATGAATTATTAAGCCCGCAGCTCTCTGCAAATGTTTTAATCTGCTTCAGAGGTGAAAAATACATCATAAACAGTTTTTAAAGTGTCTTTCTATCATGTCCAGAACCTGAGATAGGTCAAATTTTGGTCACACGCATATACGATTTGTATAAATTGGCCAGTAGCACTCACAGTTTTGTATGCAACCACCCACAATCCATTTTAAAGTTCAATCCTGGACAAAAGACAACTATCTAGACCCCCTCAATTATGACCCTGGCACTTTTGATTTTTTCACTCCACCCTAATGGTTAGTGGACTGATCTCCGATATATTTTATAGATCTTAAATCTGGAAGAGTTACATTACATTTTATTTGGAAAGCATGAAGCCACTCTGGCCTATCAAGGTAATCAAAGTCACGAGCTATATTTTAATAATAAGAAGATTATTGCAAAAGGTCAAACTCAAGTCAACTAATTAATATACAACTACTTACAACCACCAAGGTAGCATACATAACTGAAGCAAGAATATATACTATATACAATCTACAAACTTTTTCACTCTTGAAAGTGCCTAAATTTTTCTTAAAATTAACTAATAAGCTACTGTTTACCACATTATACAGCAAGTCATTCCAAAAATCTACTACTCTGACAAAGTATTTTCATCAATCAAGTCTACAAGTCTGTTTTCTAATTTTCTTACTATGTCCGAGAGTTATCCTAGGCATCTCAAGTGAGAAAAAGTTATGTACAGGAATACCTCAAAATTCATTGTTAATTCTTTCTGGAATAACACAACAAAATACGAAATAAAATTTGAGGTAGATTATAACATGTTTCAATGAGAAAACATTTTACTGTATTATGTTATTAAACAGATTAATTAATCAAATACTACTCATTTTTCGGCAAAATATGTAATATATTGCATTGGTAAACAGTTGAATTTCATCAATTTTGATCAATTTTTTTTAAAAAAAAATTTAAAAATGCCAAATCTGCGAATATGGATGATGGATTGCGAAACTATAGGTAGTAAAAGATTGATGATGAATCTGCGAAATGACAAAATTCGGAATGACGAATTTTGAGGTATTCCTGTACATCTAAAGTGTCCAAGCCTTAAAACATTTTGAACATCTGTATCATATCTCCCCTCAAACAACATCTCTCAGATCTAAACATACCTAGTTCCTTTAACCTATCCCTGTATTCCAATCTTCTTGGGTTAGGGATAAGCTTGGTTGCCCTACATTGCACACTTTCAAGCACATCAATATCATGTCTAAGGTGAGGGGACCAAGCTTGAATGCAGTATTCTAACTGAGGCCTAACATAAGAATTATATAATTTACAGATGACTTCCTTACTCTTGTAACTAACATTCCTCTTAATAATACCTAACATTTTATTTGCATTATTTTCTACCCTCTACATCTAGGCACTGCTTAGAAAATGCTAGATCACTACAAGCTATAATGCCAAGATCCCTTTCCTGTCTAACATCCTCCAACCAGTTCCCTTGCATCTCATAACTAAATTTTTCATTATTTCTATCAAGATGGATGACTTTGTATTCTTAAACATTGAATTCCATCTACCATTTACTAGCCTAAGCAACTAACCTATGAAGATCCTTTTGCAGTTTATAAAAATTTTCTATATTTATAACAGGGGAAACTACCTTTGTACCATCTGCAAATTTAGAAATTTTACAACCTACTCCTTTTTCTGAATCATTTAGATATAAAATAAAGAGTAATGGATTTAAAACTGATCCCTGTGGTACCCCCACTTTTCACTTTCTGCCACCCAGATTCATGACCATTTAGAATTATTTTATGTTCTCTGTATTCTAACCAGTTTTCTATCCAATTTATAACTCACCCCAATACCCCATGAGCTTTTAACCCTATAATGCCAGAATGTTTTGTAGGGTTAAGTTATGAATACATATATTTGAAAAGTTAACTAGAGGCAACATGTGATGGTAAAGGGTTAATTTATGTAAAGTCTCCTGTGTGTAGGGTTGCCAGAATTTTTAAATGTCCATATGGAACAAAAAAATTTCTGAGGTTTTTTTTTTTTAAGACCAAATTTTGTTCAAATTGAAACTAGATTTCTTCAATAATTACAACAAACAAAATTGGGAAAATTGTATTAAAATAATGCTTAATAATTAAACATCATGAATAATTTTGCTAGGGGAAAAATTGTAATTATTATTATTATAATAATAATAATCATAATAATGTAAAAAACACATGAGTGTAATTAATTAATTAAAAAAAATATTCTAAATCTTATAAATAAAATCAAGTGTGTGTGTGTGTGTTCCTCTTTCACACAAATGCAGCAATTTACACCTGAATAATTTCTTATAAAAAGTAGACATACTTACAGATTTTATTTAAATTATACAACCTCAAGTTCTATGGTCAAGCAATCACAAGATTCACACTAATTCAAAGCTTACAATATAACTACAGCCAAAAAACTACCAACTCATGGCTAAACAACATTTTATAAGCTTTATGTAATTTCTAGGATGTTCTAGAATATTCAACATTACTCTACAGCAGTGGTCGGTGAACAGGGGTAAATTTAAAAATTTTGGGGGTAATGCATGCGGTATGAGAGACACCATATGCAACAATTTTAAGAGCAATTGGCTTGTTTTTGTTTACTTTGAAGTCTGGGGGTAATTTCATTTTACTCAAATAGATTTTTGGGTAATACCCAAAAAAGTTCCCCGACCCATGCTCTACAGGATCCAACATAATTCTCGAAAATTCTAAATCAATTCATCCCAAAAAAAGTTGCTTAAAAAATATTTTTTGCGGGATATTTTGAATACAAAGCAGGATGTGGAATTTTTTTGATCAAATGGGGGATGTCTGGCAACCCTACCTACCTATGTGGAACCTTGTCAAATGCTTTACTAAAATCCAAACATCTACTACATTTCCATTATCTACCTGATCAGTTACAAATTCAAAAATGTCTAAGAGATTAGACAAACAAGAACTTCCTCATCTAAATCTATGTTATGAACTTGAAATAAGATTAAAGTTCTCCAAATGATCTTTAATATTATTCTTTATAATTCTTTCAAGTATCTCTCCTACCAATATGTTAAACTAACAGGCCTATAATTTCCAAACAACTCCTTACTACACTTTTTGTAAATGGATACATTTGCTTTTTTCCATTCATCTGGTATTTCTGCATAATTAATTGACCTAGCAAACAAAATAGTTAGTGCCTCAGATAAGCTTTCTTTCCCTTCTCTGGGAATCTAGCAAATGTATTATCATGTCCAACAGCTTTATTTGACTTCAATGTATGACTCACTTGCCTACCATCATTCATCCTTATATGAATATAAGAATGATTTTAATTCTTTAGATCCTGTAAATTCAGGCAAAGTTATTTAAATTTTCTTCAGTAAAAATAGAGCTAAAATAATCATTAAAAATACCAACAACATCCTCATCTTTTTCAAACATTTTCTGAGCATTTCCTGAGCTCTCTGATATTGCTTCTACTTTTGGATATTGCCAATAACTTCAATTTTGGAAAGTTCTGAATTTTATATACTTGCATTTATATTCACATTGTTATAGTTAAGTAATTGAATATTAGTGGTTTTTAGCAATTTAGAAGTTTTCATAGCATGCCGACTTAATTTAACTTAAACTTGTTATGGTTATAAACTAATTTAACTTGCATGATGCCATCGCAGAAAGTAGTGTGTGTTAGATGTGGAGTAAATCGATGGTATACGCATTTTAAGGATTATAATGGTGGTCCTATGGCAATTACCGAGAGATCAGTTTGTTTCTTTTGTGATTTAAGGGAGGAAATAGTTGACATAAAACGTAGTGTACGTGAGGTAATGGAAAGACTTGCAATGCTTGATGAGGGCAGGGGTAGGGCTACAGTTGACAAAAGCCAAACCAATACTAACATTGAAGACATTAGTAATTTGAAGGGTGAGGTGCGTAACTAGTTTCTAGTTAAGAGGATGGTTGGATAGAGTTGAAGAAGGGGTTAAGGTTTGTCCGAGATTAGTAGGTGGGGAAGGATTTAGAGAAGTTAAGGGTGGAGCTAGGCCACATACATTAGGTAATAGGAATAGGCGAGGTCAGATAGGTCTTTAGTTCTAGCTATTACCCCTAGGCACGGTTTGGGTCTTAGGATTATGTGCCGAGGAAAATGTACCCTTTGGAAAGCTGTGGTCAAAATTCAGTGATCCTAGCCTTTTTATAAAAGATGAGGTGCATTTTAATGAAATGGGTAATGCTAGGTTAGGTAGGTTAATTGACAAAAACGTTTGAAAGCTGTATAGGTCAAAGCCTTCTTTAAACATTGTGGGTCCGGGAAACATGGGCCTGACATGAAAAATAGTTTAAAATGCCAACCCGTTGTAAAAAATAACTTAAACATCTTTTATTGTAACGCACGTAGTATTAGAAATAAATTAGACGAATTTAAGGCAATAATTTATTCCAGCAACCAACTATGATATAGTTGCTATCACTGAAATGTGGTTAAATACCATGACTCAAGACTTATTGGTGGAACTTGATATACCAGGTTTTAAACTCCTTATTAATGATAGGTTACATAGGATTGGTGAAGGCATTTTGCTGTACATTCGTAATTCCCTTAGGGCTATCGAGGTTAAGATAGATTTTCCAGCAGCAATCAATGCGATATGCATTGAAGTTAGGGCACATAGTCTTAGTTTAAATTTTTTTTTTGTTTATAGACCTCCCGTTCAACCCCTCGATACCAATACTAGATTTTACACACTTCCTGGTAACTTTATTAATAATCAGGATAGTATAGTTGTCAGACTTTAACTGCCTCAACGTTAATTACGAGACTTTTACTGGTAATGATGAGGGTTTGAGATTGATTGAATTCATGGAAGATAATTTTTTACGACAGATGGTGGTTATTATATAGAAAACGGCGCAACCCGAAGTATGATGTAAAAAACATTTTATTAGGTCAATTTCGATGTGCTGAAGCCAAATCTCTTAACCATTTGGTGTGCAAATTACATTTTTACAGATTATAAATAAAATTACAAATTTTTGAAGTTCATTCATTTGCCCATCATTTATGTTTTGGTTCCAATAATTTTGCTCCGCGAGTCAAAGTAGTTCTTAACAGAAGCAATTTTATAACCCTTTTAAAATGCGCCCTTTTAATGTTGGTATAGCAATGGAGTGTGAAGGGTGTTCTGTTAGATACATTGAAGCTATTGTAAAGTTTTACGAAAATGATGAAGAAGCAATTCTATTTTTCCAAAAACATGGTGTTTTGCTTCCTGAGTTGTCATGCCCAACGTGTGGTTATAATTGCAACATACGTCGTGATAAACATCAGTTTGAATGCCGCAAGCAAAAAACTAATCCTAAAAATAAAAGAAAACGCAAATGTTCTTTCTATCAAAGTATTTTTAAAAACACGTGGTTAGAATGCGTACATATTCCTCCTTGGAAAAATTTATTATTTATAAATGTTTTTCTAATGAAACATTTTTCACAACAATACTGCGAGTCTTAACTCAAGCTTAGCCCAAATTCAGTGGTTGATTGGAAGTCGATGTGCGCGGAGGTATGTGAATATTTATTTTTACATAACGTCCTTAGTGATCAGAGACTTCATTTTTTCCTCAAAGCTGCGGCAAAGTTGTATCCTCCCAATGTTTAAGTTAAAGGTAAATTGATTTGATTATTTTACTCTTAGGTTAGGTTAGGTTAGGTTAGTTTTCATGTGCTTAAGCCTAATTTGTTAGCCATTTTTTAGGCAAATGCTTCAAAATAAGAGTAAAATATAAATAACATTTACTCTAATTTGAAGCATTTGCACACCAAATGGTTAACAGATTTGGCTTCAGCACATCGAAATTGACCTAATAAAATGTTTTTTACATCATACTTCGGGTTGCGCCGTTTTCTATATAATTACCGGTTTAGAAGTAGGCGAGAGTTGAGATGTAGTGATCATCAAATTATTAGGTTTAAGCTGTTGATAGAAAACACTAAGGATAGTAACGTAATAGAAGTCTCTGATTTTCGTAGGGCCAATTTTGATAGTTTTGTGGATAGGATGAGAGTAGTGAAGTGGGATCATTTATTTATGGGTAATGATGCAAATTTTCATTGGAAGTTTTATGAATATCAAAAGGGAGTTTATTCCTCGTAGGCTCAAGCGCGCTAGAAATCATGGTAGGCCCAAGTGGTGGACTAGGGAAATAGGCGAGTTCATAAACAAGCGTAACAGAGCATATAGATTTAATAAGCACAATGGCCCGGTAGCTAATGTTAATAGATATATCGAGCTTTGACATCAGGTTAAAAGATCAGTTAGGAATGCTAAGCGTAATTTAGAGATACTTACAACTGCAGATAGTAAACATAACCCAAAAAAGTTTTTTGATTATGTGAATAATTGTAAACCAATAAAAGATAATATAGTCCCTCTCATGGATGCTAATGGCGCTTTGGCTTGCAATGCTCAGGCAATGGCGGGTATTTTTAATAACTTTTTTGCAAGTTTTTACCATAGAAGACATCAATAATGTCCCCGATATGAATATCATCATTCCATTTAGCAGCGAGACTACTTTGGATGAATTAACTGTTTACAAGGGTGAGATTGTGCATTATATCGGTAGGCTAAAAGTTAGCAAGGCACCAGCCCCTGATGCATTTTATCCTAGACATCTGAAAGATTTGAGACATTATTGTAGGTCACTTAACGAAGATTTTTAATCAGTCACTTGAAACGGGGATTATTCCTGTAGACTTCTGAGGTGACGTGTATGTATATATATGTATATAGTCTAAAAGTCACTAAAGGGTAAATATCACTAAATCTAAGCTGAATGGCAAGAGCAAGTCATAAATGAACCAACGCGGCTGTTCGTATTGCTTTGGTCTGGCCTAGACATATTTTTTCCTATCTGACCTAATCTTTGGTGCTGAGTATAATTAGGTGATGTTTCTAAGGTGACAAATGGGGTAGAAAGTTGTTTGTACTTAAGTGTAGTTAGGGGTAATGTCTATAGCTTCTAAATTGGTAATGTAAGAGAGAGTTAGGTCGGCTGTTTGTGGGACACAGGAATAAAACGGTAGGCTTCAAAGAATACCTAATTCAACGCACCGGTAAGTGCTTTTGATTGTTTGCTAGAACCTAAGTAACCTAACTGGGGTGTCTACCCCACGCTATCACATGAGGATAGGATTTGGCTCATTTGGTTAAATTTTGTTCATTGGGTTAAATTTGGCTCATTGGTTTAATTTGGCTTATTGGGTTCAAGTGGTTGTTTGGAAAATTGGATGTAGCCTAGTGGGTCGTCCGATTTGGTTTGTTTGTGGGGTAAGTTACCGTACTATAGCGTAGGTCCCGCCGCCCTAACTCTAAAACTAATTCCTACTCAGCCCTAACTCTAAAACTAATTCCTACTCAGCCCTAACTCTAAAACTAATTCCTACTCAGCCCTAACTCTAAAACTAATTCCTACTCAGCCCTAACTCTAAAACTAATTCCTACTCAGCCCTAACTCTAAAACTAATTCCTACTCAGCCCTAACTCTAAAACTAATTCCTACTCAGCCCTAACTGGGGAGTAACTAGACCAAATTTAAACCTAACCTAACCTACTTCACGTGATTTGGCCTAATTCGGTTTTGCTCTAGCATGTCGGTGATTGGCCATATAAGCCCCTACGAAGACTCTGGGGAGGACTTCGAAGCTTATGCCACTAGGGTGAGGTTGTTTTTCGAGGCAAATTCCATTCCGGATGCTAAGAAAGTACCTACCTTTTTAACTATAATAGGCCCTAAAACGTTTGGTTTAGTTATGGACCTAGTTTCTCCTAAAGCACCGGAAACTTGCACCTATAATGAATTGGTACAGGCCCTAACCGATCACTACAAACCCCGAGTAGTTCTCATCTATGAACGTTTCAAATTTTATTCAAGGCATCAGACGGGAAATGAAAGCATTGCAGAGTTTGTTGCAGGAATAAAAAGCCATAGCCGTACGTGTAAATTTGGGGACAAATTAGATGAAATGCTAAGAGATAGGTTTGTAATGGGTCTCAAAGAGGAGTCTACCCAGAGAGCCCTATTAGCCATACAGGACCTAACTTTTAGTCAGGCTGTAGAAATAGCTACGGCTAGAGAAGCAGCTGCTAAAGATGTTAGAGCTTTTGGCAATCATAGTAGTAAAGCCCAACACGTAAATAGCTTTAAATCTTCTAGGCCTGGCAGACCTAATGAGCCTACTAGACAGGCAAATAAAAGGTATGAGGCGAATACGACTAAACCTACTAATTCTACTAAGCCTTCCAAGCCATGTACAAGGTGTGGAAAACACCATTGGAAGAAAGATTGCCCTTTTAAAGAAGCAGTTTGCCGAAACTGTAGTAAAATAGGCCACATAGCTAAAGTGTGTTTTTCAAAGAAAACGAAGGGTGAAAATTCTAATTTTAACCTTTCTAGTGTAAATCCTGAAGGGGGAAATACTTCGAACATTGGAGTGGAGTACCTATTTTATGAGCACCAAAGTGGGAATAATACAGGCCCATATATTGTAGAGGTAGGCCTAAATGGAATTACAGTTCCTCTAGAACTGGATACGGGTGCTGCCCGGACTGTCATGTCCAGGAAGTTTTTGAGGAACTTTCCGAAATGCACCAAACTACATGCCTCTAAAACTATCTTAAAAAAATATGGAGACATACAAATACCTATTTGTGGAGAAGCATACGTCACAGTTACACTCAACCAGAAAACTTTGTCTCATCCCTTAACCCTTTTAGTGGTGGATGAGCAAGGGCCTACTCTACTAGGCCGTGATTGGATTGATGCTTTGAAAATGCCGATTGACAAAATCTTGCCAAGGGTCAGGCAGATGTGCATACACTCTCATATCCATCTGACATAGACTCATTGTTAAGGAGTTTTCTTCTGTTTTTGGGCCTGAAGTAGGCAACCTAAAGGCCATCAGGTCTGCATAGAAGTAGATCCTAATGTAACTCCGAAATTTTGTAAGGCTCGTTCAATTGCGCATGCACTGCGGGAGAAGGTAGATTTAGAAATTGACAGGCTGCTGAAAGATAAAATTATCGAACCAGTCACACACGCTAAGTGGGCTGCCCCAGTAGTTCCGGTACTAAAACCGGACAAGTCTGTGGGGATTACCGTTTAACAGCAAATAGAGCCGTCCTTCTAGATTGCTATCCTATACCCAAGCCTGATGAATTATTTAGCTCTCTTGCTGGGGGTAAATATTTCACAAAACTCGATATGTCCCAAGCCTATGCTCAACTAAGTTTAGATGAAAACTCTAAAGAATTAACTATCATAAATACGCACCGAGGCCTATATAAGTACAATAGGCTATGCTATGGAATAGCATCGGCTCCGGGTATTTTTCAGAGGACAATGGACCAAGTTCTAGGTCACATTCCAGGGGTACTTTGCTTTCTAGATGATGTCCTCATTTCAGGTTCGACTAAAAAAGAACACCTAACTAGATTAACCACGGTTCTAAAAAGACTCCGGGATGCCGGACTTAAGCTAAAGAGAGAAAAGTGTTCATGGGTCACTAATGAGGTTTCATATTTAGGGTTCCGCATAGATGCCTCAGGCATTCATCCAACGGTGGATAAACTAGAAGCAATAGAAAAGGCACCACCTCCACAAAACATCACACAGTTACAAGCTTATTTAGGTCTCCTAAACTTTTATAGGAAATTTTTGCCTAATGCATCGACTTTCCTTGAACCCCTAAATAAGCTATTACGATCTGGGGAACAGTGGAGATGGGAGAAAACTCAAAAGGAAGCATTTGAGGCTTCCAAGGACGTACTACTAAAGTCCACTCTCCTAGTGCATTATGATCCTAAACTTCCTCTCGTAGTTTCAGCAGACAGCAGTTCTTATGGAATTGGGGCAGTGTTATCTCACCACATTGATGGTGTAGATAGGCCTATCTGTTTTGCTTCTAGAACACTAACTGAGACGGAAAGACGATATGCACAAGTGGAACGTGAAGCATTAGCCTTAGTATTTGCAGTAAAAAAATTTCATTTCTATCTATGGGGTCATGAATTTAAACTAATTACTGACCATAAGCCTCTTTTAGGTTTATTTTCACCTAATAAAAATATTCCAGTTATGGCCTCAGGTAGGATTCAACGATGGGCACTGATTCTACAAGCCTATAAATTTGACTTAGTACATCGGTCAGGTAAACTTCTAGGTACGGCTGATGCGCTAAGTAGGTTGCCCTTAGAAAATCCAAATGATTGTGTACCTATACCTACAGAATGGGTTCACTTGGTGGAGTTTTTGGAATCCACTCCAGTATCTGCAGTACAAATAGAGCAGTGGACAAAATCAGACCCTATTCTGTCTAGGGTCATCCATTTCTGCTCAGTTGGTTGGCCTACTAAGGTTGAGAGTGAATTACAGCCTTTTTTCAGCGTCAGTCTGGCCTCTCGATTCAAAATGGCTGTCTCTTATGGGGCCACAGAGTGATTATTCCAAATAAAGGCAGGTCGAATTTAGTGAAGGAACTTCACGCTGAACACATGGGCGCAACAAAAATGAAAGAGCTGGCGAGAGCTTATTTCTGGTGGCCTGGTTTAGATGGAGAACTCGAATCATTGGTTCGTTCCTGTCAAAGCTGCCTAGAGAACAGAGATCTCCCAAGGAAAAGTCCACTTCATCCTTGGGAATGGCCTACTATACCGTGGCATAGGATCCATGTTGACTATGCAGGTCCTATAAATAATACTTATTTCCTAGTCATTGTGGACGCCTACTCTAAGTGGGTGGAAATTTTTCCAACCACTTCCACGACTTCGGGTGTTACTATTCGCTTACTCCGTTCGTTTTCGCTCGATGGGTTTACCCGTAGTCCTGGTTTCCGACAATGGTACTTGTTTTACCAGTGAGGAATTTCGTTCTTTCGTCCACCTAAATGGCATTAGACATGTCCGGTCTAGTGTTTTCCACCCATCTATCTACTAACGGTCTCGCGGAAAACATGGTCCGTACTTCAAGTCGGCTTGCGTCATTCTCGTGGGGAGGAAATGCAAGTGGTGTTGGATAATTTTTTGTTTAAATATCGAATAACACCACACACCACGACGGGGGTGTCTCCCTCTAAACTTCTGATTGGCCGGGGAATTCGTTCAGTTTTCGATTTGTTACGTCCAACGAAACGTTACAACAACGAGTTTTACGCCATCAGGAAAAACAGAAGTTGTACCACGACACTAAAAGAGGGAGAGTTCTAGAAGCGCAACCTAATGATCCAGTTATGATTCGCAACCATGGGGCTGGACCAAAATGGGTTCCTGCAACTGTGCAGGAGAGAACGGGCCCTGTTTCCTTCAAGTGCCAACTAGAAGATGGTCGTTCTATTAAACGCCATCAGGACCAGATATGGGAACGTGAAGTGCAGAAGGACCAGAGTCTTCCGGAAGAGAGAACTGATCCTCCGGAAAATGGTTCAACTTGCCCGCCTATACAGGTTGCACCTAATCCTACTACATCAACCCCGCTCCGCAGGTCGTCTAGGGTCCCTCATCCCCCTGACAGACTAAACTTGTAGGGGAGGAGTGAGGTGACGTGTATGTATATATATGTATATAGTCTAAAAGTCACTAAAGGGTAAATATCACTAAATCTAAGCTGAATGGCAAGAGCAAGTCATAAACGAACCAACGCGGCTGTTCGTATTGCTTTGGGCTGGCCTAGACATGTTTTTTCCTATCTGACCTAATCTTTGGTGGTGCTGAGTATAATTAGGTGATGTTTCTAAGGTGACAAATGGGGTAGGAAGTTGTTCGTACTTAAGTATAATTAGGGGTAATATCTATAGCTTCTAAATTGGTAATGTAAGAGAGAGTTAGGTAGGCTGTTTGCTAGAACCTAAGTAACTTAACTGGGGTGTCTACCCCACGCTATCACAGTTTTAAATAACTTAATACTTTTAAAATGTCCGTCAAGACGGTTCTTAAACATATTAACGCTGGTAGAATGAACGACTGACGCGGGAAGATTATTCCATTTATCAATTACTTTAAACGTAAAGAAGTTTTTAGCGATATTAGTAATGAAACGTCTGCCACGCAACTTAAATCCGTTATTACGAGTATTACTATTATCGAAAGTGAACAATGTCAAAATTTACGTTATCGATGTTATTAACGATTTTGAAAACTTCAATAAGCTCCCCCCTTAATCTCCTAGTTTCGAGTGAATACAGGTCTAACTCTTTAATCCTATCTCCATAAGGCTTGTTGCGCAATGACGGAATTAGTTTCGTGGCACGACGTTGAACCCTTTCTAACCTATCAATATCCTCACGCAAATACGGGCACCAAAACTGAACTGCATATTCTAAATGAAGCCTGACTAGGGACTTGTAAAGGGGCAATATAATATCCTTCGATTTAAATTCGAAATTACGCGCTATAAAGCCTAACATCCTATTAGCTTTTGCGCAAGACTCCAGGCACTGGTTCCTAACCTTTAAATCCTTAGATACGCGTACGCCTAAATCTACTTCCTCGTCAACGCTCGCTAACTCCCTATCATCCATCGTGTACGTGTAATTATTGTTGCGAGAACCTATATGCAAAACTTTACATTTATCTACGTTAAATTGCATCTGCCACTTATCTGTCCACTCCATAATCCTATTTACATCGTCTTGGAGCCTATTACTATCGTCCTCGTTAACAACCTTACTGCCTATTTTAGTATCGTCCGCGAATTTTAACACGTTACTAGTCAATCCTACATCTATGTCATTAATGTAAATTACGAATAGCAATGGGTCTAACACTGAACCCTGTGGGACACCGCTACCTACATCTAACCACCCCGATTCACTACCATTAACTACGACCCTCTGCCTCCTAGCACGAAGCCATTCTTCTAACCAGTTAGCTACCTGACCGCGTATACCATGCGTTTTGACCTTCGCAATTAGTTTCCTATGCGGAACTGTATCGAACGCCTTTTTAAAATCTAAATAAATAACGTCAGCTTCTCTATGCCTATCGTATTCGCGCACTATTTCGTTATAAAATTCTAACAAATTAGTTAAACAAGACCTATGGCGTCGAAACCCATGCTGACTACTATTAATCAAATCTCTACTTTCTAAGTGATTGATGATACGATCCCGAACTACGGATTCCAAACGTTTACCGACAATTGACGTTAAGCTAATAGGCCGATAATTGCTAGCTACTGCGCGGTCGCCTTTTTTAAAAATAGGGGTGACGTTAGCTAATTTGAAGTCATCAGGAATAATCCCCGTTTCGAGTGACTGATTAAAAATCTTCGTTAAGGGGCCTACGATAACGTCTTTCAAATCTTTCAAATGTCTGGGATAAAAAGCGTCAGGGCCTGGAGCCTTGCTAACTTTTAGCCTATCGATATAATGCGCAATCTCAGCCTCGTAAACAGTTATTTCATCCAAAATAGTCTCGCTACTAAATGGAACGATATCGTCCACGTCGGGGACATTATTTACGTCTTCTACGGTAAAAACTGTCGCAAAAAAGTTATTGGAAATACCCGCCATCGCCTGAGCGTCAGAAGCCAAAGCGCCATTAACATCCACTAGAGAGCCTATGTTATCTTTTACCGGCTTACGATTATTTACGTATTCAAAAAACTTTTTTGGATTGTTTACTATCCGCAGCTGTAAGTATCTCTAAATTACGCTTGGCATTCCTAATTGATCTTTTAACCTGACGCCTAAGCTCGATATATCTATTAAAGTTAGTGTGGATCATTTTACAGGTGGTACCTCTGAGGACACAATATATGTTATTCATGTTGGTACTAATAACGTTTTAAATTCTAGATCCGAAACACTGCTGGTACAGGGACTTACTAGAGCGATTAAAGGAAAAGCTAATAAGATTGGTTTAACAGGTATATTTCCTCGAATTATCCAATGTAGCGATTTCTACAGCAAGGTGACCTATATCAATAATAACCTAAAGTCTCTTTGCCAATAGGAAGGAGTGCATTTTGTGAATTTTTGGAGCAGTTTCTATGGCAGGAGGGACTTGTTCCTCGGAGATGGACTTCATCTTAATGACGTTGGAGCTGCGCGTTTAGGAAGACTACTTCATAATACTGTCTCTTCTTTTCAGGCTGCTGTAACTTGAATGGTCCCAGTGTAATTTCCATAAATTTCCCCTCCGCTCGCGAAGGTGTCGCAATTACAAACAATTTGAAGGTTCTATCTTTAAATGCTCGTAGCCTACGAAATAAAAAACAAATTTTTTTTCTTTAATTGCTTGTAAAGGCTATGATTTAATTGCAATAAATGAATCGTGGCTTAGCACTGAAACACATGACTTTGTAGGGAGTATCAAATTAGAGGTTATAGACTTTTTGTTAAAAATAGAATAGGTAGGCAAGGAGGCAGTGTTATGTTTTATATCAAAGATAATATTGCGAATGTTATAGAAGTAAAGCACTCAATTCCAGAACCGATAGATTCAACTATAGCAGAACTTAAATTGAACGATTTCAAACTTCTTGTTGCGCTTATATATAGGCCCCCTAATCAAACCGCTGATATGGATGAAGCGTTATATCATGAACTAAAGAATAATAGGTAGTGAGCAGACCTTAGTTATGGGTGACATTAATTGTGCCAACATGAATTACGATACAATGCGTTGAGATGCGGAAGGTAATCATTTAGTTAATTTTCTCGAGGATAGCTTTCTTATTCAAAAGGTTGGGGAACCTACGAGGTTGGACAGTATTTTAAATTTAGTAATAACTACGGATGATAGGAAAATCACTGATCTTCAAGTAATAGAACCGTTAAGCAATAGCGATCACAATATGGTAGAGTTTGTCCTCTCAGTAAGTCACTCAAAACCAGCTAACTCGACTAAAATTCCTAACTTCCAGCATGCAGACTTTTGTAAATTTCGAAATAAATTGTCACACGTCAATTGAGAAAATGTAATGGGGATCTCCAATGCAAAAATAATGTGGAAATCATTTGAAACAGTATTTAGGACTATAAATGAGGAATGTGTACTGTATAAAATTAAGCGTGCGAAAGTAAACAAGCCCTTGTGGTTTACTTCTGGAGTAGGAGACATTATAAAGAGTAGGGATAGGGCTTAGAGGCTACATAAATGCAATGAAGACAATTTGTGGATACGAAACAACTACGTATCTCTAAGGCAAGAAGCGAAAAGTGTAATAAAAAAGTCTAAGCACGAATTTGAAATCTCCATAGCTCGTGGCGGTAAAGAAAACCCCAAGCGATTCTTTCAATATGTCAATAATAGAAATCCAGTAAAAAGTGTCTTGGGGCCGTTGAAAAATGTAAATGGAAAGCTAGTTTCTGAAAACAAGAAATGGCTACCTTGTTAAACAAATTTTTTACGTCAGTTTTTACTACAGAAGATGTAACGAATATCCCGACGGTCATAGACATAATACCTTTTGATAATGGTAATATTTTGGATAATATTGTGGTTAGTGAAGGGGACGTAATGCGCTATATTGATAAAATGAAAATGCGTAAATCACCAACACCGGATTCCATATATCCCATACAACTAAAAGAATTAAAAGATAGCATTGTTGTGCCACTAACAAAGATTTTTAATGAGTCTATTTCTGAGGGGTGCGTACCAGATAATTTCAAGTTAGCAAACGTAACACCTATCTTTAAGAAAGGCGATAAAGGTGCGGCGGGAAATTATAGGCCAATCAGTTTAACGTCTGTTGTAGGTAAGCTACTGGAATCAATAATTAGGGATCGTATAGTTGAACACTTAGAATTGCATAACTTAATCAGAAATACACAGCACGGTTTTTGGCAAAACAAATCTTGCTTAACTAATTTTTTAGAATTTTTTTCAAACCGTGGTTTACATTTACGATAGTCATCGGGCGGTTGATGTAGTATATTAGTCAGGGGGCTTAATCATATAATTGTTCAAATCATTCCAAAAGTGCCATTTTTGGACCACAGGTAGCTATGACCATACTAATTCGAATGTTTGCGGGAGCCAAGCTGGGCTCCCACTGTGGCGGCCATATTGGCCAAATCAAAATGGCCGCTGTCCAAAATGACATCCACTTGAGTACCAATACTAGTACAGGTTACATAGTTAACTTGATAAAAAATAAGAGTCAGCATCAACATCTTTTGCTATTAAACTTTAGTATATACGCAAGTACAATCTTCTTTATTCCTTTTACTCACAGTACTGCATCTCATGATAATGTCTATCCAATAGATGGCTGTTCACTGATTAATAGTCGTCATTGTTCAGGCAGTCACCCTCACACTTGCAGAGTGTCGTACATCGAATTCCAGCACTACTGCATTTGCAATTCCCTCTGCAGGCTTTAGTGCATCCGCAATGAAGGAGAAGAGCACATGCCTTACTGGCATCAGCGAGAGTTGTCCAGAAAGGGAGCCATTGGTTGCTGCGCTTGTCATATTCCCATCCCCATTTATCAAAAGCAGGGAGTGTCTGATGGCATGTGGTTGACTGCTTCCACACAAAACTTGCCTGCAACAATGACCTCTTGATATGCTGGAAGAGGGCAGCTTGGGTAGGTGGTATGCTGTCCAATGATCGACTGCCACTAGAAAACAGATGGTGCCTGGCTACGTTTACAGATGCTTGTCCACATGTTTTATTGTACATGAGCACAACAAACCTCTCAATGTGTGTCATTTCAGGAGATACTAGACTGAAGGACTCGGGGTCTTCAGTCAATTTGATCATGGTTTCAGTTAAGTTTGGTGTATTATTCCATGCAGTCCATGCTGTCTTCTTCCCACATCCAAGAAACTGAGACGTAGTGTCGCAGCCTGTTAGTGCATGGAACAGAGGTAGAGCCAGCGACTTTGATGGACCAAGCTGTGATTGAATGCTGTGCACTGGGATGTCTCGGTAATATTTGCCACTACCAAAACCAATCCAGAGTTCTGTTAGGTCAAGCTGTTGAAAGAAAGCAATGGCAAGAACGACTATGTCACTGTCAACAGTGCGGATGAATGCTTTCTTGTGACCCTGAGATGATGCGTGAGCAAGATGCAGAATGATCCGCGTATCTGCCTCTGTTTCTTCTATGGGGAACGTCAGGCATTGTGGAGAGAATGAACCATTAAATGGCTCTTGTTTCTGAAGGATTCGCTTTCGTAGTGCCATAGCAGCACGTATCAATAACACAGCTTCATCTTGATTGATTTGTGAGGAATGATAGCTTTGTTCTAGCACAGCACCCACTTTTGCCTTGTGGCTAATGAATACATCTCTCCCCTGTGCATAGGAAGCCCACTCAGGAAGATGCTCAAGCAGATGGTCTTTGAATCTTGTTGCATGAGGTTCTCTACCAGAACAGGGATGTCCTAGATCTGACATCATTATCTTGTACATTTCCCGTAAGTCAGACAACTTGTGGACCTCAGACTGAGAGTCATCCACAAATGCCACTAACTGTGCTATGACCATGGGATCAAATGGGGGAGGCTTGGGTTCACTTGAAGATCGACGTTCAACTGCACGAGCTCCATCACGAAGCCGCCAATAGCATTGTACATGATAACATGCATCCATTGCATGTGCATCAGAACCTGCAGTCAAGCGCCCATATAAATGCCAGTTGTTAGTTGTTTTTGCCCAATTCTTCAGATTTTGATCAATGTTGTCACTTAAGGCTCTATGAAGATCATACTGATCCTCACCCAGACATATGATGCAGAATAATGTTTCTGGAGGTGATCCGTAACTTGATCTGAGTTTCTTCGGACTTATCCCAGCTGCACATTCATCTTGCGTGGCCACTTTTCCTCGTGCCCGCTTTACCCTGTAACTGTTGCATGCACTCCTACAACTTTTATGATACACTGCAGCATGTGATTGGAGGGTTGCTGCAATTCCTGAGCCATCATCGAGCTCACTAACCTTGATACCAGATGGAACAGCATTGAGCTGCACAAAATCATTCAGATCTCTTTCAAGAGATGAATATCCCTGTTCTTTTGTCTGTTGTAATGCCTCGTCTTTGCTGGACTGACATAGGCAACACAGTATCCAATTAATTCCAGTTATGTTAGTAGACATGGTGAGGTATTAATGTTCTACTACACACTACTAACTACACACTAACGAGATCTTCATATCTGCAGGCCTGAAGAGACTAGAATGTGAAGAAGACCACCACCGCATAGACTTGCTTCAGAGGAATACAGGTATGCCAACACCTGCAAAAATAATAAAAAATAGATTAATAGTGGACAAAATGTCAGTAGAAATCCAATGTAAAAGTTAATATAGCTGTTACAACCACAAATCTAAGTGCAATAATTATGTATCATGATTCAATTGACATAAAATGTACATTTCTTATAAAATAATATCAAATGTGGATATATACGACCTGACGTATATCTTGAATTAAAAAACAAATATCAGAACTGGATTCTCTATACTCAAAAACATACAAAAAGTGTCATTATTTGCTGTTCTACTATGATTGGTTGTTATTTTATCGCCCAATGTCAGACCAGATGGCGGCCATCTTGGATTCGTCCATAATGGCCGCCACAGGGAGAGCCCATGTTGGCTCCCGCAAACAAATGAATGCTTATGGTCATATCCCTGGTAAAAAAATGGTACTTTTGGAACAAAGGGAACAATCGGGGTGATTTTTTGGATTAAGCCCCCTGACTATATTTAGATTTTCAAAAAGCGTTTGACACTGAACAGCACAAAAGACTCATTGAGAAAACTAAAGCTCATGGAATCAGGGGTGTAGTAATAAATTGGATAGAAAAGTGGTTGCGAGGTAGGAAACAGAGGGTGGTCGTTGATGGAGCGGAGTCGTGTTGGGCTAATGTAGCAAGTGGCGTTCCTCAGGGTTCTGTATTGGGCCCCTTGCTTTTTCTTATATATATTAACGATTTTGATGTCAGCCTAGTCAGTAGTTTCAAAGTTTGCGGATGACACAAAGCTGGATGGTAGGGTGATTAATGATGAAGATAGAGGTAAAATCCAGGAAGATCTGAATAAAATCGTTGATTGGTCAGTCACATGGCAAATGAGACTTAATGTTCATAAGTGCAAAATTTTACATATAGGTTCGCGTAATGGTAATTTTGTGTATAGTATGTCAGGGAAGGATTTAACAAGTGTATAGCAGGAAGAAGATTTAGGAGTTATAGTCACAAGTGATTTAAAAGTAGCGAAACAAAGTACAGCAGCAGTCAATAAAGCAAACAAAACGTTAGGTTTTATAGCTCAGAATTTTGAGTACAAATCGCGCGATATTATATTTCCTCTTTATAAATCATTAGTTAGACCCCATTTGGAGTATGCGATCCAATTTTGGAATCCACATATGCGAAAAGATATAGACAAACTCAAAAGAGTTCAAAGATGAGCAACTAAGATGATTCTGTCACTTAGGTCAAAGTCGTACGAGGATAGGCTTAAGGAGTTAAAATTCACTACACTCAAGACTAGGAGGCTAAGGGGTGATCTAATCCAGGTTTTCAAAATCATGAATGGGTTCGATAACGTAGACAGAGATAGCTTTTTCGAAATATCTCAATATAATAGGACTAGAAATAACGGGTGTAAGTTGACAAGTAGAAGGTTCAAGACAGCAGTTGCCAAAAACTTTTTACGCATAGAATAGTAAATAGCTGGAATAGTTTGCTGGTAGAAGTAATTAGTAGCACATCTATAAACATGTTTAAAAATCAATTAAATGCATATATATTGATAGACTGGGTATAGTTTAAGGTAGTAAAATTAAGGCTTTGTGGTTCGGAACCCACGTAAAATTGTAGGTCCCTTCCACCACCACGGAGAACATGCACAATACACAATTACAAACACAGTTAGGTAGACCAGCCATGAGTGGGTCCTAGGGTCTTTGTTGGTCTGAAACATCATAACATTATTATTATTATTATATGTAAGGAAAACATCAAAGTGTACAAAAGCACATATTAAATATTAATCCACATGCGTTTTATGTACCTTGTAATTCAAATCCACTAAACCTTGTCATCAATGATGCTGCCAAAAGTAATATAGATAGTTTCGTTTTTTGGTTTAATCCAATAATATTACTTTTTCAGCATCCACTGACAAATGGAAAATCCTTTTAAAATTTTAACCAAATTTTACACTATGTGACACTGATACACATTGGGAATCATGAATTAACACAATCAAGCCTATACGCTATCAATTATGACAGCTTTATGATGCATTAATGTATATCAAGGAAGATCAGAATGTGAAAAGTTTACATGTCTTATAGTCTAGGGCTGATACTTCTGCTCTGCTGAAAAATATTTGTTAGTACAAATTCATGTGTTGCATTATAGTTTGGTATGATGTATTAAGTATTATAAATCCAGTTAGTAAGCAACTCCAATCCATAAACTTTAATATACAGTTTGCTGTTAAGTCATTTGCATATGTGCTAAGGTTTTTGAAAGATTATCAAAAAAATGGATTTACTTAGGTAAAGACAACATGTGAGCTTTCAGCCATCATCGAAATAATACCATAATTTCCTCCAGAAGAACAAGTTCGAAGACAAATACAAAAGAGGCAATATGAATATGAATGTAAAGACGAGACACCACTCCATAATCCCAATAAAAAATTTGAAATTTACTTTTTCAACACAATTGTAGACACGGCTGTTAACTCACTAGAGGATCGATTTGAAAAATTGGATCATCATAGTTCATATTTCAAGTTTTTGTATGATATCAGCTCCTTAGCCAATTTAGCATCAGAAACACTATTACAGCAATGCAAAGATTTGGAAATTATTCTTATGGATAACAACACATCTGATATTGATGCAGTGGAACTCTATGAAGATTTAAAATTATTGTGCCTACTTATTGAACCAAAGCATGGACCACAAGATGTGCTAAAATTAATTTATGACGCATTCAAAAGAAATTTATCCTAACACAGAAACTGCATTCCACATTCTTATAACGATACCAGTAACTGTTGCCAGTACAGAGAGTAGTATTACAAAGCTAAAGCTCATCAAGAACCATCTAAGGTTAACCATGACTGAAGAAAGACTAGTGGGACTCTCCATTTTATCTATTAAAGCCAAAATGGCTTATAATCTCAATCTGGAAGATATTGTTAAAGATTTTGCAGCAAAAAAAGTAGATTTTTAACTGTTTTTATTGATATTTTATATTGCATTAGTAAAAAAATAAAATTATAACTTTTTTTTATTTACTTCTATAAAAGGGGCAGCATTTTATTTTTTGCATGAGGGTGGGAGATCTCCTAGGAATGGGCCTGACTAGATGGTCATTAGTGACTAGTGATGTTAAAAAATGGGTTTTTTTATGTCCATGTTTTCTTTGTCGTTTTTTATTGTTTTTTTTGTTTTTTGTTTTTTTTAATAATTAATATAGATATTGCCAATTTAATTATAAGGTATACTTTTGCAATGATATATATTATATAAATAAGTAAATAAATAATAAAATAGGCCATATAGTACCAGTATAGAATGTCCTTTTCAGCCTATTTACAGAAAAAAACTGGCCTCTTTCTTGCACTGAAAGTCTTGTATCTTGAGATCTGTTAAACTTGCGAGAACACTGGCTGGGAGCTGACTGCCCATTGTCCAACCTTTCCAGGACTCTCCCATCCATGCCTCGGATTTTGAATCTCCCACTTAACTATCCTTTAGACCAGTGCCGGCCTTAGGGGTGTGCGAACCGTGCGGTCGCACAGGGCCCGCAACTTAGGGGGGCCCGAAAATTTCACAGAAATTTACCATCGACGTCAGAGTGCCAAAATTGGTGTAAATTAATGTAATTTATTTTTTTATCCTAATTAAATTGAATTATCCTATTCCTAATTAAACATCCTAAGGCCGGCGCTGGTTGAAACCTCTTATGATAGTTTAAATATTTGATGATAATAAAGTAATAAGTAGTAATAATAGTAAAGGCTGTTGGTCTGTTGGTATTCTGTTACAGGTGCACTTATATAGTTAAATTTTACTTGTTGTACTTGTTAACAATCTACTAAACTAAAATGATTAGCAATGAAAAACAATTTGACTTGTGTCATGGGGGGCCCGTACAGTATGCTCTGCACAGGGCCCGAAATATCCTAAGGCCGGCGCTGCTTTAGACCCGCGATGACATATTTTCCCCCCGAGACCATCCATATATATACCTACACACAAAGGTGGGCAGTTGCGCCGCAAAAAGTTGCGGCGCAACATTTTTGGTTGCGCTTGCGCTTGCGGCGCAACTTTTTGAAAAGGGTTGCGCTTGCGCGTGCGGCGCAACTATTTCAGCAGAGTTGCGGTTGCGGTTGCGGCGCTACAAAAATTGTTGCGCGTGCCCACCACTGCCTACACATACACCCATATACATATATACCAATATATACATAAATACTTATATACACATTTATATCTATTATATACCCCATACACACGCATACATCCAGAATTCCAGATACATACGCAAACATACTCACATATATACCTACACAAACTCATACACCTCTATTTCGCCCTTTCATTACCTCTGAGATCATTTAGCACATACAGTAATATCCATACAGCCAAAAGAAACCGATTAAGCACAGACAGAGCAGCAAAGCTAGTATTTATATCCCAAAATGCAAAATTCCAAGAAAGAAGTAAAACATGGTGCTACATTGGCTTCGTCAACATCCAAATCTGCAATAAGTACCAGTACTTGTGATATTGAAACTATATGCTCTAATCAATCTAGTGATAATGATTCTTCAGTGGAAATAGAATCAGATAATGAAAGTTAAACAGCATTAGGTTAACACAAAGGTTAAAGAAAGAAATGAATATTTTTATTTTTTTTATTTTTCTATTTGGAATATATATATAATACACACACACTGGTATTCTTGCCAATCACAATTATATATTTTTTTTATACCAGTATTATGTATTTTTTATTATATATATTATACCAGTACCTGTGATATTGAAACTAGCATATATGCTCTACCCAATCTAGTGATGATTCTTCCATGGAAATGAAGGTTAAACAACATTAGGTTAACAAAAAGGTTCAAAAAAGGTGAATATTTTTTTTCTATCTGGAATAATATACTGGTACTCTTGCCAATCACAATTATGTATATTGTTTGAAACGAGGAAGAATGTTTTATGTTCTAGTTAAAAAATATATATACATATAAAAAATGAGGGTTTGTTTTTCCTTTCTATTATATACTTTTTGCGTGATTCAGTTTTTCTAAAAGATGACTATATACCATATGTCCCACAAAAAAGTACACCCAACTTTAGATTGTACTAACTCCTCCAAAAATTGAGATATTTTGGATCTGTTTGTTTGATTTAATACAGCAAATTATTCTTCGTTAACGTTCAAAATTTATTCATGTTTAAACGATTTAGTGTTTAAGCATCTGCTTTTAACTGAAGAGTACAGCAAAATGGGTTTCGCGGAATGATCATTTCTCCCAGCCAGATAGCTCCTCTTGCTTTAACCAATGTGCTACTTTTTACGTCGAAGGATATTGCAAATATTTTTTTTTAATAATTCGAACTTTTGTATCTAAGATACGAGTCATACATATAAATGAAGAATCTGAATTAGTAAATTTATAAATAACTTTGAAACCCTTATCAAGCAGTTTACACGAAGGCAGCGCGTTCTCATGGTCACAACTTACCTGCAAACTAAAAGCTTAAAACAAGTTCAGAATACCTTCGAACTGCAATTTCCCGATAGAGCTTCTCCAACTAAACATACAATTTTGAAGAATGTTCGGAAATACAAAGAAGAAGGAACGGTCCTCAATTTGAACAAAGGACGTTCAGGCCATCTGAAGATGGCAAGAACAGACAAGAACATTCAGCATGTTCGGCATTTATTGGAGAGACATTCAAAAGTGTCCACCAGGCGAAATGGTACAGAACTCTCACGCATGTCATTTCATCAAATAGTTCGTGAGGATTTGAATTTGTACCCATACAGAATGGAAATTTGACATCAACTCATTGAAGGAGATCTACCTCGCCGCCTAAGGTTTGCCCAGTGGTTTCTTGAAAAACCAGAAAGATTCACGGAACAATTAGTGGTTGGAGATGAGGCGGCCTTTTTTATGAATGGTCTAGTGAACAGACAAATCTGCCGTCAGTATGCACCAAAAAATCATCCACCTGACAATCATATCTACGAAAAGAATAACTCTAGACAAAAACTGTCTCCCTGGGTAGGACTGTGCGGTAATGGAGTGGTAATTGGCCCGGTCTTTTACGATGGTAATCTAAATGGTGAAGCTTACCTAGAAATGATAGACCGAGAAATCCTTCCACAAATACGTATTACTTATGGAAACCGATTTAATCGTATTTGGTGGGTGCAAGACGGAGCTCCTGCTCACAGGAGAGTTATTGTGAAGGAACGCTTGCAGGAAGTCTTCCACCAAAGAGTAATTGCTACAGGCCATGACATTGAATGGCCTCCCAGAAGCCCTGACTTGATCCCGTGTGATTACTTTTTATGGGGTCATTTGAAAAATAGAGTATTTGCATCACAACCTATCAATTTAGATGATTTGGGGACTCGCATCACAGCTGAAATCAACTTGTTAAAAGACAATCCAGATCTTATCAAAAGAGTGATGGGGAAGATGAGAGCTCGACTCCAGATTTGTATCGATAGGAATGGCGGTCATGTTGAAAGAAAACGAAACTAAGCATAACTTTTGTAATAAGGAATAAAGAAAAATCTGCTTTGTATCTTATTAAAATTATGTTAACGTATCTGTTATTATGTATTTGTCTTTTCATTACATCGATAGCACACACATTATTTTTTCATTGACCAATTTTGCGCAATCCATTTTGTTGTACCCTTCAGTTAAAAGAAGATGCTTAAACACTAAACCGTTTAAACATGAATAAATTTTGAACGTTAACAAAGAATAATTTGCTATATTAAATCAAACAAACAGATCCAAAATATCTCAATTTTTGGAGGAGTTAGTACAATCTAAAGTTGGGTGTACTTTTTTGTGGGACATATGGTATACTAGGTATAACCGTATAAGCATGGTAGTATAGTAAATTATAGGTAATACTAATATACTTATTATATTAAAGGAAGAAAAATATGGAATAAGTTTAAAACAATAAAAAACAAAAAAACAAAAAAACAGACTATCTTCGTTATAAACCAAAAAAATGACAAAAAACAAAAAAAATGACAAAAAACAAAAAAAATGACAAAAAACAAAAAAGACGACAATAAAAAACGACTCACATCACTATTAGTGACCAGATCCCTATTTAATTCTACCTTAAAACATATGATCCAATGGTCACTGTTACCTAATGACTCTCCTACTGCAAGTTCCCCAATAAGTTCATGATCATTGGAAAGAATCAGATCTAAGGTTGCTTCATCCTAAGTTGGTTTGTCTACAAATTGTGTTAGAAAACAGTCATTGTAGCAGTCAATGAACAAGTTACCTTCCCTATTATTTCCTTCTAAAAGGCTCCAGTCTATATGAGACAAGTTGAAATCTCCCATAATTAATGTTCTAGCATTACAACCTTTATTTATTTCTTGAACCATACTGTCATCAACATCCTGTGTTGGGTTTTGAGGTCTGTAAAATGCACCTATCCAAATATAGGGTACTCTTTGCCTGAAACACAGATATCAACCAAAATTGATTCTACCCTATTGTCTAATTTAATACTATCATTCTGAACTGAAGTTAAATCATTCTTAATATACAAGACCAAACCTCCCCCTGCATATCCATTCTATAACTATTTAACTCCAACTCCAGTGGTGGCCAACCTTTTCTGCTGGTGGGTCATTTTTCTTACTTTTGATTTAAAAAAAAATGAAATTGGGTCACAATAATTTATTTACTTACTATTTTTAGTGAGAAACTTGTTGGATTTTAGCTGCTAATGTTTTGATCCTAGGTTTGTATTTGGTTGTCTTTAGTCTCACACATGCAGCACTCATATCTGTGCCATGGCGATTCCTAGTGGTGGATTTGATGAAATTCATGGAGGAAAACAACTGTTCACAAGAATAAGATGAACCAAACATTGTTAGCAGAGCAAATGCTAGCTTTTTCATTAATGCAAAATAATTTAGTAAAGAGTTCCATTCTGTCTAAGAAAGGCACTGGAATCCCAAGGTAAACCTGATAGAAATTAACTTATCTATTTTTATCCCTTTATAATGTTATGTCTAGAATAAATTCAATTATTCAGTATAAAATTCTAAACACACAACACTGGCAATGCATCATAATTAACAAAAAAAAAACTGGAAAGCAAGTGGCAGACAAGCACAGGAAATGATTTTTAAAGAATGTAAAACCTTGGCCCAGTCCAGCTACACTCCAAACTTGACCCTGTGACCTGATATTTTACAAAAAGCAAATGTCTAGTTAGTAGTTTTGGGTTCACAAGCCTGATTCCAGTGACAAACCATGAGTGGCCAACTGTGGTTAACACAACCTCAACAAACTCAAAGAAAAACAAACATTTAGGGAATTCATAACAACGCTGAACCACTCCACAGATATATCCAGGCTATACAACTATAAACAGCATTACCCACTCTAACAGCAGCATTCACACCTCAAACGTGGCTATCTGTCACAGCAAAAAAATATCATCATAACACAAACAACAAGCTAACATTCTAGTTAATCACTAGGCAAAGTTAAGTCACTTAAACAGAGACAACAACCAGACACAAGAAAACCTACAGACTCGACACGACCATTACACCCTTCAATGCAGACCAGACCACCAAGATTATCAAAAACATTAAGAATTCAAAGGCTACTGGACCAGACAACATATCTAACATACACCTTAAACACTTGGGCCCACAGGGAATACTAGCTCTCACAAACATCAGCACATATTCATACCAACACTGTATTATTCCTGATATATGGAAACAAGGTAAAATTATTACACTACTCAAACCAAACAAAAATCCAACAGAACCAACTTCCTATAGACCCATTACTTTACTATGCACACCTTCCAAAGTAACAAAGACTAATCTTACAAATCACCAACCCACACATACCACTATCACCTACTCAACATGGATTCAGACCTCACCACTCAACCACGACATTACTCACTAACCTCACACAGCACATCATGGATGGCATCAACTCCAGACAACCAGCTCAACATACACTATTAGCAACAATAGACATTAGTAAAGCATTTGATGCTATCCCACGCTTTCCTCTCATAAACAAAATACAACACAAACATGCACAATAACACCAAAAGGTGGCTGAGCAACTATCTTTCAGGAAGATACATGTCACATTTAATGACAAGTCATCCAAAAACAAGCTTTTTCCAAATGGGGTCCCTCAAAGCTCTGTTCCTTTACCAACACTCTTCAACTTATACTTGCATGACATTCCAACACTCACAGATAACAAGCTTACCTTATCATCATATGCAGATGAAATCACTCTAACATCCACCCACAACAACATCAACTCTGCTACAAATAACCTACAAACATACATAAACAGTATACAAGACTGGCTCACACACAACAGACTCAAAGTAGCGCCCACAAAATCAACCATCAAAAGAACACCAGATAACTCCACAGCTTACACTAAGCAACACCAACATTCCACACACTCACAGGACCAAAATACTTGGGGTCACATACAACATTATCTTTTGCAAACCACATTCAGGACATTAAAAACAAATCTATGTCAAGACTTAACATTTTTAGGGTACTAACAGGCACAAACTTTGGACACCAGCAGGAAACATCATCAGTCATATACAAACAATATATTCACTCAGTTATGGACTATGCTAGCCCATGCTGGGCACCCATTATCTCAAACACACACATAAACACCTTACAGACAATACAAAACAACACACTTTGTATCATTACAGGATGCACTCAAACAACACCAATAGAACACCTGCACACAAACAAAAATACTGAAAGTTAGGGAACATTTAGACATGAGGGGAACACAATTCATGGCAGCAGCGACAACTAACCCACAACACCCTTGCCACTACATGTACAAACATGCACTGACACCTCGACCATTAAGGTAACACCAGAGAGACATTATAACCAAATACTCCATTCTATACCACCCCCCACAGACATCACACAGTACAGAAAACACACACACACACACACACACACACACACACACACACCTAACCCACAAAGCACTGACATGACTTGGTCAGAATGCAGTCATAGGTGCAAAGCCACCACCCACTGACAGGTCAGAGACCAGCCTGAGCAGATTGGATCGAGTTAACTTAGCACTATTCCAATGTGGACATCACCCCAACTTACAGACATATAAACAAAGACTGGACAACTCCACAGACGACACCTGCCACCTGTGCCAAGACACACCACAAACAATTGAACACATTATGACATACTGTACCACTCTAGCACAACATAGAACACAACACAACACCACTAGTGCAGTAGTGCACTGAACCTCTGGTCCACTCCAGAAAAGGCAATCAGTTACCTGTGTGCTGCCAGCTTGCTCAATCAGGGTGGGCTGATCGGCTAACTAGGTTAGATCCACAATATAACTTCATGAGTCTGGACTAGTTGAGTTGAGTCCCACCTGGTTGCCTAGACAACACAAGGTCATTAGTTACATGCACAGGGTACAATTAATCAATAAAAATAATTAACAGACAATTAATAAACAAATAATAACTGCAATCACAACTTCATAATTAATCACTGGTAAGAAAAATCATCATAGAATAAATGAGGCACTCTGGACCACAAGCTGCCAAGCACCAAAATTAAAAAATGGAGAAAAATGCAGTTGAAGTTTGTCAACTTGCAAAATGTCAACTTTTGAACCAATAATGATATTTGATTGATTCTGACCATACGTACAAGTCCACAATCTGCTCCCTGACTCACCCATGAGATAAGGGAAGGGTGGGAGAACATAGTGGTATAAATAACTCAATTCTGGCCCCACTGGTACTTGGCAGGTTGTGCTCAGGGGCCCCTGAAATATAAAATAAATAAAAATAAACAACATTAATAATCATGAAAAACAATCCCACATAATTTAAACAGCCTATAACAACAGAAAACCAAGGATGCACAACAAGCAAATCTTGAGATAAATTCAGTAACTAGTTACAATGATGATTGGATTTGTTTAACTTCCTTCACAACACCTCAGGTTATATAATGGAGGGGACCTACAGCTTTACATGGAACTAGTTACAAATAATGCTAAACAATCTACAGGATAAGTAAAAAATCTGGAAACGTAGGAAGGATAGGAAACTTTTATTGCAAAAAGACATTTTACAAGTAATGTTATAAGATGTGCTCCTTTCACTTCGACATTTCTGGACTATGTTTACTCACTCAACCTTGACTCTTTCCAGGACATCAGGCTGGATTGCAGCACAGGCTTCCCTAATGTGCTGCTTCAAGTGCACTATGTCCCGGATCTTCAGACCATACACAATGGGTTTGAGGTGTCCCGAGAAGTAAGAGTCCAGCAGTGTCGGGGGGGAGGGGGGCACTCCACTGGATCACGATGATCAAGCCAACACCCTGGAAATTATTGCAACAACAATTTCCAATTATTTCCTATGTTTACAGATTTTTGACTCACCCTGTATATCCAATTATCCTAATGAGTGACTAAAATGACACAATTAGGTTAAATGCAAGTGAAAGGTACTCCAGAAGGCATTGTAAGCTGGAGCAGTAATTAGAAACTCTGGTGTCTAATCCTAACCAAGCTAAATCACTGTTCAACAAAGTTTTTCTCCTTTTGATGAATGTGGTTGATTCTTGTATTCTTTTTTACACTGATTACGAAAATGAAAACATATTTTATGTCACTCACAGTCAGGGCCAACCCCAGCTGTGTGGGGCCTGTGTGGCTGCACAGGGCCCCCATTGGGCCATCAATTAGAGGGCCCCTCCAAAATTCATTTGTTCTTCATATTTTTAGTTGCTATAGCATCACCAAACTTATAAAAATGACAAAACCACATAAAAGAATGTGAATAAGCAGCATAAATAAGTGTGCATTATTATATTTATATTTGTAGGGTACTTTTTGTCATTATGTGTTCAGAACTTTCACTGTTAAATTTCTTTTCATTTAATTTTTTTTGTCTCTTTATGTATGTAATGTGGTGTGTGTGCAGCGTATACAATATTATTATTAGTATTTCTGTTTGGGTATCAATCTACTGGGTGATCCAGATAAATGGGACCCATAAAAAAAGCCAAATATTCTTAATATTTAATTTCTTTCATAAAAACTATATATCATTCGAAAGAGTAGAGTTACAAGTTTATTATGAAATATTTATTTTTTAAAAATGACTCCTTTCAAATGTGCTCCATTAGTTGCCAAGCATTCCAGTGTTCTCGCTTGTAAGTTCTGCATCACTTTTGCAAGAGAGTGCGGTGGTATGGCCTGTAATCTCATTTGTGATGGCGGCCTTCAATTCTTGCAAGGTCGTTGGGTTATTTCTGTAGACCCTACTCTTTAAATATCCCCAGAGATAATAATCTAAGGGAGAAAAATCCGGAGACCTTGCGGGCCATTCAACGTCTCCAAATCTTGAGATTAACTCGCCTGGAAACGTTTGACGCAAAACTGCCATGCAGTTCCTCGTGGTATGGCAGGTAGCTCCGTCTTGTTGGAACCAGTGGTTTTCTAGACAAAGATCTCTTAATTTAGGAATAAGGAAATCGGTCAACATTTTTTCGTAGCGATCACCATTTACAGTGACTGTGTTTCCGGTGGAATCCTCGAAAAAGTACGGCCCTATGATCTGAGATGCAGTAAGACCACACCAAACAGTTACACGCTGACTATGCAACGGGACTTCGGTAATATTCAATGGATTTTCTGTTGCCCAGAAACGACAATTTTGTTTGTTTACAGTTCCATTCAAGTGAAAATGGGCTTCGTCTGACATAATCAAAGTTGCTAGAAAATTGGTGGTGTCATTTACCTTCTGTTGGATCCATTGACAGAATTGTCGTCTTCGTGCGAAATCTCCATCGTTTAGTCGTTGCACTGTTTGAATTTTTTATGGAAAGAGCATTAAATTTTGCTTGAATGTACGGTGTGTTGTTGTTCCATATCCAACTCCTAACAGCTGAGAAGCACGTCTGATGCTTATGTTAGGATTATCCTGTACAATTTCATGAGTTCTGTTAATGATCTCGTCTATCCTTGCTGTGCGCACTCTTCCAGTTGGTTTTCTTTTTCCAATGCTGCCAGTTAGGGAAAAATTTCTGACACACCGACGGATTACTTTCTTAGAAGGTGATTTTGACATCTGAAAATTTGTCTTGAAAGATCTTTGAGCTGAAACTACACTTCTTCCATGCTCATAATATTGCTCAGTTATGAAACGCAGCTGTTCCACAGTCCATGCAGTCATCTTGAAGGGTTAGTTTTAACTAACACTTTTATTTTGTTTTGTATCTTATCTTGTCTTGTATTGTCAAAACCTATACAATCCTGTACAAACTTGTAACTATCCTCTTTCGAATGATGCGTATGATTTTATAAAAGGACTTATACTTTAAGAGTTACAGGGGTTTCTTTTGGGTCCCATTTCTCTGGATCACCCTTTATTTTTTGTGATGGTATATTTTTTGGTTATTATACAGCATATATCAATTATATCTAATATATCAACTCTCTATTACATCATCAGTTTATTGATCATAATATCGACACATATAAAAAATAAATCTGACCATCTGTCACCTCAGCAGTGCCTCATGTAGTAATGCCAGAGAGATGTCATCCAAAAATTTAAAACAGTGATCTGTACAGTTGCCAACTTGGTCTTTTTAAGACCAGATCTAGTTTATTATAGCTTCATTTGGTTTATTTTTTTTATCTTGGTTTATGGTTTTATGTTTTTTCTTTCTCAGTCTCAATCTAGTCTTTTTCTTCATCCCAGTACTCAATTGATGTTAAACGTTTTTTTTATATTTTTCTATTCAAATTTTATGTTAATCATGGGTTGAAACAGACTCTGATGTGTTTGTTTCATCTGCGTACATAAGTTAGATCTTCATTTTCATCTGCTGTCGCGTTTTACTCAGGTGTCGTGTCAGTACTCGATCATCTCGATGTGCAGTAATTGTCAGTTGTTGTTTAAGAAATGTTAGAATATGTACTGTATCTTATATAATGTAAAAATAAGTCATAATAGTTATCAAAACATGTTTCTTCATAAAAATTTGAGTGATATTACAACCCATAAAAAAGTTTAACATGCCAAAGCAGACGTATGCTCAGAAATTTAGGAAGGAGTGGCTGAAAGATCCATGTGTAAAGAATAGATTCGAGAGGAACCAGGAAATTTAACCAAGGCATATCAGAAATATTGCAAAATCTCTTTTCAAGCAAGATATGCAGACATCAAACAACATATTCGTATGATAATAAAAACCCACTCTAATAGACAGAGTGTATTTCCACAACAGTTTCAATGCCCACTGGCATCCTCTTCGGGTGGATATAGAAAAACGAATGAACCAAAAACAAGAGGGAAAACAGTCCCAGGACCTTTAAGAAATTCGCAACTAGATTAGATCCCGTTATCCCGACACTGGAAGGGCATATTATTTTTTTTATTTTTTTTTAAAGGGACCGGCTTATAAGTACATGCTGCATAAATTTAAAACTATCTTCTTGTCCTATACATATAGATTCTATTATTTTACATAATTATTACATTTATTATTAAATTTGTTACATTTAATATATTATTTTTTTTATTTTTTTTTAAAGGGACCGGCTTATAAGTACATGCGCATAAATTTAAAACTATCTTCTTGTCCTATACATATAGATTCTATTATTTTACATAATTATTACATTTATTATTAAATTTGTTACATTTAATATATTATTTTTTTATTACAGAAATTATAAATTTATTATTACACTGATTATTACATTGTTGTTTATTATACAAAAATTATAAACCGAAAAAGTGAATGAAAAAGGGGCAAGGAGGACACAGTCAAGAGACCGTAACGAATAGATTAGGTCACATTCTCCCAACACTGAAAGGGCATTGTTTTTATTTTTATTAAAGGGACCGGGGGACCCGCTTATAAGTACATTCGTAAAATTTTTTTTTAAACTTTATACTGTTCTATATATACAAATTCTATTATTTTTACATAATTATTACATTTATTATTAAATTCATTACATTTAATATTGCATTATTATTTATTACAAAAATTATAAATTAATTATTAAATTGATTATTACATTGTTATTTATTATACAGAAATTGTAAACCGAAACAGATGAAAACAGTGCGGAGGATACAATCCAGAGACCGTTATGCCATTCCCCTGACACCAGAAGGGCATTTTATTACAGGGTCCCGCTTTTAAGTACATACGCTCAAATTAAAACTATCTTCTTGTTCATACATACAGATTCTACTATTTTGACAATTACTGCATTGATTATTGCATTTACTTTTTTTTTTTTTTTTACATTTATTATTATTACCTTTACACTAATTACACTTATGTTAGAACCCATTCACCCGACTCCGTAAGGGATTTTTTGACCAAAAATCTCATTAAAGGGTCTAACTTATAGGTACCCTCGCACAAATTAAAATTATCTGCTTGTTCTATACACACAGATTCTATTATTTTTCTTTTGACATAATTATTACATTTATTAAGTACTTTACTTGATTCCCAATCATAGCATGATTATTTTGGCTGGCATGATGAAAAATAGCATTATTGGTGTTACAACTTCTGAAGGCATATTTGTGTTCTTTAATATGGGTTGCAATATTTCTTCCAGTTTCTCCTATGTATACTAAAACACAACTTTTACAGGGAATGCTGTAGAGTGTAGACACAGTCTTGTTCCTGTTTTGCAACGTTATTCCTAACCAATTTACTTTTCATGGTAGATGAATATTTGAACGCCAAAGCAAACTTAAAATCTTTCGTCAACGGTTTAACTCTTTCTAAGCCGGCAATGTAAGGCAAACTCACATATTGTTTTTGGTTAACTGACGGTTCCCGAGGGGCATAAAAAGTTTTTCTGGCTTTAAAATACGCCTTTCTGATAAACCACTCAGGATATTTTAAATCCTTAAAAGTGTATAATAACAATGTAATTATTTCAAGAACGGTGCAATAGAAGTTGCTCATTTATAACAAATGAAATTGGTGTGTTATTTTTAATTATTAGAATAAGAACATAGAACAGAACAGCAAGTGCTTTGTTGCCTTTATATACAGACTTTCAAAATTACTCAAGTTGCATAATGTTCCATTTATAATTTCCTTGGAATATTTACTGGAATATTTACTGGAATATTTATTCATGCAACTGATTGAGGCTGTTCCTAATAAAGATTGGTAGGCTATAATCACACAGTTTTATTTTCTTTTCTTTCAGATATTGCTGTTGTGGCCCCAATACCAACCAGTCTAGCTAACTGCAGTGGCAGAGCAAATGAAACAGTCTTATCCATCAGGTGCAGAGAAAAGAAAGAAAAGAAAAAGTGAGGATAGAAAAATAAAGGAAAAAGGTGCGTGGCTATTATTATTATTATTATTAAATGTATTCAGTGATGGATTGAATTTATATGAATCCATGTTATATCTTTCAGGGGCATTACTCAAGTATTTTGGAATGACTTCATCAGGTGAAGCATCAGAACAGGTACCAGGGCCATCTTCATCCACTGATATCACTGCTACTGAGGGAGCATCAGCACGGGTACCAAAGTCATCTTCACCCTCCACTGATCTTCCACTTTTCTTATCTCAATACTCTAATTTAGCTCAACCACTTGATCCAACTGACTGGCCATCTGTTTTGTCAGATTAAATCAGGACAGATTTGGTCAGCAGAGGGCCATTTTTGGTTGGTCCTGAATTCACATTTCCTAAAAGAGGAGATCTGGTAGAAGCTTTAACATTCACCACAGTTATAGGACACTGATCAATGGGGAGAAAATTAAGCGGAGTTGGCTTCTCTATTCAAGAAAAAATGCAGTCTATTGCTTCTGTTGTAAATTGTTTTCTAAAAAGACCTACAAGTTGATCGCAGAAGGACTGTCAGACTGGATCCATTTTGGTACATTATTGAAAAGCCATGAAAATAACCCAGAACACACTAAGAACATGGTAATATGGAAGGAGCTTGACCTGCGTCTTAAGAAGGGGAAGACCATTGACCAGGTAGAAGTGTCTCTTGCAGAAGCCAAGAGGAAGCATTGGAGGGAAGTACTCACTCGTTTAGTTTGCATCATCAAGTCTTTAGCAGAGAGAAACCTAGGGTTTAGGGGTTCTCTGTTGACAAATTGCACCATCAAAGCAATGGCAACTTCCTAAAAGAGGTAGAACTTCTTGCCAATTTTGATCCAGTAATGAAACAGCATATATAATATTGGGTATTTGATTTTATCAAGATGTCCTCATAGAAAATGAGAAACGTATGTGGGGCCATGGGAGGGCTATGCAAGGAATGGGGGCCCCCAACCATCTTGCACAGGGCCCCTCAGAGGCTAGGGCTGGCCCTGCTCACAGTATTTGAGGGATTTACAATTTAAAACTCTGAGATCAAGAGAGCATTCCTCAGTTCACATCATAATACAAGATTTATTGTTCGTCATTTATTTTGTATACAATCTTTATATTATGCATATTATTATTTATAGTTACATATTTATATATATGTACAGGGTGAGTCAAAAGTCTGGAAACAGGAATTATTTTTCAATGCAAATATACATATTTGCACTGAAAAGCATAATTTGCTATATTTCCACTTTTGATCCACCCTGTATATATGTATTAAAGTATTCTGCATATAGACATAATATACAGGGAATATATATTTTATATATTTTAACTGTTAATATAAACAAACCATAAATACAGTTACATGCAAATTTAAGATCCAATTGATCTCTGCAAATTACAGATTGTCACACATCTACGAGCTGTACATTAACTTCAAAACTTTGGATCTGTGGATCATTCATCAATATCACTACTGTACTAATTGTAGACATCATATGGATCTATATAGCTATAACCTGAATAATATAATACAAGCTCTACAATTAAGATAAAAGGAGTAGGTGGGACTGTAAAGACTGCATAGAATATTTTAATGTACACCCATTCAGGGTCTCCCATTTAAAGGTGTCTATGAGGCAAGTGAACATAATGAGTCTTTTATACACCACAGTGCTATGGGAGGCACCGCTCAGCAGAGAAATCTCTCTAAATGCGGGTATAAAGACAGAGAGTATCCCCTAACCCAAGATGCTGCCTCCCTACATCCCATCACTCTGTGTGGGTGATGAGATTTACCCAAATAAAAAATAAATTATATGTATATGTGGGAAGGGTTCACAAACCTCTTCTCCATACCATTACCAGTTCCAGCAAAACGTCATTACCAAATACCTCTTTCAGTCATTAATTTATCTAGTTTATTCTTAAAAGTCTCCAAAGTATGGGAACTCACAACTTCTTCATCTAAGCTATTCCAGAATTTTACTCTTCTATTTGAAAAACTATGTTGTACTAACTGTGATTTACATCTTTGCTGAAAAAGCTTAAGGCTATGGCCTCTTGTCCTATCATTGTGATCCTTTGTAAAAAGAGAGTGGAAGTCTATATTATCTAACTCATTTATTATTTTATATACTTCTATCATATCACCTCGTAACCTTCTTCGCTTTAGGGAAAACATGTTTAGGTGCTCCAATCTCTCTCTGTAACTCAGGTGTCTAAGGCATGGTATCATCCTTGTGGCTCTCTTTTGTACTTTTTCTAGTCTGTCTTTGTCTTGCTCTAAATAAGGACTACTGAATTGAATGCCATACTCAAGAAGAGGCCTCATGTATGAAGTGTAGAGCATACTTATAATTTCTGGCGATTTATATTCTATATGTTTCTGCATTAGGTTCAATCTAGCATTAGCCTTATTTCTAATTTCAATACAATGAGTTGTAGGTTTAAGATCATGATTTGCAATGACACCCAAATCTCTCCTTTTTTTTTCTTTATTTATCCAACTTCCATCCATGTTATACTCAAATTCTGGATTGTCATGACCAACATGCATAACTTCACACTTTTCCACATTAAATTTCATCTCCCATCTATCTGCCCAAGCAATTACTTTATCAATGTCCTTTTGCATTTTCATGGTACCTGTTAAAAATCTTACATTTTGTCCCAATTTTGTATCATCTGCAAATATTGAGGTTTTACTATTTAGACCCGTTTCCAAGTCATTAATATATATAATAAAAAGTAGAGGTCCAAGTACTGACCCCTGTGGGACTCCACTCAGAACAGGGCTCCATGTAGACCTTGTCCCATTTACATGGACTCTCTGTTCTCTTTCTTTAAGCCATTCTTCAATCCAATTTGCTACTGTTCCTTTTATTCCATGAGCTCTAACTTTAACAAGCAACCACTTATGAGGAACTGTATCAAAAGCTTTGGCAAAATCCAAGTACACAATATCTACAGATTCTTTTTTACCCAGATACTTTAACATACTATCATAAAACTCAATTAAGTTTGTCAGACATGACCTGCCATTTCAAAAGCCATGTTGGCTATCACTAATCCTTCTTCTAAGAATATTGTAATTTTGTCTCTGATGACACTTTGAAGTAATTTGCAAATAATAGAAGTTAAACTAATTGGTCTATAGTTTTTAGCTAGGTTTTTGTTTCCTTTTTTGAAAAGTGGGACTACATTTGCTCTTTTCGTCTTCTGGAACTTCGCTGTTAATCAATGAAAGGTTGAAAAGTATTTTAAGTGCTTGGGCTATGCTATATTTTGCTTCCTTTACTATTTTAGCCAATGTTTAGCCTGTCAATTGCTCTCAAAATATCCACTTCCTCAAAATATATATGATTTATCTCTCTCTCTCTTGTGTTACTAACGTAAAATCTGGAATTTTATTTACAGTTTCCTTTGTAAATACTAAGCAGAAATATCTGTTTACTCCTCAACAATTTCAAAATCATCTTCAATAATTTTGTCATCAGCATGAAGGGGTCCAATTTTTTTATTAGACTTATTTTTCAATTTGAAATGACTAAAGAACTTTTTAGGATTTCCTTTACAATTTTTGGCTAAGTTCCTCTCTAAATTGCATTTACTATCTCTCATACATTTCTTGTTTTCTTGTCTCTTATTTTTATAGATTTCAAGGTCCATTTCATTTTGAGTTCTCTTAAATTTGCTGAAGGCCTTTCTCTTATCCCTTTCTTAACCCTCTATGACCGAGCATGACAAATTCATCATGTAAAAAACTATATGAATTTACCGAAAGTATATACATTTTTTCGATGCTACTCCAATTTTGACGAGTTCATCTGTCATTCAGCGAGCCACAAGAGCTACTTCGCACTGATTGGTCAAATATTGCCTCACCCACATCCATTCAGCTGAAAGCAGTTTTTGCACTTATATGTGACATTGTTTTCCTCTTTTTTCAATATGGATGAGATATCAGGTAAGCCATTGTGTTTCACTAAATTATATATAATAGCTAGGCACCCGAGGATTATTAGTGAGTAATTTTCAATAAGTATCATTCAGATATTTGGGCAATTAAATGAGTGTTTTTAGTGTAATGACCACATCATCATGTTCATCAGTAATTGGTATTTTTATATCAAATTAGTGTGTTAGGAAGTTTTTATTACGATGCCATTATTTATGAATATTTGACATTGCAGGAATGGACAATGCCATTATTTATGAATACCTGGTATTTGACATTGCAGGAATGGACAGTGCCATTATTTATGAATATTTGACATTGCAGGAATGGATGCTAAGCAGTTCTATACAAGATCTGTAGGCAAAAGATTGTGCAGAAATAACACAAAAATTGCAGCTATTATACAAGATTGTGCTAGTAGTGATGGATCTTCTGAATCTGAGGACAAAGGTAAGAATAGCGACTCAGAAATCCAAATAGCAAATTCTCATGCAAAATGTAAGTATAAAAACTTTTTTTTTGTAAAGGTCATTCCATGTCAGTACAATGGAATTTTGGTCATATGGTTCTGGAGATATGGCCATTCAAATTTTGCCAAAAAAAGTCAATTTCCAAGGTCATACCATATTTCAACATAGAATATCTCAGCTCCTATTGCACTTACAGAGACCATTTAAACGCTATTTTAAAGCTTCTAAGCAGATCTACAACTTTGTTTCTATTCATATTTTATCTCAGTGGTAAAAAAAAGTTGATCTTATTTTTGACCTTTGACCTTGTGTAGGTCATTTGATGTCAACCAAATTTTCTCTCCTTTCACCCAATTTTGGGTACACATGTCTACCTTAACCTAGAACAAGTTTATTAGTGTTGATTAAGTTAGTATAGACGCTACAGCCATTTCAGTGGACCATACCCACCTCCATTTTGACCAAGTACCTTTTTCCACCAAACTTTGGAGCGCCATTTCTTTGGAAATGTTTGAGCTAGAGTGTCGAGAAAAGTACCATTAGATTTGTCTCACTGAGATCTGGTGCTTAGTGCAAATGCAGACAGAATGTGTTCCACTGGCACCTGGCAACACACATTATTTTGGCCGAAGCTCTGCAAATTTTGAAAATCCTATTTTAATTGTTGGATGGTTTGTTTTAAAAAGCTCAAATGCTTCTTTTAGGTTGCATAAGATTAGTGAGTTTTGTTTTCTTTCCCGCCTACCATCAGCTCCTTTTACAGAAACATAGTCTTTCAACCCTTGCATTTGTCTACTCACATCTGGCGAATGATAGAAGTCAATTACTTTGGCAGCAGTTTCACTATTCAGGTATTTCCCCAAACCTGGATTAGGAGTTGAAAGCACTCCTTTCTCCCTCACGAAACTATTTGCTTGCCTAGCCATGTAATCTCAGCAATTAAACTCTTCTCTGATCTTTACTTGTGTCCATCTTTTTGGTAGGATAGTGAGAATTGTCAGTTTTTCACTTCGACTTGTCACTTGATTAAATTTCTCTTTTAGTTGAAGAATCTCCAGTTCTGTATCATCTGAGTCACTGCATGAAATTGGTTGTTTAGTTGCAAGTTGAAGCTTTCTTTTCACAACTACTCCTGCTTTCCTCAACTTTCTCTTTGCAAAACCAGCGCTGTCAGAGAGTTTACATGGTTTTATTGGGGTCTCATCAAGTGTGGCCAATGAAGCATTGAATTTACTAAGCTCTTACTGCATTTCAACTACATCTCCATCGGTTTCTAGCTCAGATGGGGCACTTGATGAGGTGGATGGTGATTTTTCAAGTGGTTCACATTCAGGCATTGGGGATGGACGAATTACTACTTATATCGACAGGTTGCACATGCGTTATGATTATTTGTTAGTTTCAATTCAGGATTTTGATCAATCAAATTTTTAGTCAATGCACGAATGCCTTTTATCACTTTTCCTTTGTTTTTTAAATGGGTCACAACAAAACCTGCCCACATTCAAACTGCTGAAATCCATGTTTATCTAAAAAGAAAAAAAACCATGTAGCTTAAAAGCCAGGGTTGGGTTCAATTACACAAAATGGAAACAATTACAATTTTTTTTATTTTTCTTCAAATTAATTACAGTTAGTATTGTACTTCACAACTTCAAGATCAATTGCAATTACAATTACACAAATATAACTATGTATTCTATATATCTAAATATATATCTAAAATAAATATATATCTATAAAAATATATATCTATATCTAAGTATAACTAAATAAACTATCAAAGGTTTATTTTCATTGGATGATGTATGACTGCCAGATCTAGGGGTATAATTTTTAACAATTGACATTAATTGATCAATTACATCAGTTATAGCTCAAAAATCAATTACAATTACTTTATTTTTATTTTATTTTGAATCAATTACAATTAATGAAAATTAGGATCAATTATGGTCATCTGGGGTGACAAAAAAACAATTTGCCTTAGCTTAGGCCTACAGACTTTATTATTAGGGATGGACACAAACCTGTATGTTCACATTATAAAGGCCAGGTGTCATAATAACATGGCAATATAATTTTTTTCCTGCAAAATATTTAATTGGTAAAAAAAAAAACCTGAATTTTTTTCACCCATGGAAACGGGTGAAAATGAACCGTGCTTGGGGTGAAAAAAAAAATAGCATTAACTCTGGTATATGGTCCTCAAAACATACAATATTGGATCAATGGAATTACAGAGATATAATAAACCTGTGGAATATATCGGTTACACTTGTAAATTAAATTGAAACCACCTCCGTCTCCTTTCTCTTCCTCTCTTAGGTTAAGGCTACACCTTTTGGGGGAGGTCATCCTCCCCTCTCCCCCTTTTCAGCATTGATTTGTTGCATAACCCTTCCCCCCTTTGCAGCATTGATGTTGCATAACCCCCTTCATTGCATACCCCTACCCCCTGCATTGCATACCCCTACCCTCTACATTGCATATCCCCTACCCCCTTTGTTGCATAACATCTTTGCAACATTGAACAACATTTGCAATTGCATTTCAACACTCCTGCACTCTCCCATTTTGTGCCCATGCTACTAGATAAAACGTAGGTTCTTTTTAACCCCAAAGAGGCTTCACCTGCATCGGGTTAAAAAAAACATAGCTTCACAAGGCTTATGCCACAGACTGTTTTATTTCTCCTCATGCATTACAAGATACACATCTTCACACTTTTCAACGTAAGTATAAATATTTTACAGTGAAAAATAATTCAGTGCCAAGCAAATAAAAAATAAATGCAAAAAAGTTTTCTTTACATATTTTTGACACTTTTTTTTCTGGTGCTCATTTCTTGGAAATAAACAAACATAAAGACATCATTTTACCAACACTTTTGGATATAGTGGGCTACCTGAAAAAAAATTCTTAAATTTTTTTTTATATTAAAAATTATTTTAAGGGGCCTGTTCGTTTTCACCCCAACATACCCTATGTTTTTTTTCACCCCAGATGACCATAATTAAAAATACAATTATAATTATTCATTGTATCCAACCCTGTTAAAAGCTATTTTTGCTTAGATGGCACAAATAAAATTTGGGACCTACTGATCTTGTTTCAGAGGTCTACAACAAGAAAAAATGTGCAGTTTGATATACAGATTGAAATAAATACAGATGCCAAAATAATCCTTGCTCCAAGGTTTAAATAAGCTTATTTTCACATGGGAACATACTGTTGTGCACAATGAATAAATAACAAAGTTAAGTAATTCTATTAAAACTCATCTAACTCTTAAAACTGAACTTATTCTATAGGGTAGTACCTATAGCCTAGTATAAGGTACTTATATACGTACACAGCTTTACCTTTACACAGGATAGCAGATTCGAAGTTCTTCACACTTTTGAATGTTCATATAAATTAATTAATTATGTAATTTAAATTACCTATATTATATAATGCAGACGATGTTGTGTTGAGTGGGGAGACGAAAGAGGAGGTGGAGCAGCAGTTGGAAAATTGGAGAGAGGCGTTGGAAAGTAGGGGGATGAGAATTAGCCGAAAGAAGACCGAATATATGAGATGTGATGTGCAGCAGGACCGAGGAGGGGAAGTGACATTGAGTGGAGAGCGTGTTAAGACGGTGGAGTATTTTAAATACTTGGGGTCAACAGTGGATGCAGAGGGGGGAGCAGAGAGAGAGATAAACTGTAGAATACAGTCGGGGTGGAAGAACTGGAGAGACGTATCAGGGGTGCTCTGTGATCAGAGCTGGGCAGTATTTAAATACATTTGTATTTAAATACGTATTTAAATACATTTGTGTATTTAGAACTGTATTTATAAATACATTGTTTTTCATGTATTTAAATATAGTATTTAAATACTTTAATGAGTATTTAAATACAATGTATTTAAATACTCAAAATATAAAAATGTAAATACTTTTACTGGTTTAATACACGTTCTGTACTAGTACAGTACGACACGTCGACAGTGTAGTGCAGCATGGTTCATGTTTCAACGTGTCAGTTCAATCAGTTGTGTGCCACTCTTAGTCGAAAGCGGTTAATTTCTTTATCGTGTGCGTGTCATGGCTTAGTGAATTAGTGAATGCATATGTTAAAATTTGTATGTATTTAAAATGTATTTACAAATGTATTTAAATACAATTGATGTATTTTGTATTTAGTATCTAAATACATTCGTAAAATGTATTTAGTATTTAGTATTTAAATACATTTCTCCCATGTATTTAGTATTTAGTATTTAAATACATTCAATGTATTTATTGCCCAGCTCTGTCTGTGATAAGAGGGTCCCAGTGAAACTGAAGGGAAAGGTATTCAAAACAGTGGTGAGGCCGGCAATGTTGAATGGAATGGAGACTGTGCCAATGAAGAAGAGCAATGAAAGAAAAATCGATGTGGCTGAAATGAAGATGTTGAGATGGATGTGTGGAGTGACGAGGAGGGATAGGGTCAGAAATGAGCATATAAGAGGAACAGTGAAGGTGGCGGAAGCATCTAAGAAGGTGCAGGAGGCCAGGCTGAGGTGGTATGGACACGTCAGGAGAAGAGAGGAGGAGTATGTGGGGCACAGAGTGGTGGAGATGGAGTTGCCGGGACGGAGAAGAAGAGGAAGACCGAAGACGAGATGGAGGGACTGTGTGGTGGCGGACATCAGGGAGAAGGACTTGGAGGAGGACGTGGTATACGACAGAGGAGAGTGGAGACGAACCAAAAACAGCGACCCCATGTAAAGATGGGATAATAAGCTGCGGAAGAAGGAGATATAATTCTCTGAAATATACAAAAAAATTAAATTTTATAATAGGGCCGGATACTTATTCGACCAAATAACTGGGTTAGGTTAGGTTAGATAATTACTGATTTTTTTGAAAATTAGCAGACATTATATATCTCGGTAAGAAAAATCTAATGGTATTTTTCTCAACACTCTAGCTCAAACAGTTCCAAAGATACCGTACTCCAAAGTTTGGTGGAAAAGGGTACTTGGTCAAAACGGAGGTGGGCATGGTCCACTGAAATGGCTGTAGCGTTTATACTAACTTAATCAACACTAAAAATCTTTTTTAGGTTAAGGTAGACATGTGTACCCAAAATTGCTTGAAAGGAGAAAAAAATTGGTTGTGACATCAAATGACCTACACAAGGTAAAAGGTCAAAAATAAGATCAACTATTTTTTTGACCACTGAGGTAAAATATGAATAGAAAAAAAGTTGTAGATCTGCTTAAAAGCTTTAAAATAGTGTTTAAATGGTCTCTATAAGTGCAATAGGAGCCGAGATATTTCATGTTGAAATATGGTATGACCTTGGAAATTGACCTTTTTTTACAAAATTCGAAGGGCCATATCTCCAGAACCATATGACCTACAGTGTTGAAACAAGCATCTTTCTGTTTTTCTCACAGAGATCTATAAATTTGCCAATTTAAAAAAAAAATCGGTGATCACGTTTTTTTCGCCATTGAACTGACATGGAATGACCCATACACACACACACACACACACACACACACACACACATATATATATATACAAAGGTGGGCAGTTGCGGCGCAACTTGCGGCGCAACATTTTTGGTTGCGCTTGCGCTTGCGGCGCAACTTTTTGAAAAGGGTTGCGCTTGCGCGTGCGGCGCAACTATTTCAGCAGAGTTGCGGTTGCGGCTGCGGCGCTACAAAAATCGTTGCGCGTGCCCACCACTGTATATATATATATAGGATATATAGAGTAGGTCTGTTTTGTGATGACCATTATGTAGGCCTAGCCTCAGGGGCGTATCTAAAGTATTTGGCACCCGGGGCGGATCCTTTCTTTGGCTCACTCATAAATAATTTTAAAATTTAAACACACAGAAAAATATATTATGTTTGCAAGTAGATTTTTAAACAGTACAGTAATGTCATAAGCAAATTGGAAACAAGAAAAATGCAGGACATTAAAAGTTCAGTGAACAAGTAATCAGTGGTGGGCGCGGTACCAAAATTTGGGGGTGCGTTACGCGGTACTGCGGTACCTCAGCATGCCCAGTGCGTTACGCGGTACTGCGGTACTTTTTCAGGTCCCCATGGTGCGTTCCGCGGTACTGCGGTACTGCACACAAGAACAACACAAGTAATAGCACATATTTTCAGAAATTGCATATCGGCGATTTCGCACCTGAACTTTCTGCCATAATGGCTAAAAATCGATCTTTGTCACAGAAATGTAACACACGTGCAACCGGCTCAAAAGCAAGCACTGCACTGAGGCGTTGTGATAGGATGGCAACGTAACATGTTCTGAACGAAAACTTAACGTGTCTAGAGTTAGGCTGATGCAACACACGCAGCATTCGTCTTACTGTACTCCTGTAATAAGGTTTACTTAAAAAAAAGTGTTAATTTTTTGAAAAGTCGTGTTTGTCGGTACCGCGGAAAGTACCGCGGGAAATTTGAATGCGGTAGCGGTACTGCTGTACTTTCAGCGATCCTTTGCGGTACTGCGTTATGCGGTACCGGTTTGGTAGTGCGGTAGTACCGCAGTACCGCAGTACCGCAAAAAATACCGCAAGTGCCCAGCTTTGCAAGTAATACTGTTTTATTTTATACAAAAAACACAGGAAATCCAGTCTCAACGCTCAGCCTATTCTTCAAAGGTAAAATAGAGCGAATTCACAGTCTCTGCTTTTGAGCCTTAATTTCTGCAAATTGATCAATGACCTCATCAAAATTCCCCTTCTTTGCATATTCATGTTCAATTGAAAGTAAAGCCAGATTTGTCAATCTTGTCTGACTCATGGTCGAGCGAAAGAAATATTTTATCAATTTCAATTTGGAAAAACTTCTTTCACATGAAGCAATAAACACACAGACAGTCAAAAAGAATTTCAAACACAGTGACAAGCTTGGCAAAGATTCACAAAAATCCCATTTCACAATAAACTCCAGAAACTGCAATGCTGTCCATTTCTTTGCCTCTTCATTCTTCACTGCTGATTTTGGCAGCTTCCAAATGCCCCCAAAGTCAACCAATTTCCACACTGATATCTTCATCAGAGAATTCATTGAAAATCCGAGTCAAATTTGGAATATACTTCCGAAGTTCTTCTTCTGTTGCAACAACCGAAGTGTTTGGCTGAATAACAGCGAAGACAGAATTTGATTTGAATTGTCTGTGATTATTATTATTATTATTATTATTAGACTATTATTATTATTATTTTGGGGGGGGGGGGGGGGTTAAGTGCAAACACAACTCCTAAAAAAGCAGAAAACTATGAGCATTACTCACAAATAACTAGACCACTGACAACATGAAAATTAATAGTATATCCAGTTAATAAAGAAGTAAAAAAAATTTATTACAACAGAAAAGCTTCAAACAAGTGGTTCTCAAACTTTTTCTAACCAGATACCCATTGAGTTATCAGATTATATATCAACCCAGACAAGCAGAGACAATTAATTATCAATGCCAATGCGTTAACACTAATTCAGTATAGTATGGTATAACGCTAGCTATTATAATTTATATCATTATTTAATAAGCAGTAAGCATTAACAACATATTAAATGTACAATGGTACTACACTGGACATTGTAAAATTGTTGAACTTGACTAAGCCAATAAGCATTAGTACTAATTCATAGTACTCTACTAATTCATAGTACTGTACTAATAGTACTGTAGTTGTTGATGTATTATAACATCACGACGATGCATTTATAAACACTTAAACATCACTATGATACCACATTGTCAAAAATTACTGAACACTGGTATAAGTACCATGATATTGTTATAAACACCAGCACTTTATGTTTTATCATAATTATTTAATGAAACATACCTCATGTATGTGGAGTAACAGTGTCTAGTGAACAAGACGGAATGTTAGTTGCAGCCAGCTGGCTATGCTCAACAAACATTCGCCTTTCGATGTAATTTTTCTCAAATATTTAATTTTTCGTTTGTAAATTTTGTATTGCCAATAAAAATAAAAAATTATTTTATAGTAGAAATTAACATTAAGCTGTTGTAATAGTTTGAACATTTTAAATTTTTTTTTCTTACTTTGGCGAATTTTTCATTTGGTTGGAAAACTTGTACTGGTATTTCAATTCTCCCGATGGCACCCCCTTCCTGGCTGTCACCCGGGGTGGACTGCCCCCCTCGCACCCCCCCCTTAGTATGCCACTGCCTAGCCTACATGAAGAGTTCAACAGCATTTTTAGTTACACTGTTCAAAAGAAAATTATTGAATTTGTGTGTGTGTGTGTGTGTGTGTGTGTGTGTGTGTGTGTGTGTGTGTGTGTGTGTGAGTGTGAGAGAGAGTTACAAGGAGTTACAAGGAAAAGAAGTACCTCAAAAGGCCTTGTGGCCCATACTGAGGAGGTACGAATGGCAATGGGTGCCAGGGAAAATTTTCTACACCCTCAAATAGTGTGCAAGATTTGGTCTAACCTTTTCTTGAAGTGATCCACAGAGGAACTGTTCACAACTTCTGAAGGTAACCTGTTCCACGTGTCACAGATCTTATACGTAAAGTAATTCCCACACACACTAGTCCTAAACCGTTTCAAATCCAACTTCCAACCATTGTTGCGAGTTGGGTTATCATTTAAACTAAACATGCTTCTAAAATCGACATCGTTGAATCCGCGTAAGAGCTTGAAAACCTCTTAACCTCTTAACTTAACCGTCGATTGTAGCCCATATGCCTAACGGAAGGGATTAACTTTGTGGCCCTCGCCTGCACTCGTTCCAGCCTCTCAATATCTTTCCTGAGGGTGGGCGACCAGAACTGCACAGCATATTCCAGGTGCGGCCAAACCAGGGAACTGTACAGAGAGAGCACAATCTCCTTGTTCCGAAACTGAAATTGCCTCCTGATATAACCCAACAATTTCTGGGCTTTCTTTTCAACCTCTACGCACTGTTTGGTAAACTTAAGGTCGCTGCTAATTAGCACACAAAAGTCCTTTTCCAAATCAGCCGCCTCGATATTACTCCCCAACATCGAGTAGTCCGACTTGGGATTGATATAGCCAATGTGCATCACTTTGCATTTACCCAAATTAAACGGCATTTGCCATTTTTCGGACCACTCTCCTATCCTACCTAGGTCCGCACGCAGTTGCTCGATCGCTTTGGGCGTCCCAACATTGGCCCCAAGCTTGGTGTCATCAGCGAATTTGGTGATCCGACTGACGATGCCACTGTCTATATCATTTATGTAAATGATAAACAACAGTGGCCCCAAAACGGAAACCTGAGGAACCCCACTAGTGACCGAGGCCCAACCCGAACTAATCCCTTTAATTACAACCCTCTGCCGCCTATTCTTCAGCCAGTTTTCAATCCACCTACCTACTTCCCCACCGAAACCCAGCGTGCGGACTTTCGCCATTAGCCGGCGGTGAGGTACCTTATCAAAGGCTTTTTCAAAGTCGAGATAAAGTATATCAATTGCCCTACTCTTATGATACTCACCCAACATGACGTGGAGAAACTCGAGCAAGTTGGTGAGACACGATCTATGCCATCTAAACCCATGTTGGGAGTCCCCAAGCAGCTTGTAGGAATCCAAATGGTCAATGATTCTATCCGCTATTATCCCCTCTAATCAGTGGTGTACTGCTAAATAAAGAAGTGAGGGAACGCATTTTGAAAGTGTTACTCAGATGCGGGGGAGACAATGGCGAGCGCGGCGAGCCCATACAGCTGGGGGACCGAGGGCACTGTAAGCCCCCCGGGAAATCTTTTGAAATCTGACCAATTTCAGGGATATTTTGAGGTCATATGCACTGGATATTAGGATATATTCCAAGGTTGAAGATGCAGTATTTCCAGTGTCATTAGATATATGACATCCAGTACGATCAATAAAAATAGCTAACAACTGGAATGATTAACTAAAAAAAAGTTAACAACTGGTACGCCGTGGTGACTGTTTCATCAGATCTTTATAGGCTAGCATTGCCTCAGTCGAAGCTAAAAGAAATGAAACAGTTAATGATTCTTTCTCATATTTCTTCTAGGGGTGGGAATTAAAATTTCATGACGTTAGAGATTTGTAAGTTCGGATTTATTTGAAATAGTGAGGGAACGCCGTTCCGTCTACCAAAAAAAGTAAGGGAACGCCGTTCCCACGCGTTCCCACAGCACTACACCACTGCCTCTAATAATTTACCAACAACAGAAGTGAGACTAAGGAGATGATAGTTCCCTGGACTTTTGTGATCCCCTCCTCTTAAAGATAGAGGTCACATTGGCTTCCCTCCAGTCACTAGGCACCTGGCCCATCTCCAACGATTTGTTGAAGACTGTGGGCAGGTGGGGAGCCACCTGGTCGTGCACCTCCCACAACACTTTGAGGAGGAACTGGGCTGGCCCAGGAGCCTTAAACGCGCTCAGTTTGTTTATTCTATTGGCAATGACTGTTGTGGTACACCAAACACTATCCAGGCCAGCACCTTCATGCCTGATGCCTGGCTTGGGGATGATGCGGGTGCCCTGGTGAACACTCCAGCAAAGTACTCATTAAGCACATTGCGATGTCCACGTCGGAGGTCCGCAGAATGCCGCTGGGGTCCCTTAATGGACCTATCATGCTTCTAATGGGCTTTCTACTATTAACATAACTGAAGAACTCTTTAGGGTTTCCCTTGCAGAGGCTTGCCACCCGTAGTTCTTCGTTACGTTTTGCTAGCCTAACCTTCGCCTTCACTTCCCTACACAGGCGGACGTACCCCTCAGTGTTCTCATGGGAACGATTGGCCTTCACCCTCCTATACGTGGCTTTCCTATTTCGGATAGCCGAAGCGATGTCCCAACTGAACCACTTAGGCTGCGTTGAAGCAGGGGTGACTGGTTTTGAGGGTATGGCAGCAGACTGCAGCACCATAAACTGGTCACGGAATGCACTCCACACTCCCTCAACATCTCGGCTGACCTCTAACCCCATCTCACCTATGCTATCCCAGAGGCTAACAAAGTCCGCCCACTGTAGATCGAGCTTACTGCCTCTCGCATTACTACGCTTCACCTGAGGGACGCAGACACGGAACCTAATCAGACCGTGATCACTCCCGCCCGATGATTTATCAATGGTGAGGCCAGTGACGAGGTTGTTTTCAGTCGTGAATACTAACTCTAGAACGCTTTCGCCTCGTGTAGGCTCATTGACCCACTGAGTGAGGAAGTTCCCATCAGCAAAGTCAACTAGCCTCCTTCCTTCAGCATCAGCAGTCCTGTCTTCCCAGTTTATGCTGCGACAGTTGAAGTCTCCTAAAACTACACACACCCTATCCCCTAGCAGGCTACGGAGTTTGGTGTTCAGGGCTGTATCCTCTTCGAGGAGGAGATGCGGAGGTCTGTACAACAAGATTAACCTATAGTTTGTCCCTCCCACGTTCAGATCGACGCCAAGCAGTTCCCAGTCCGATTGGAACTGGCAGTCAACCGGACTCAACCTGTCCCTGATGTATATTAGTACCCCTCCCCCCTCCCCACGGGTGCGATCTTTGTGAAATATTCTATACCCTGGAATCTTGAACTCCCCAACGTAGTCCCTACCATCAGTATGAATCCAGGAGTCGGTGATAGTAATGATATCCTGGTATTCTGATGCTAAGAGCGCCTGAGCTCGCAAAACTTATTCCTACTCGACCTAGCATTAAAAATCACTGCATGGAGGGAGCCTTCCCTAATCTGACTGCCCCCTCTCATGACCCCTTTCCCAAACAGCCAGGGCTGTCGGGGATTGAGGAGTCCCTCACCAACGAGGGAGCAACTTCCGCAAGAGGCTGAGCCCCCTCCAACGTGGAAGGAGGGTCACCCACCTGTACATGAACACACCCTTCAGTTGAAGGTACGTCCGAAACTGGCTCATCATCATCTCTCCCCAGTGGGGACCCATCATCAATCCCCGGGCTTGACCTCACCATACAGTTATAGGTGCCGGTCAAGCAGCGTGCCTAGCACACCTTTACCCTTGACATTGAGGTGGACACCATCCCTCTGATACAGGTCACACCTACCCGAAAACACGTCGAATGGGTCAACAAACTTCATGCCCACTGGGCCGCACAAGTCTTGCACCCTCTCATTGATGCCAATGACCTTACTGAGCGTGTGGTCACTGGCATTCATCTGTGTAAAATTCCCATCAACATTCCCCTGTTTTAAGTTTTAGATCATCCGCAAGAGACATGATCTTGGTGATGATCCCTTCTGTCAAATCCACCCTACTGCCTTTGAGGAACAGGTCTTGTCACCAGCATGGACAATGATCGCAGTCCTCCGACTAGCTACGTGCAGCTTCTCTAACTCCTTCCTTAAGTGTGCCGTTCCCTGCCTGGGTAAGCACCTTACCTTCCTCCTGTCGTGGTTTGCAGAAGCAAAGTACTTCTCCTGGCCCCTGATCTGCGAGTCCCCAACCAAAATGGTGTCTTCCTCCTTCGCGCACAGGAGACTAAAGCGGTTGGAGGTCCTGACAGCGGCATTCCTGACACTGATTTTGCATCCCGGCCCCCAGTTGCACCTCTACCCTTTCTCCGCAGTCTCGAGCTCTGTCCAGTCCACTGCTGAACAGCCTTTCCAGGGTGGCTATCCTATCAATAAGCTCTGGGGTGGAGGGCGCAGCCGCGTCAGCCACCACCGCACCTCCAACAACCGATCTGGATGACTCGAGCCGTCGGACCTTCTCTTCTAGCTTCTCGTAAAACTGCATGAGTTCGCAAAAGTGGCACATGCTGGAGTGGTTGATCTTCTCGAAGTAAGCTTCTTTGAAGTTTGTCACCCACTGATTTACTCCACACCGCGTACATTGAGCCTTCAGTTTCTGCTGTCCAGTCATTGTAACTTAATTTTTTTTTTTCAAACTCTGAATACACTGAATAAGATAAAGTATTCTAGCAATGAAAACTACCAAAAATGTTCTGACCAGTAGATAAAGAAGGAAGGGGTGAATTCTTCCCGCGCAAGCTGCATCCACCTATTTGCAAGTGACGTTCATCCCATCCAGAAGACAACACCTCTCGCTGCTGCCACATTGACCAAAGGTCTCCCCAGGGCCAGACAGTCCCAAATGTGTCACAGCTACCAACTGACAAACACTCGCAATGCAGACATCACAGATTTTCTGCCAGGAGTGACAGCGAGATGCAACTCCTTACTAAGTCTTACTAGTCACTCACAAGTGGCCAGACTCTTAGAATCCAGTGTTCAAGGGATATCCCACCAGACCCAGAGGCTACCCCCGAGACTTTCCGCTGGCCTGGCAGCCAGCAGGGCAGTAAAGCTGTTTCATCTAAGAGCAGTACAGCCAAGCACCATCAACTGGACACCAAAGAATGGTTGCAAGGGGCTGGTCAGGCCATTACACATTAGGAATGGGCTTAATGGGGCACTAGCCACACTCCATTCATCGCACCCCTATGCCTGGGGTCCCTCCATCCCAGTCTCTCACGACGTACGAGCATTAAATAGTGTTATTTATAGAGGTTTCAAAGCCTCTTTTCCCACGCATGAGGTAGCAGTAGGGTCCTAATAGTAAAAGAAGAGAAAAAGACATACGCCTACCTCGACGATCTCACCATCTGCGGAACCACTTGGGAAGAGCACGATGAGAACCTTCGACATTTCTGGGAAGCCGCTAAACGAGTAAATCTGAGTCTAAACAAGGAAAAATGCAAGCTTTCGATGACATCAGTGCACTGCTCTCGGATATTCTATCTCTCATGGCGTATTGCGGCCCGATCCCGAACGCCTCCGGCCACTACAAGAAACTTCAAACTCCTCGCAACAAGTCGTCTCTACAACGCGTAATCGGACTATTCGCATACTATGCTAAATGGATTCAGAACTATTCCCTCAAGATCAAACCTCTGCTCAACGTTTCATCATTCCCAT